>JAAGEH010000023.1:457078-478644 GCA_011751065.1 Lasiurus cinereus
TGGATGGATGGGTGTGTGAATGGGAGGATGGATAATGGCTGGATGGATGGGTGTGTGAATGGAAGGATGGGTAAAGATGGATGGATGATGGATGGTGTGTGATAGATGGGTGTGTGAATGGAAGGATGGGTAATGGATGGATGATGGATGAATAATGGATGAATGGGTGTGTGAGCGGAAGGATGGATAATGGATGATTGGATGGCTGGATGGATGAGTGTGTGAATGGAAGGATGGGTAATGGATGAATGAGTGGATGGGTGGATGATGGATGAATGATGAATAAATGGGTGTGTGAACAGAAAGATGGGTAATGGATGGTGGATGGATGATGGTTGGCAGGGTGTGTAAATGGAAGGATGGGTGGATGGATGAGTGTGTAAATGGAAGGATGGATAATAGATGGATGGGTAATGGATGGATGGTGTGGGTAAAATTTTCACAAAGTATTTCTTCTGAAGCCTCCCTTTGATCCTGTCTGGCTTCTAGGTCCACAGTTACTGATTCCTGAAAAAGTACCAGGGGCATGGGCAAGCTTGGGTGCTAAGAGCAAACTGTGCTTCTCACCTGGAAGTGCCCATTAAAATAGATTCATGGGCCCATCTTCAGAGATTCTGCATCAGCAATCCCTGATGGGTCTTGGAACCTTGAACAAGCTCCCCAAAGATGCTGCTGTGCTTGTCTGTGGACCACACTGGAGGTGAGGGCAGGGAGGTGCCCCACATTGAAGGCGAAGGCAGGGAGGCTCTCAGTGCTTTGGTACCATCTCTCTTGCAAGGAAACGTCATAATGTTTCCCTAAACCTCTGCTAATGGGACTAAGTAGAGATAATAAAAGGATGGTTTCTAGGGCATGTCTTCAGGGCTCTGTGGAGTGGGTGTGTGCATGCAGGGAAGGGGGCGACCGGGTGTCAGTAGTCTCCCCAACACCTGAGCCTGCACTCTATGTGCTGGGCGGCCTCTGCCCAGCTACAACAGCTGATGAAGCTACAACAGCTGATGTGCAGTTACTGGAGGAATGGAAAAGCTGCTGAGCATGGCAGGAGCTAGTGTCTTAATGTCTTTAAGTGCAGCGGCTGCTGCAGGAATTGCCGGAAGATCCACGCCATCAGCAGAATGGTGACATTTTACATGGGCCACCGTGTTCTGAATCCACACTGCAATGGTGAGATTAGAGGAGGTGGGGAAGGGGACAATCAAGGTGTCGCCGGTGACAGATCCGTCACGAGTCCTGCCTGCTCCTTGGTACCTGCTGTCTGCTGTGATATGCAGAGCAGCCACTCCACACGCACTGCATCTGCACATCCCCTGGAAACTGGATTTCATTGGGTGGGCTGCTATAATGACAGTACTACTCCAGAACCCCAGTTTTCATTTAGCGAAGTGTATTCTTCATTTCTTAACAGCCAAGACAGCCAAAAAAGCCTGAGGATCCCCTTTGTGCTCACAGCCCCAGGTCCAGGGTTCCCTGCAGAACTGAGTTTTAATCTGCCTGGTCTACTGGGTGACCAAGTCACCTGCACCCAAGGTGCCAAGATGCCATCCATGTATTCAAGTGACGTTAGACATGTGCTAGGGATCTCCATTCCATGTGAGCAGGGAGAGATGGGTAGGCTTTAATTTCACTTCCCCAGTGACTAATGATTCGAGGCAGCTTTTCATGTCTTCGTTGCTCACTTACATATCTAGGTGAGTATCTACTTACATCTTTGATCTATTCTTAGATTACATTGTTTGTCTTAATATTATTGAGTTAAAAATGATCTTGATACATACTAGACAGAATTTTTTATCTATGTATATAGAAAAATAGTATTTATCATTCTGTGGCTTGCCTAGTTTCTTTGAGAATATCTTTCAAGAGTAAAGGTCCTATTTTTGATAAAATCCAATTTGGTTCATGCTTTATGTGTTCTATATTAAAATATTTTTCTGACCGCAAAGTCATCAATTTTTTTTCTCTCCTATGTTTTCTTCTTGATATTTTATAGCTTTAGCTTCTACTTTCAGAACTCTGATCTGTTTTAGGTTAAACTTTATATACAGAATGAGTTAGGGATCAGTGTATCTTTTCCATAGGAATATCCAATTGTCCAGCTCATTGGTTGAAAAGACTGTCCTTTTCCTGCTATGTTGCCTTGGCAGTTTTGCCAAATACCTGTTGGCCCTTTATGTATGGTTCTGCATATCAATTTCCTGCTCCATGCATGTTCTAGCCGCTGTCCTCTGCCAAAGCCTCTGCCTGATGTGACTACCTTCACAGTGAGTCCAGAGATTGACGGGTAAGTCCTGCTTCTGCTGGAATTTTTATGGGGATTGTCATGTCAGAATCACTCTTAAAGTCACTCAAGTTGATTCTGAAGTGCTCCATGCAAGGGTGAGGGCATGCGACCCTGCGATGAATTCTGGTATGTACAGAAGTGGGGAGCCAGGATCTGGGCGAAGGAAAGGAGAAAAGACAATAAAAGCTGTAGGGTGTACATGCAGGCCTATGTCTGCCGTCAGAGAGCTTCCCTTCCCTCCCACTGAGGAGAGTGGAGCAGCTTCCATACAACCCTGCAGGCACCTTTCCTTGTTTTAGCAAGCGCATGCAGCTTCCGCATGCATGAGAGTTGTTAAGTGTTGGGAGGATTAAATAAAATAGGGCACCTGGTGGGTGAGTTGCAAATGCTGTGGATTTCAAGTGAATGTCGCTAAATAGACCCACCCACCTACCCACCTGCATGTCTAAGAGGCAGAAGCTTGGTTCTCTGGTGTCCTGACCATCATAATCCTGGGAGGTATGATATCTCACCAAGGGTTAGGTTGTGCCTGTGGTCTGCGAGGTCTGAAAGGTTGGCGACCCTTGTTCTAGAACATGCCATCTCCAGAGACATCTGCTTGGGGCTAAAGACACGTAGCACTTTGCTTAATTCCAGGGGATCACACCACCCTGTTGCTGATGGAACTAACCCACAGGTGACATTTGATCCTTGGATAACTGTCCAGATGAGAGTTGGCTTGCTGCTCAGACCTGCTGTAGGTGTGTTGTTTTTCTGAATAATCCTGATTAGATTTTGCATGGTCACGTTTTGCCAGGCTCTACAAAAGCACTGTGCACGCTGGTGCCCCTCTCTGCTGTTTGAGAAAATAAAAGGTCCATGGGAGAATTCACATGTAGCTCTAAGCCCCAAGTTAAAGAGGCCCTGGGTTGGGGGGTGGGGGTGGAGACCATGGGTGACTATGGAACATTGTGACGCATGTATGAGATAGAGTATGTGCTCGCTCGCAGCACCTGCCCCACTCAGGCTGCCTGAGGTGCCGCATCTGCCTCCCTGGGGTGAGGAGGACGCTGCAGGAGCTGGGAGAGCGCACCTGTTCCTGGAGCCTGTTGGCTTTGGAGAACGGAGAGCATCCTGGACTTTTCAGAGCCCATGGAAGCTTCTTCCAGGCCCTGCCCGCCTCCTTCACCAGTCCCAGAGGCCACCAGAGGCACATGCCCGGGGGTGACAGGGCAAACTGCACCAGTGCATGGTGCTCCTGCCTCAGCTGCATCCTGCGTGTGTCCTCGAGTGCTTGCTCCTTTCCACCTGTCTTTCTAAATGCACATCTTGTTAGTGATCCTGTTCATTCATCCAGTGCCTTCTCTGGAACCCGACCAGGAGGGGACAACCAGTTCACTTTATTCTTTTCTTTCTTGGTGTGTGGGTGCCATGCAGCCCTCACCCAGCCCCGCCCCGCCCCCCACCAGTGAAGACGTTGCTCTTTGCTGAAGCCAGATAGTGTAGGGACACATGGCTTTTCTCCTGAAACCCTGAAGCACAGGACTGGAGCGCGATGGAGAGCGGCAGCTGCGTGATCGGTGTGTCTTCAGAATGCCAGGGCTTGGATCCCTTTCTGTGTGCGTTTTGCATCCATTTGCAAAGAATGAGGCTTGAGGAGCAGCTGGCTTGGTCCAGACAGGAGGAGAAAGCAGAGAAAGGAAGGTTTCTCTGTTTTCTCCTGAGCATCCTAAGAGACCATGGGCCTGTACCCACCTGGAGCTCAGCCGCTCAGGATTCCTTTCTGAGGCTCCTCCTGGGCTGTGATCCCCAGGATGCCACTCTCATCCTGTCCCCCTCCTGGATGCACTCAGAGTGACATGATGGAGGATAGAACATGAGGGTCACAGACAGGAGAAGAAAGGAACAGTGAGGCAGAAGGACTAGGAGGAAGGAGAGGAGAGACAGACGCTAAGATTAGCTTTCAGGTGGCACAGGGCCAAACCCCTCCCACATGCTGGCTCTGAGCCTTTTACCTCCAGGAGGCCCAGGCCATTCCCATGGGCAGTTGTGAGGTGTAGCTAGCATCCTGGCAGGTGACCTCCTGCAGCTCAGCTCACGGGGCCCCAAGGACTGCTCCCAGTGCCTCCTCAGCATTGCTCACTGTCTGGCCCCACCCACCCCTCCCTGTTGCCAGGTGAGAGATGTCCCCTCCCCACAGTGTCCCCAGTACCAAGGCAGAGCTTGGCTGCCGAGCCCAGTAGTGCACAGAGATTCACCTCTTTTCTTCCTTTTCTGTCCTTTCGGTAACCACTGCACTCAAAGGTCATGGGTTTGTGGGACACAGAATGGGCTGGCAGAGCCGAATTCTGGGCCTCCATGTGGAGATGAGAGCACTGGGCCACTCCCCTGGGGGTTGGAGAGTCTTTCAGGGCCCCTGGCACTGGTATAGGCTCCCAGGGCTGGGACCATCTCCCCACGACCTTGAAGGCAAAATGCCGTGGCCTTCCCCTTGCTCTGTCCCCTCTGACCACACCCAGGGCCTCTGCCCATGCTGTTCCCTCTGCCTGCAGTGCCCTGTCTTGGCCTGGTGAACCCCACTCAGCCTTCAGATACTCAGGGAAGCTGCCCCCACCTTCTGGAAGAGGCCAGGCCTGCCCATCTCAGCCTGGACTTGTCTGCCCTCCGGACACTGTCCCTATGCGCTCAGGTCAGTGTAGCCTCTGTTTCATTCAACACCAACCAGGCATTTTAGCCAGAGTGAGCTCAGACCCAGGGCAAAGGCCAAAGTCCTGCAAAAGACTGGCACTTACTTCAGAAGCCAGTCTCAAGTCTTGGGGCTCCCAGGCCACCTGTACTTCTGACCTACTGTTACAAATGGCAGAGTTCCCAGGACTCTCAGGCTGTGATTCAGCGGAGCAGCTCAGGGAGCCCAGGAGCAGCCTGAGGGAGGGGGCAGTTTGGTAGTAAAGGAGACTAGTGGTGAGACCTAGGAGACATCAGAGTGGTCACCAGCCAGGAAGCACACTGGGATCCTGCAGAGAGCATCCTCATTAACATAAAAAAGACAGCCCATCTCTCAGTAAGTTCCTGGGGTTTCCAAAGCTCTGTGCCAGGGATCAGAGACAAAGTCCCAATTCTTACTGCACAGAGTGTGGTTGTTTCATTCTTGTCTGGGCCCGCTCCCCTTCCCCCCATGAAGCTCAGAAGGCAGGACTGCGCCTGGGTTTGCTCTCTTCTGTATCTTAGCTCCCAGCAGTGTGCCCCAAATATTCATGTTTGAAGGAGGGAGTCCATCCACATGGTGGTAGCGGGGCTGCAGCAGACTTGAGAGGAGGCAGGAGAAAGCCGTTCAGCAGAAGCTTTGGTGTCTTTGAGGGGGTCCCTCGGAGCCCTTTCGTCTCTTGCTCTTTAATTGCTTTTCATCCAGAAAAGCGGCTCCCGGCAAATCCTGGGCCCACAGGAGCAATCTGTTTATTACCTGAATGTACAATTTTTCCTCTTTTGGTGAATGTTATTCTCCTCTGGCAAGATCCCTGTTTTCTTTGGAACGGTGCTTAAAATGATAGCATTTTCCCAACGAAATTGCAGCCTCACTACCTGTTATAGTCTCCCTCTGGCTGTTGTTGCTCAATGTTAGCCCCTGTATCGAAGGATCTCGGGTTCCATTCCCGGACCAGGGCATGTGCCCAGGTTGCAGGTTCAACCCCTGGATCCAGGCAGGTCATGTGCAGAAGGCAACCAATCACACAGCAGAGTGACTCCTTGTAGGGAAGTTGGAAGCCTTGCTACATGACTCAGTTGTACAGTATGTGTTCTGACCCCAGAGGGGACCTCACAAATCAACTCAACACATTTGGTGGTAAAAGAAACATTTCATGTGTGAAGTACTTTCTCCAAGATTTTCTCTTTTATTGGGCATGCAACACGTATTTGAGTGTCAGCACTTTGGTAAGTGGGTCAGGGAGGGAAAAGCTGCCTCTGAAACACTGCCTATGGAAAAGAAGGTTATGTGCTTCTAAACCTTTTAGCCAAACTTTGCAAGCTGTGCTGATAGGATACTGAATAAACTGCCCATAGAAAGACCCCAGCAGTCTCTGAAACATACCCTTAACAAAAAATACATCCTGCCATCATATCCTATCTAATAATCCTATCTAATAAAGAGGAAATATGCTAATTAACCCTCACATTATTGCAAAGATAGTGGCACCATAGCCAATAAGGAGGGAATATGCTAATTGACTGCCATGCACTCAAAGATAGTGGTGCCCACAACCACAAGATGGTGGCGCCCAGTCCCTTTAGCCCTGCCAGATCAGCAGGCACACAGCAAGCCGGATCCACCCCCAGGCAGGCCCAGCTGCTCTGTGTGCCTGCCTCCAGAGTCCTCTCAGTCCCCCAGCCACCCAGGGTCAGCCCGCATTGCAGACAAGCCTCTGTGTGCCTGCCTCCAGAGTCCTCATAGTCCCCCAGGGACTACGTAGCCACCCAGGGCCAGCAAAAGGAACAGGCAAGTCTCAGATGGTGGCTGCTCAGCTGCCCGGGGCTGGCCCAAGGTGCAGGCAAGTCTCAGATGGTGGCTGCTCATCCGGCCAGGGCCACCAGAGGCTCAGGTAACCAGCGCTGGCTGAAGCTTGCACTGCTGACAGTAGTAGCAGCAGAGGTGTAATGGGATGTCTTCCCCTGATCACCGGGTTGCCTCCTGCCCCTGAGGGCTCCTTGACTGTGAGAGGGGGCAGGCTGGGCTGAGGGAACCCCCTCCGGTGCATGAATTTTCATGCACTGGTCCTCTAGTCCTATATAATAAAAGGCTAATATACAAGTCAACCAAACAACCTGGATGTCCATGGTGACACACATGTATGCCTGGTGGTGGTGTCACTGGGAGATTGGTTGGGGCTGGAGGCTGGTCACAGTTCAGGCTACTCAGAGCATGGGGACTAGGTTCTGAGGGGTGTATACCAGAGGAGAGAGCATTGGGTGACCCATCCTTAGAGGGACATTCTATTGGTCAAAGCAGCCACTGGCCAGTTCAAGTTCAGGGAGAGGGGTTAGCATTGCCCTCTGGTGGAAAGACTAGCTTACAGGTACCAAGAAGGATTGATGATACCATCACTGGTGACCACCCACCTCAGTCCTGAGGGTGGGTCCCCACACCTGAGCTCCTCTGTCTTTTTCACTGGGCGGCTGATGGAGAAGAGAAGGGCATTCTCAGGCAGAACACTCACGCGCCACCTTCCCACTTAAACATGTGCTCTGCTCACTGCTCTGACCCTCTCTACCTCCTATGCCTTCCGCTCCTCAGGCCAGTCTTAGTCTGTTGTCCAGTGTTGCAAATGGTCCACAGAAAGCCCCACATGCAGTGTAAATTGATTGCAAAATGACAGTGCAAATAATGTGAAAATCCAGGATTTCAGGATGGCGATGAGAGGATTGTTGGAAAACTGTGGGAATTATACCCACAGTTGTTGACAGATGAAGGTGGGGTTTGGCCAGGTAACTATCCAAATGCAAAAATCCACTTTCTTGCAAATGGTAATAATATATATTCATTAAAAGAGAATTACAGGAACATTAGCTGAGTAGGAAGCACCTTGGGGAAATTAATAAAAGTAGACTGTTTTTATAAAACTGTTCTCCTCCCAGGGACCAGGAGTTGTGTGGGACCCCTGGAGGCTGCCAGGGGCTTTTGTTGGCCAGCTGTGCCGAACACACGGTGCTGTGGAGTCATGTCCTCCCTCTAAAAAGTAGCAGTCCGTTGCCATCATAAATGAAGTTTTATTAAATATGAAATAAATGTATTTTGCCTGGCCAACATGGCTCAGTGGTTGAGCATTGACTTATGAACCAGGAGGTCATTTTTCAATTCCCGGGCCAGACACATGCCTGGGTTGCAGCTAGATCCCCAGTAGAGGGTGTGCAGGAAGCATCCAATCAGTGATTCTCTTTCATCACTAATGTTTCTACCACTCTCCCCTCTCCCTTCCTCTCTGAAATCAATAACAATATATTTTTTAAAATAAAATAACTGTATTTTGAGTAAATTTTACTTTTGTTTTCACTATGAGGTGCTAGTCAGATATTTGATATGCACGGTTTCCTATAAGTTAGCATCCCAGTATTCAGGGATTTCACTTTAAGTGTCTCTCTGAGAGTTTGCACCATCTTCTGTGCAAGGATATCCCCCAAATGAAGTCCAGGTGATGAGGTTGGTCCAGCTGTCCGCAACCTGGGTATCAAGCTCTGCAGTTCACCTGCTGTGTTTGGCCCCCACCTGGTGTTGCCAGGTGCTGGGATGCTTTGCCGAGCCAGAGCGAAGGAAGGGGAGGGTCTGGCATCTTGTGAGGAGGCTCAGGACCACCACTCTAGATATAGTGATGGGGAAGAGCCCAGATGAGCAGGCCATGGACTGGTGTTATCAGCTGGAGACCAAGTCTGAGAGGTTAAGTTCCTGCCAAGTTCAGTCGGATAGGACTTCTACCACTTCCTTTCTGAAGCTTCTATCTTGGGGCTTGATGCCTTTCAGAGTTGGGAGTGGCTCTCTCTGCCCACAGCCACTTTACTGGCCTGGGGTCCTTAGAAAAGAGAACAGTCTGATAGAATTGTTTCTTTTCGAGGTGTGCTCATTCAGACACCCTTGCATCCTTTTCAACCAATAAAAAATGACCGGAAAAACTTGGTCTCGGTGAGGTGGACATTATTGCAAGCTTTCAGACACCATGTTTCTGTATCAGTGTGTTCTTCCCAGTGACATGAGAGATTGAGGATTGAAGATGCCACGTGGGATCACCCAGAACACCAGGCTGGGTTTCCTAGTGATTACTGTTCAAGGGCTGCTTGCGAGTAGGATGGCTTTCATCTGTCTTTGCTAAATTGAGCAAGTAAATGAGGAGCTACGCAAGTGTGTTTAAAGGCCTGCTAGTGTCCTGGGTCTGGAAGACTGGCTGGCCCTGGGGGGCAGGCAGTTATGTGCACAGTGTGAAGAGGGGTCTAGAAGTGCAGGCAGTATGTGCACAGTGGAAAAGGGGTTCAGGAGTGCAGGCAGTATGCACACAGTGGAAGAGATGTCTAGAGGTGCAGACAGTGTGCGCACAGTGGAAGAGGGATCTAGGGGTGCAGGCAGTGTGTGCACAGTGGAAAAGGAGGCCATACTGACTGGGACAGGACAGAGCCTTCCTGTGTGGGGAACTTCAAACACTTCACCTCTAGTCATGATTTTAAACAAACATCATTGTCAGATCGAGGAGACCTGTCCTTTGCTTTGTGCTCTTTATCCTGTGAAATGTTTATGGTAGAAATAATAACAGGTTGTGTGAATTCCAGTAAACTTACTGCAGAATGAGGCACATTTTCAGTAAAAGTGGCCCTTCTGAGTGGCCTAAGGGTGTGTCAGCTATCACTTTGGGGCCACACATTGAACCCCACGTAAACTACTGGCAGTTGGAGCACCATGTGTTCTGGGGCACAAGATGCAGAGCGCCGGGCAGGGACTGTGGTCACTGAGCCTGGGCCACTGCCAGCCACTCCAGAGAAGAGAGGGTGTAGGGAGGCTCAGACGGTGCCAGGGTAGCTCTGTACATACAATGAGCTAATTCAATTTATTAGCTGATTGAAAAAAAATTCATATTTGTGGGAATGCAGTTTTGTATTTCCAGAGTCACAGACCTGCTGGCGTCAGGTCCTAATCATTCTCTCAGGGGCGACCTGCACACTAGGGTGTCACCAGCACCCTGGCCCCACTCACTGAATGCCAGTAGCACCCTTTTTCTGACCTTGTCCCCAGTTATGACATTCAAAAAATGTCTCTTGACACCACGATGGCTCCCAGAGGCCAGATAGTTGCTGACTGGGAGCCCTGGGAGTGAGGCGCTTTTGTAAACATATAACCGTTCTGCTGTGAGCCCTGTTGAGGTACTTTTGGCTCCCCTTCCATGCCTGGCACCTCCATTTCCCTAGGAGCCCTTCTTGTACATCACCTCGGTTTCCCTGGAGGGCTCCAAGCACTGAACTTCGACTCCCAGGATGTTCTCGCCGTGAGCTCTGTTCGTGCTCTTTAGCTGCTACAGTAAACATTCCGACCCCTGCTCTGCCAGTTACTTACCAGTTGGCACTGAGACATGGCTGCTCTTTTAGGGATCATCGCCTGTCATCTGGTGTTTGGTGTCAAAGCCGGCACCGTGTTAGCAATGCTGATTAGTAAATGGCGGGTTGTCAGTACCACTGGAGAAGCCATTGTTCTTCCAAATTAAAACATTTAAATCCAGGGCTGGTTCTGATGGTGCGTTTTAATTATTCCTTTTGCCTTCACGCTCCTCTCTTCCCTGATCACACAGCTTCGGCCGACAGCACCGAGGTGGAGTGCCTGGTAGCCTGTCCCCTAACCGACGGAAGTTTTCAAGGAGAGCTGGTGGTGGAGGGCAGATGTTAGTTCAGAGAAAGCTGCAGCGAACCTATGAAAATGAAAGCATCTGAGAACTAGAACTCGTTTCATTTACACTACAAGTCAGGCTTGCAGGACTGGGCTCTGTGCGTGTGTGTGTGTGTGTGTGTGTGTGTGTGTGTTAGGGAGGAACCCCCTCCCCCGCTCCCTTGGCATGATGACAGTGCTTCTCCCTCCTTTTCTCTCCATTCCTTCCTGCTCCTGACTGCTGAGACCACAGCCCTCAGAGACACCATGGAGAGCTCCCACATGATGGAGCTGGATGATGGAACTGCAGGATGCGGATGGACATGGACCACAGGCAGGGCAGGGCCCTTGGAGTCAGGCAGGGTTGGGCTGACCTCTCTGGAACACCACTGCCCCGTGTTCAGGGACCTGTTTGCATTCTAGACCAACTGCAGAGGGGGGCCCGCTGCCTGGGGCACACTGAGCTTTGCCTGGGGGTCTAGGGGGGCCTGTGTTGTCTTCCTCACTCATGACAAGTATCGCCCTCATTTATTTTCCTGGGACCTTTGGCTTCGTTGTGGGTGTGTTCCGACTCAGACTCGCACGCTGCCCACCGTGTTCCTGCACACACTCGTTCTCCATGTCACCTGTGTCTCTGCCCCATGCTCTGCCCCTGCTCACTTTCTCTCACTCTCCTGGGTGCTTCTCTGCCTTCTTTTGTCCTCCTCTCTCCTTTTCTGTAAACTCACTTTTTGGTTTCACTGGGTCTCCCCAAGTTTCTGTCATCAGTTGGCCTTCAGCTCCCTTTCCTTCACTGGGCACTGAATTTTCTACAAAACCAGTTTACAGCATACCTGAAAGATCTTAAATCCGGGACGGCCCGGCCCTGCTGGCTTCTTCCACCCTCATTCCCACCTGCTGTGCTCTGGGGAGGCCGCTTCCCAGAGACCATGGCTGACCTCCATATCCCAGGACTCCAGCTGCAGACAATGTACATGACCAATACCGATGGAAAGGAGGTACTATTACCGCTTCCTGGCAGTTTCTTATGCTTTTATTGATTTTACAGAGACAGAAAGATAAAAATAAAGAACATAAATGTGAGAAAAACATTGATCGGTTGCCTCCGGAGGCACCTTGACTGGGGATCAAGTCCAAAGCCCAGGCACATGCCTGACCGGGAATGGAACCCAAAGCCTTTTGGTGCCTAGGAAGCCCAGGCCTCCGGAGGGATTTTTATTAAGCAAACCTGCCCTCTCCCAGGCCAGAAAGGTGTATGTGAACGCTCATGAGCAGAATGTAAAAATCAACTGTGAAGAAAATACTGGAAATCCAGGCTGTTTGGCTGTGTTGCCACTCACACAGAGCAGACACGGCTCACCGTGCACCTGCAGCAAGCTCCTCTCACCTCCTCCTTGATGTGCTTTCTTCCTCTGTTTGTTGGCAGTTTTGTGACATAAACATGCATTGTGCTCTCTGGGAAGATAATGGGCACCTTCAAAGGACAAAGAGGGGGCTCACCAGCCGCCCACAGCAGGAACAGGAGGGGTGCCTGGGTCACATTATTGTCATTTGGGGAGGAAGCGACTTACACAGCCAGAGCCTCAGAAAGCATCATTGCACTACCTGGCCATGGCAAACTCTCCTTGGCGTGAACTGGGCTCTGTTACTGAAGAGACAGAGAGGCACCCGCACCTGAGGCGTTCCTTGTTACTCTGACAAGGCCGTCTGCGTGTGTTTCAGGGCAATTGTCCAGTTAAGTGATGGAAAAATAGCCACCAGAACAATAAAAACAGCACACATAGGAACAAAATGAAAGGCCCTGAAATATTTAAATTTTCCTTAGGAAACAGCTTTGGTGACAGGATTATACAACAGATGATGTGCGGGGCTGCTGGGTCTAGAAAATGCAGGGTCTTCGCTCCCATTTGTTAAAATAGGTCTTTATGAGCTTCTGTCACTCCACACACAGCCTTGGGAGCCTCCTGGCACTGCCCCAGGGCATGTAGCCTGGGCAGGGGCGTCCTGGGGCCCAGCACCAGCCTGCTGACCTGCTCCCCGGCTAAGACTGTCCACAGAGGCCCACAGAGAGCCCATTCATCTCTGCTGGGGGAGGACCTGGCAAGCAAGGGTCAGTATGGATGGCGGCCAGCTGCCACCCACCCTAGGGAGAGAGGAAATTAAAGCCATTTCTTTATATCATCTCCAGTTGCCAGATTTCTCCTGAGCTCTATGGGGCTCCTCTCAACTCCCTTTCACTCCCCAAGGCTCTGTACTCATAAGGACTGTGTCCCTGCCTTCTGGGGCTCACAGGACATGGGGACACTTTTTAATCGAATGTATAGCCTATCTTGCTTAAATAATTCTGCAGTTCTCCTCATCAGGGGGAAAGAAAGAATTTCATCAACTTTTATTGCCTCCTAAACATTGCTTTTAATAGTCATGTATATTTATGGCAGAAAACTTTAATAAAAAGGGGTAAGAATTGGCTGGAGTGGCTTAGTTGGTTGAACAATCGTCTGTGCACCAAAAGGTTGCTGTTTCGATTCTCGGTCAGAGCACATATCTGGGTTGCAAGTTTGATCCCCAATGGAGAGTCAGCAGATTGATGTTTCTTTCTTACATCGATGTTTCTCTCTTTCTCCCTTCCTCTCTTGCAGCATGTCCACAGGTGAGGGTAAAATAAGGGTAAGAATTAAGAATGAAAAATCATCACTGTTGATAGTTTGATCAACAAATATCCTTCCTAGCCTTCTTCATTAAACCTGCAAAAGTGAAACTATGCCAAATGACTTTGATTTATTCTCAACTTATTCATATACAGGTTTGGGCAAAAGTAGGTTTACAGTTGTTCCTATGGAAACTAATACAATAACCAATAATAATAATACAAGAATGAACTCTTGTGTTCTGTGTACTCACAACTTTCTCCCAGCCCTGCATTGTGGTTGTTTTCTCTGTTACCTGTAGTTTCTATCCTGCGTTTAAGAGTCGCATAGAGCCCTAACTAGTTTATTCATTGGATAAAGTGTAAGCCTGTGGACTGAAGAGTCCCCAGTTCGATTCTAGTCAAGGACACATGTCTGCACTGCGGACTTGATCTCCAGTGTGGGGCATGCAAGAAGCAGTAATCAATGATTCTCTCTCATCATTGATATTTCTCTCTCTCTCTCCCTCTCCCTTCCTCTCTGAATTTAATTTAAAAAAATGTTTTTTAAAAAGTTGCATAGATGCCAGGGTCATCACTGTAGTTCATGCAAGGATTTCTGTAACTGATTCAGGACATGCTTTACTTCTGTTTTCCCACCATTGAAGGGGGAAAGGGCATTTTGCATGGACTGGCTTTGTGACACCAGCAGGAACTGTGTGGAATTTGTTTGGGGGACCAGGCCACTCTAACAGTGCTGATCTCCACACCTAGGACTGATCGGGACCCTCGTTCAGATTGGAGAATGGGTAGATACTAGTTTCTACAGTGGTAACAAGGTGTTCACACGATGATGCTGTTCTGATTGAAACTCTGTCAGTGGATTATTGGAAGTCGTCTGGAATAACCCTGAGTGGGCATGTTTGTGAATGTTTGACATTCCTCCCCGGGGTCACCCCCAGGCCTGGGCCTCGTGGGACCCATGCTCAGGCTGCTGGATCATTTGGAGGTCAGGAAAGCGATGCTTCCAACAGAGGCTGAGCAAGCCCCCATGACAGGAGGCACCCACACTCATATGTCCATACAATGCCTCCCCAGTTACGGGGCACAGGACCCAAAGGACCAAGGCTGCCTCTTCTTCAATACCACCCCTATGCTCATGTAAGCTGAGCAGGTTGCCAAGTGTTTACACCAACCTCTGAGGGTTTGTGGAACACAGATTCCGGCCAGAGGCTGCCGAATATGGAAACGTGCTCTGACAGAGCATGGCTGTGTTGTTAGTAGCTCAGTGACCAGAGCTGAGCTGGAGGGTTGGGCCATGAGCCAGGACAGCCCTTCCTCCCGGCCCACAATCTGCTGCCCCTTCACGGGGACTGTCCTCGGGGTTCAGGGCCTCTGAATCCACTGCTGGGAGCTGGGCAGACACTCTGCTGAGGCAGGTGAACCCGGGAGGCCAAGCAGCTCCTGGCCGCGATGCCCTCCTGAAGCTTTACAGCATCACTGAGCCAGTGGTGTCCCAACTATGGACAGTCCAGGCTCACTGAGATGAATGGCTCAGTCAAGGTCATTGCAGCACCTGAGGCTGAGGCTGGGGCCTGGCCCATATCAGGGTGCAGGTTAGCTCAGGGCACAGGCAGCTCTGGAGAGCATGGCACCTGGCCTGGACCTTTAGTGGCAGCTAAGTACAGAGACTTGTGCACCTACTCAGGTGAGGCAGAGGTGGGAGGCGAAGGGCATGGGGCTGAGGAGCTGGCGGAGGGTTGGGGAACTGGCTAGGCCACAGAACAGGCCTGAACCGGCTGCCAGGGATGGCCATCACCTGTGCCGTGGTGTACCTTGCAGCGTCTGTAAGGACAGAATAGGCTGCCCACAATAGGGAGACTCCATGTTGAAATCTGAGTCCCCACCATTTGGAAGTTTGGGAGGTCTGGGCTCTCACATAGCAGACAGCCCCATGAAGATGGCGGGAGCAGGCAGTCTGGCCCCCCAATTCTCCCACTCCAAGCCAGTCCCCACCCCTGCAGCAGGAGGTTCTCATACGACCTCCAGACTCCCCATCCTCCCTGTCAGTCACCTGATCTCAGGACTTGGGTGGGGGCTGGCAGGGGAAGGGAGGGTGCAGGACTGGATGACCCAGAGGACCTAGCAAATGTTGGGAAGGAGAAGGGGAGATGCCCCTCAGTTCCCACAGGCCTGTCACCAGGGAACCAGTAGCCCCTACACAGGTTGCTCCATCCTATCAATAAAAGTAACAAGAGCTAACCTGAGTGCTTTTTGTCCTAAATCCTAATCCATGTGCGTGGCCGGCGTGACAATGCTCGGGCATTAGCATCCTCATCCTCAGTTCGCAGAGAGAGAAGAGGTCAGAGAGACTGAACCTCCCCTCCTCCTCCAGGGGCCGGCAGGCAGGAGGGTGCACAGGCAGTAGCTGAGTGGGCCACCTGGAGCCTGTGTGCAGCCAGGAGCGCACCAGGCCAGCCAGCCCAGACCCAGCACAGCCAGCAACTAGACAGCTGTTGGCGAGGCAGCACTGCTGGGCCATGACATCCGCAGAGCAGGCCTGCCCCCGTGAGCGCAGCGCCCACCTCTTTGTTGCAGAGCCTGGATCTGCATGCTCACGCTGAAAGAGTCCCAACGCCATGCCCAGCTTTGCCCGCATGGATGGGCTCGTAGATGATTTAGGCAGAAACCATTTGAAAATTAATTATCCAGATAATTGACTCACACTTAACTTCAGTTTATAAAATGTAAACTTGATTGTCAGCCCCACACACACTCATTTTGTGTCCTTGGAAAATTGCGTTGGCCGAAGCCCAAGAACAGGGAGTGCTTGTTTGTCCCGTGTCCCTGGCAGCTGCAGCTGTTGGTTCACTGTGCTCAGGTAGCCTTTCTCTTCCCCATTTGGCCCAATACTAGGGGGCAGGCTCACATGTCGAGTTCCCGGTGTGTTTGGAATTAATCTCGCATTGGAAAATCATCCTAGATGATGCCTCATTCTGGGCCAGGAAGAATGGGAGTTTCTCGTTTAGAGATTTCCTTGTACCTCCTGATGGAGAAGCAAGTAGGTCTCTGGATGTTATTTGATGGGTGAAAAGATTGCTGACCCTGGTGGGGCTTATGCAAAAGCACCAGACCTGGGGAGCAGCCAGGACCTTTCACGTCAGGTGCGGTTTTCCTGTGTTATTTATTCGGTTTCTAAATGGGTGTGATTGTTAAAGGGTTTCCCAACATGTTGTAGGGCAGTCAGGCGGGGAGTGCAAAAGATGGGTTATTTGATATCTTCCCTTCAGTGAATCCTTAGGACGTATCCCTCATGCCTGCCAAGGACGGGCAGGGCAGGTGCAGCCCCAGGAAAGCGGCTCCGGCAGGAGAGGCAGGGGCACCGGGGCAGGTGCCGCCTCCCCCTCATGAGTGGCCAGGCTCACACCAACACTCCTTTGCTAATAACTCTCTTTGGAGGAAGCACAACGGGCGTCTAACTTAATCTTGCAGCTTCTTAAAATATAGACTAGGGAAGGTCTCCTCCCAGGCTAACAGTAGAGAGAGGAAAAGGTTTTATTAAGAAAATGAGGAAATGGAAATCAGACTTCCTGGGAAGTAATTACACCAGTCTACAATAAGGCATTTGAAGAAGGGAAAAGCCAGTGGAAGACTATATTGTGGATATTAAATTAAGTGATTTCAATGTCATATGTGATATCATGGAGCAGGAACAGTTGACTATTAACAGTTCTCTCAACTGCCACTTTGAAGCCTTCATCTTCCAGGTGTGGGAGTGGCGCTGACCAATGGCACTGGATCACGTGCAGAGGTGCCCAGACCTCATGCGGCTTCCACGAGACGTCCGGCAGGCAGCGGGGCCTCTCCCAGCCTCAGTCCGCATCCTGTCTGGGTATGAGCAGGTCGTCTGAGCAGAGGAGCGCGTGTGGAATTCACTCACATGGGGCCGGGTCTGGGGAAACGCTCCCATCAGGGAGAAAAGGTGGTGTGGGCTGCAGGCCTTTTTATTTCTTTATGATCCAAACCTTCGCATATCTTAGTGAGTGAGATGCCAATAGTCCATTGGGGCATGGGGCGGGGGGAGAGGGGGGCCTGTGGGTGCTCCCCCGACCTTCACTGAAATGCTGATAAGGCAAAGTGCCAGGTGGCCACCTCTCACTGGCCACTCAGCTCCCCTGCAGGCCTGGCCTGATGCTTCCTCAGCTTTCTCTTCTCTTCCTCTGACCTGCCCCTCGGGCCCCCTCCTGTCTACCTGAAGGTTTCAGATTCACCTTATTGGGGAGAGAGAGATGGAGAGCACTCTCAGACCCTGGCCACAGCACCCCTCCATCACTATAAATGGTCTTTGGCCTAAGTAGTTGCCCTGCCTGGCCCCGACAACCCAGGAGGCCTACCCCCACACAATGAGGGAGCCACTCCTGTTTTGGGGGATATTTACTGTCATTGGAAATGGCAGATCAGTGATGAGTTCAGAATATACATTGTAGATTTTCCCAAAGAAACTCTGCCTACAGCAAGGAGATTCTTCTTTTTTACAGCTGCATAGTATTCCATAGTGTAAATGTATCACAGCTTTTTTATCCACTCATCTACTGATGGGTACTTGGGCTGTTTCCAGATCTTAGCTATTGTAAATTGTGAAGCTATGAACATAGGGGTGCATACATTCTTTCTGATACATGTTTCGGGTTTTTTAGGGCATAGTCCTAGAAGTAGGATCACTGACTGAGTGAAATGGTGGTTCCATTTTCAATTTTTTTGAGGAAACTCCATACTGCCTTTCACAATTGCTGTACCAGTCTGCATTCTCGCCAGCAGTGTGCTAAGGTTCCCTTTTCTCCATATCCTCACCAACACTTGTCATTTGTTGATTTGTTGATAGTAGCCATTCTGACAGGTGTGAGATGGTACCTCATTGTTGTTTCCATTTGCATTTCTCTGATGATCAATGACATTGAGCATTTTTTTATGTGTCTCTTGGCACCACTGTTCCAGTTTTAGATAATTTCCATCACCCTAAAAAACTTCTGTGCAATTTTATCTTATGTGTAGGTTGTGTAACCACCACAATAGAGACTCTAGGTTGTCCTAACTTTTGAATAAATCAATGCATAGTGTCACCATAATGAAAATTACACAAGCATAGGGATTTTCAACATGTAAACACCCAGACAGGACTTTGCCAGAAGACCCACAAGGAGCCTATGGCTTGTCGGTAAAACCTCTGAGAAGGGGACAGCTGCATATGCTGATGGACAGAAGTTAGATTCTTGACTGGTTCCTGGAGTCAGTATTACCATTGGTGACATAATTCTCTGAAATGGGGAAAGACTCTTGGAAAGTTCTGAGCAGTATAAAGGACTACCTTCCCTCCATTTCACTCCTTGTGAAAAACTCATTGTGAATTAAAACACTGCAAAATTAGGGTGATATTTTTATGGAATACAAAACTCAGGTTTGGGCTCAAATCATTCTACACATATAGGATGACCCATTGATCAGGTGTGGTGGACACACATGGAACTTCACATGCTTTGTAGGATGCCTTGGCATGCCTAGCCTTTGCCAGATGCTGATGGCACTCAGATTTTGTGACCATTAAAATGTAATCCAGTATTCTCAGAATTGGTCCATGATGTGGTCCTACATCCATGAGAGCCATTTTGCTTGACTGTGAGTTCCTCAAGGACATCTAGTCCTTACATTTCACTTGCACCATGAAATAGGGTCCATGGCAAGTATGAAGTAGACAGACAAATATGGACACATGGATGATTGATGGATGGATGGATGGATGGATGGATGAATGGATGGATGGATGGATGAGTGGGTGGATAGATAGGTAAGTGGGTGGGTAGACAGATGAGTGGATGAGTGGGTAGGTGGATGAGTGGATAGATAGATGGATAGATGAGTAGATGGATGCATGGGTGGATAGATGAGTAAGTGGGTGGGTAGATAGATGGATGAGTGAGTGTGTGGGTAGACAGATGAGTGGGTGGATAGATGGATGAATGAGTATGTGGGTAGACAGGTGGGTGGGTGAGTAGATGAAGGGGTAGATAGATGAATGAGTAGTTGAGTAGGTGAATGGATGGATGGATGGATGGATGGATGGATGGATGGATGGATGATGGACAGATGAGTGGGTAGGTGGATGGATGGATGGATGAGTTAGTGGGTGGGTGGGCAGATAGAGAGATGGATGGATGGAGAGATGGATGGATGGATGGATGGATGGATGGATGGATGGATGGATAGATGATGGATGAATAGCTCTTATTTATCACTATACCTGAAAAACCCTAGGAGCCTGGTGGTCAACATATGTGCTGAGTCCACCATTTATGACCTTAGGCATGAATGGACCTCTCTAATTCTAAGTAGAATGTGTTGGTAACTCTGTGAGTAGGAGTCATTATTTGTAAGAATACCAAATTTTGTAAATATACAAGTTTTTACTGTAGGTCAGTGGTTCTCAACAGCTGATTTACCCCCTCTCCCCACCAAAGGATCATTTAGCAATCCCTGGAAATGCTTTTAGTTCTCACAAATTTAAGAGGTGCTAAGGATATCCAGTAGGTAAAAGGCCAGGTTGCTGCTAAACATCCTACCTGTGTAAGACATTCCTCAACACAGAAGGATCTTGCCATGTAGTCAGAGTGATGGAGTTGAGAAACTGCTGAAAGTAATCAACTCCAGCATTTTTAAGCCACTGTAATATGAACTAACTGATCTTTGCAATACTATAGACAGCCTGGAACAGAATGGCTGCCAGGAGAGCTCCTCTAGCTACATAAGGGCTGTGAGGGGGGCAGCCCCAGAGATCTTTGTGAGGACATTCCTCCAGGTGACTCCAAGCAGAGTATACCCTGTATGCTGAATGTATCACCAGTATGGTGATATATACTTATTAGAGGCCTGGTGCACGGAATTCATGCACAGGTATAGTCCCTAGCCCTGGCTGGCAAATGAAGCGCAAGCATCTGGTGTGGAAGGGCAGGTCCCAGCTGACTTCTTGGCCCTGGGCAGCACTGGGTCCCCAGAGTCACGGCACCCAAGTCCCCACACAGATGTGGTGAGCGTGGCCGAATGCTGTGGGCCGGGGAGTAGTGTCAGCCTCTGGGCTGCCCAGCAGTGCCACATGGATGCCGGGCAGGCAAAGAGCTCTCTCCTGGCTAGCCTCACAGATTGGCTCCTGCATGAAGCCACAGAGAGCCCAATCAGCCCCTGCAGTCCCAGCAACTGCATGGATGCAGGATGGGCTTCTCGCAGGCGCTCAGCACCTGAGTGTGGGGGACTTCCCGGCATGCAAGCCCTGGCATCCTGGGGAAGGGTAGCAGGGGCAGTGACCCTGCATTCTCACCGCATCTCCATCCCTGTCACCCTGCCCCCAGGTAGCTGGCGAGAGGTCGAAGTGCATCACCAATGCCCACCATGTTCCACACTGCCCCCTACTGGTCAGTGCACATCATAATAAGCAGTCAAACTCCGGGTCTCCCAGTCCAACAACTGCCCGAGGGGACAATTTGCATATTAGGTTTTTATTATAGAGAATGTGAAGACACGATTTACAGGAAATGCAATGATGCTTCTAAGAATAATAGCAAAATTTTAAAAAATAATAATAGGAAATTTTCTCCTAGTGGTGAGAAAGTTCACACACTGAGCATGAGAAGCCTAGGGTGATAAATGGAAACTTGCTGCACAAAGAAAAATTGTTTTCATTTGTCAGAAAATTACCAACTGGCAAGAGGCACTTTGTACCAGAGTTCTCTGTTCAGGGTGTGAAGTTTCCTTAAAAGAAAGCAAGCCTATGTTTACTGTCTTTTCCAAAGCACAGTCATCTGAAAACAATGAGAACCTACGTGGACCTCACAGACCTGCCAACGAGTTGCTGTGTTGCATGGGCCCTTCTGGAAATGAGTAGTTGCCACAGACATCTCCCACATGGCTGCTGAAGCCATTTCTCCACATACTTCGGAGGTGACAGCAGTCCTCCTGTGCCCTCTCTGAAGTGAGGGGTAGCCTGTTTTATCCTCCTGCAAAGAACTTGGAAAAAGGAAACACCAGGGTAGAAGGGAGACATTGGAGGATAGAGAGCCTCTCGGAGAAAATTGACCAGCAAAGCAGCCCATATTTGATGGGAGCAATGATGTGATGATGTTGGTAGCAATAATTTGATGATGAAATGGTAGTAATGGTGATGGTGATGATGGCTATGATGGTGGTGGTAGTGAAGATGATGATAATACTGATGATGATATCAGTGGCAGTGATGGTGATGGTGG
>JAAGEH010000023.1:478654-565568 GCA_011751065.1 Lasiurus cinereus
CTGATGATGATTCTGACGATGGTGGTGATGATGATGGTGATAGTATTAGTGATAGTGATGATGGTGATGGCAATAATGATGGTGGAGGTAGTGATGATGATTATGATAGTATTGGTGATGATATCAGTGGCAGTGATGTGATGATGGTGGTGGTGGTGGTGGTGATACTGATGATAATTCTGACATTGGTGGTGGTTATGATGATGATAGTATTGGTGATGGTGATGATGGTGATGATGATGGCGATAGTGATGATGGTGATAATGATAATGATGGTGGAGGTAGTGATGATGATTATGATGGTATTGGTGATGATGACAGTGGCAGTGATGTGATGGTGATGGTGATACAGATGATGCTGCTGACAATGGGATGATGATGATTATGGTGGTGGTGATAATGATGGTAGAGGTAGTGTTGATGATTATGATAGTACTGGGGATGATATCAGTGGCAGTGATGTGATGGTGGTGGTGATACAGATGATGCTGCTGACAATGGGATGATGTTGGTGATGATGATGGTGATAGTGATGATGGTGATGATGATGATAGTACTAGTGATGATATCGGTGGCAGTGATGTGATGGTGCGGGAGGGGTGGGGGCATTGTGTGCAGTGGGATCAGCAGAACCTGTCTCTTGTTCCATTTGCCCCTCGATGATCTGCATCCTTTGCCTGCATACCTCTTAGCCTCAGATCCTGTTCCATCCCTGTACCTCCTTGCCTCTGAGGTCTGGCTATTTCCACGCTCCATCCTTCCTGGGCCTGGCAAGTTGACCCAGCCTCTGGGCCTTTGCATTTTATATTCTCATTACAAGATTTTCACCTGGACCTCCCTTTGGTTGTCTTTTTTTTTTTTTGTCAGTTTGTAACTCCAGCTACCCCCTGGAGAATCTCCTGTCAAGTGTCCCATATCGGTGTCTTCATGAGCTGGCATTGCCTCATAGAGGGTTCAGCTTCTCTCTGGCCTGTTTGGCCATCGCCTTCTCTAGGAGGTGAGTCTTATGAGAGCAGGTGCTTGCATTATGGGGTCCAAGGAGAAGCCACCACTGAGAACCCCTGAGCGAGAGCTTTCTGTGCATGTGTGGGACTGGGTCAGGGAGTAGGTGGCTGTTAGGTCCCCAGCCAGGAGACTGTCCCATCTCAGCAGCAGTTCTCCGTCGGGCACACCTTGGAGTCATCAGAGAGCTCAGGCCCCAGGGCCCAGGTGATGGCCACCCATCAAGATCCCCAGTGGATTCCCATTTCAGCAGAAGCTGAGAGCCAGTGGGTGATGGGAGCTCATAGTGAGCACCGGGCTACATGCTGGAGAGGGACGATGGCACCACAGACGTGGAGCAGATGTCCAGAGACAGGAGGAGGGCAGCCTGGAGGCACGGAGTCCTGCCTCACCTGCGCTTTGTGCTCTCAGGCTCCTTCCTGTTATTCTCTCAGAGTTGAGAGTCTTTCCGAACGCCCCTGTCTGTCTCTGAGGCAGATGAGGTCCCCTGATCTTGGCATGCATGTGCACTCAGAGACCGCAGTGAGCATTGTCAGAAATGACCTATTTGAACCTGACAGCACAGAGAGAAGACACAGAGAACCTCTGTGACTGCCAAAGTCACTGCAGTGCCAACCATGCTGACCCCAGGGCCTACAGCAACCTCCACCTGGGCTCTCACTCACAGGAAGCACCTGCAGGGGGCAGAATGCTGGGCAGCTGGAGGCCAGGAAACCACCCACATACTCAATAGTGGCTGGCGCTGGGGTTGCGACTACACTCTGCCAATCAGTCGATGTTCTTCCTTGGTAGGAATTCAATACGTGTTTGTTAAATGAATGTGCACAGGTGTGAAACTCAAGGAGAAGAGGTGTCAGAGCTGGCTTAGAGCAAATGGAATCAGCGTGTGGCCCTGGCTGTTAGGGCTGTCATTGTTATTGGCCCCTCAACTC
Source organism: Lasiurus cinereus (assembly GCA_011751065.1). Taxonomy (NCBI): domain Eukaryota; kingdom Metazoa; phylum Chordata; class Mammalia; order Chiroptera; family Vespertilionidae; genus Lasiurus; species Lasiurus cinereus. Next base: position 480,589 of record JAAGEH010000023.1, read on the forward strand.
TGTTACCGAGGAAGGGAAACTGTCTACTCAGCGCCTCCTCCTGCTGGCATTGTTCGTTGCAGAGGAAAGCTGCTTGGCCTCTTTATATTTGGAGTATGTGCCCAGGGGATTGCAGGTGAGACCTGCTTCCTTCGCCTGGGCTGGCTGGGACCCTTCATTCCTGGCCTGACAGGAGAGGCTAGAGGCAGAACACCTGGAGGCTGAAGCAATGGGTGAGGTCATCAGTGGGAGTATCAGCCCAGCAGCAGAGCTCATTTCATTGCTGTTTCTGTGAATAGTATTGGTATTCCTGGGCAACCCTCTCATCTGCTGAAGCTCTCTGCTCCAGCAGCCCCACACACATCCGGGCGACGCCCTGCCTGGTGGCCCTGCCAAGCAGTGTCCTGCTCCAGGCTGCTGGCACTGTTTCCAAGAGGGGACAGTCCCAGGCGGTCCCCGAGAACCCGGCCTGGCCTGGCACAGAGCTGGGCTATGCTTTGAAACTGAACGTTGTATTGCTCCTTCTCAATTTTATGCAAAATATTTCAGAGGGAATATCAGAAACAAACTGGATTAAAAAGTGAGGGTCCCACAATGAAGCACACTCATCAAGTCACAGCACCAGGCAGTGAAACAGGAGGAAGACTTTATACAAGACTACTGCAGCGGGGAGAGATTGAAGGGAACTCTGAAACAAAGGGGCCTTCATAGCACTGGGTGAGCTGGTGGAAACACCTGAAGGGTTGGCCGGAGGGCCACTCGATCAGGCAGCTGCCAATCATTCTGCCCGAGTGGGTTCTCCAAGGAAGAAAGCAATTTGTTGGGGACAGATCGACTCTCCCCTTGGAATGCTTTTTCATTTTGAAAATGCATCCCATGTAGCTCAGCATGTGGATCACATGTCCAACGAGGAGATGTGAATTTCCACTGGTTACTCTCTGTGGCCACCCCCACACCATGGCCACTGACGGGAAATGAGAAGATTTCATCAGATACCCACTTGCCAAGAACCAAGCAGAGGCTACGCTCAGGGGCCCAGACATCAGACACTTTGGTTCAAAGGGGTTATTTTTAACCTTCTCTCCAGATGTTTGACAATATGTTAACACAGCGGATTATCTCTACCCAGATACTTGACTCTGCTGCAGTTCTGTTAGACCGTGCTTCTTCTCCATACCCTTCCCCTACCATGTGGCTAAGATGGGAAAAGACAAGACTCCGGTTGTAATGAGAGGGTGACTCAACAAAGAAATGCATATCAGATGACTTAGCTTCACCTGGAATCTCCCCGGGACTGAGAACCATCGCCTTCGGAAGAGACAGCTGCACCTGGTATTGCACAATGGGTTTGAGTCATTCCTGGGCTGGTAGGTGCCACATGGTTGACTGATGCTGACAACATCCACTCGTATCTGAAAGTCCCGCCTGACCCTATTTTCCCGTGAGGCGGCTGGGCAGCTAGGCAGGGATATTCCCAGTGACCCCATCATGCCCCATCTGTGGGAGTTGACTGCATGCCAGGCCCTCACCCCTGCAGCCCACCAGAGTCGGAACCACCTCTAAATCAGTGGCCAGGATGCTGGGCTCTGGGAGGGAAGCATCTTGCCCAAGGTCCCACTCATCTTTATAGCAGATTCTCAAAGACACCACACTTACCCAGGCCACCCCCACCCAGCTGGCACAGGCCACTAGCTAGCACTTATCAGCATGCCCCACATCCCAGCTTGAGCCAGTTCTTTGTGAGAGCGAACGGCAGGAGCTCATGATTCTCCACGCTTTTCATACTTCTGGGGACCTGGGGCCGAGCCTCTGAGATGCACATCTCCAGTGGGATGAGAAGTCCCGTCCTGCCTCACTGCTGGAGCCATGCTGAGGACCCGCACAGATGGTCCCATGAGGGCGGAGAAGAGCCTGGCTACCAGGGCCCAGGGCAGCCTCGGTGTGGATTTCATGGGAAGGGCTCAGCTGAGAACACCTGTCTGCTCATGATCAGTGCTTCTTACAGCAAAGCACGCAGCTGAGGGAAGAGGCTCTTGGGCGAGGGCAGAGTGGCTTCCGTGTCCCTGCCCCACGGAGGAAGGCAGTGCTGTCCCCGCACCAGGCAGTGACAGCAGCCCGTGTCTCCTCTCTCACCTCGGCCAGCACGCTGTTTTCTCCAGCCTCATGTGCTCCTGTTCAGAAACAACCTGTTTTAGGAGCTCACATTTTAACCGGGAGGCACCATGATTTAGCTCATGCAGAAAGTTGAATTTCTGGTCCATTTAGAAGATTGCTTATAGTTCTCGGTTCAATGCATTTGTGATAAAATTCATTGTGGGGAAATAAGTCTGCCATGTTGGCATGATTTTGTTAAAGCAGCTTTAATCAGGTGAGGAACGCAGCATGGCGCAAGCGGGCATGCACGCACACATACACACACACACACACACACACACACACACACCGGCACACATCTGCACAGGCACAGCCTATGGCTCCATTCGTGTCAGGGAAGCAGGAACTGTGACTTTGCGACCAGCTCTGAAGGCACGCCTCACTGCGCCCTTTTTCTCTCCCCTTTCACTGGATCTTCGCTCAAGGCTTTATGGGTTCTGTTGGTCGTGAAAGGCACTGCAGAGTCTGGGACCCTCTAGCTCTCTGGAAAGGTCCCAGCTGTTTTGTGGTGAGACAAACAGTGCAGCAGAGCTCCCTCTATTTCCTGGATATTTAGAAAACTCGGGGTGTTTTCTGGTAATGGAATAATGCGCTATTGGTGTCTCTTGAGATGAAAAGAAATGCAACCCTCTAGGTGTGAACAGCATTGGTCCTCATCGTGAGCAGCAAAGCCGCCATAGTTTCTGGATTATTAGGGAGACCTCTCTTGTCAAGGGTGGGAAGAGAGGGGTGATCCAGTCACTGTGCCCTGCGTGACTTGGGGGAACACCCAAACCCTTGCTCAAAGGCAATTGGGATTGTTTTCAGCATTCCTTTCCTGGAAACAGCTTCTTTTTTGAGTGTTTGGATGTGACCTGAGCATCTTATGTCCTATTAAGAAGACTTCTGCTGTGGCCCATGCCTGTTTCTGCCGCGGGTGAGATTTCACGGTGTCGCCAGGCTCTCCGACGCATGGCAGGAGTCTGAGCTGCAGGGCCCATCGTGAGCTCTGGCTTTGTCATTGCATTTTAGAAACCTGCTTCCTTATGTAATGCATTCCCAATGTCTCTGACGATAGTAAAAAAACGAGGCAAACAGCCCAAGCGGCAACCAAGATGTCCTTACGCGGGTGGGTGGATGAGTCACTATGTCTGGCTAGGCAGTGGACTATTATTCAGCAGCAAAAGAAAATGAGCTGTCTTGTCATGGGAAGACAGAAGGAGCCTGAAATGCATGACTGAGTGGAAGAAGCCAATCTGAAAGGCTATAGACTGTGTGGTTCCAGCTGTGTGACAGCTGGGAAAGGCAGCAAAGTCCAGTGGTGGGAACCAGGGGGGAGGCATAGGGGCACAGAGGACGTTAGGCAGTGGGTTTGTATAGCAAAGCTCGTGCAGCTGAGATGCTAGTTTGTTTGAAGCTTATTCACGCTGATTTCTTTACTTGACAGACTCCATCTATGAGGGGCAGGGGTAGGTAGCTTCTCATCTATCCTACAGATGGACAAAGGGACAACACACAGTAGCTTATCCAAAGGCCACACAACTAAACAGTGACCATCCTTGGTCTAGAACTGAAGTTTCTTGATGGCAAATTGAGCCCTTCTGCATCAGCTGTTCTCAAACACAATTTTGCCCCCAGGGAACATTTGATAAGGTCAAGAGGACAGTTTTGCCTGTTCCCATATGGCCTTTCTTCTGGCTCCATGCATATCCGTGGAGGCCTTCTCTTTCTCATCTGTGATGACTTTGTCTTTCTCTCTCCCCTCCTCTCTGGGGAATTCAGCCGGCTTGGCCCAAGGAAAGGTCTGCAGCTTGGTTTGCAGAAGAATGTGCCCGTGGCTATGGCCGTAGCTGTGAGGAGCAAGGTCCCATGGCTTCTGCCTGTTCTGGCTCTGAACTTCTCTGCGCCCGCCATATTCTTTGCAAAATGCAGATTACCCACGAGCCAGTTCTGCAAGGCCTGAGAACGCCAGGTGTTCCCCGAGACCTGACAGGGGGAGGAAGCAGAGATGCACGCATACCACCATTTCCCAAAAGATTTGTATAGATCTGTCCATTCATAAAGAGATGCTTATGAAAATGATCGGTCCATTTGAACTGCTCAGATCACAGGCAGAGAAGCTGCAGTGCATTCTGGAGGCAAGAGGGGCACTGTGGGCTTAGTTCTGAGCATGTGGGCTTAGTGGTCAGGGCTCAATTCCACCAAGCAACAGAGGCCTGCGTGTCACTTAGCTAATCGTCCCCCATGTGTGGTTGGATGCTGGGGCAGATCTTTGCCTCAGAGCCAGGCAGTTAGCGCGGTCCCTGCCCTGGGCTTCACTCTGAGTATAGATGGGCTGTGGGCCACATGGCTGATGTGAGGACACCAGCAGCAATAACAGCCAGAGACAGCACTTGCCCATGAGGCCACCTGAGAGTAGGTCAGGCTATCATCTTTCCCACTTTACAGATGAGGAAATTGAGGCAGGGGATTCAGAGAGCTAGGGAATGGTGAAGTGAGATCTGAAACCAGTTATTTAGCTCCCTATCTGAGCTGGTCCAACATTCCTTCCATCTTCTGTCACAAACTTTTGGAAGAAAGAAGCCGATGTCTCCTCTCAGCTCTGACCCCTGAGCTGCTGGGGGCAGCAGCTACCAAGGCTGGTGGGGCGAAGCTGAGAGCCACAGGTGTGATTAAGTGTGAGCTCTGGACCCAGTATCTGAAGAGGCAGCATCCTCCTCCACCTCGTAGCTGAAGCCAGTGTGGACTGTGTGCATGCCTTCCCAATGAACTGTCTGCTCTAACATAACCCCTAAGCTCAGTGTGGGCCCCGCCAGTGCCCGCTCATTACCTCTGCCTCCTGCTTGCCGAATGCTTGCAGAAATGGTTCCAAGAACACACCCACTATTTGCAGCCTGCATGTGACATTAGCGCTTCTCCCTCCAGGGTTGGGCTTGGCCTCTGGGACATTAGCACATGCTGTAAGTGGAGGCGTGGGCTGCGTAGGCCCTGGGCCAGCTCACTCTGACCATCATTGGAGACTGAGACCAGGATGTGAAGAGGCCTGAACTGGTGAAGGAGGGGCACGCCACCAACCGCCTACTGATGAGTACTCACATGCCTGGTGGCTTCACAGGTAACCCCAGGTATCTGGGTGTCTAGATGTTGGCTGAGCAGCCAAAGCTGAGTGTGGCCTGCCATGCTTTTTCATTCTTTCAGGTCCCTTTTCATCGTCCCGATGCCCTGGTCACTTAGTCGCTGGCCACTTCCAACACTTTTCCCTCAGCTGCCTTCTCATTTCCCACCTGCTCTTGGTTCTTTCTCTCTGTAGCACATCTTCCTGAAACAGCCTCTCCTGCCCCACCCTGTTGGCCAGGTTTCACAGATGCTCCACTTGGGAGGACTCCAGGGTCAAATGTCTGGACCATACATATTTGGGGTCCTAGAGTCCAATGTCCCTGCCTCTTCAGACTTTTCATGCAACCACCCTTCAAATAAAAAGGCCTCCCCAATACTGCCTTCTCAACACTACGCACATCTGTCTTAGCGAGGTTATCTGTCATTTAGAGACCCGCAGCTGCTTCTCTGGGAAGCCTCAAGGCAGCTCGATGGACCTGTTTTGCTCCCCTATATGCTCACACTGGGCAGGAATTCCCACACCATCTGTCCAACCCGCTCACCTCTTAAGCAGGACCATTTGTCTGCTGCTTTTTGCCCCTTTGGATGCTCAGCAGCCTCTGGCTTCCGTCTCTGTCCCCACAGCCTGGCAAAAAGCAGCCGGAAAAGGCAGGGCTGGCTTTGCACAGAGTTAGTCTGCAGAGGCCAATCGTGGTGCTCCGGACGCTCTGGATTTGCAGAGCATACCCGCCAGGCTCACAGATGCAGAGGCTACCTCATCCTCATGGGATCCTTAAGGCCAGCCAATGGGAGCAATTGTCATGACCACCTTCACCTGAAACAGAAAGAGATTCTGTGACCTGCCCAGTAGCACAGTCAGGATTTGAACCCAAGGCCATGACACCAAGCCAACTCCTAGCCACTGCCCACAGGCCACCCATGCAGGGTTTTGTCTCCTGTTTTCAGAGCAGATCTGATCAGATCACTGCATTACCTATCCCTGCTTTCTCCTGGGGCACTGTGGAGTAAGGCTGAAAAATTAATGTTGCAGACCAGTTCCCTGCTAAGAAATGAAGAGTTTCATCCTATCCAACAGGGCTTTTATTTCCGGGCAGGAATTGCCACACTGCTCTTCACTTCGATGATTTTGGCAAAGGAGTAGAGTTCTTCAAAATTGAAGTCAGCCCCGGGTTTCTGTTGGGATGGGCTGGCAGCCACGAGCCATAAAGATCCCTGACGGGGACTTGTACTCAGTCTGCCTTCACCACGTGATTAGAGTGGCAGGGAAGCAGGCCCAACCTCCTCTATTCATCAGCCCTCCATCCCTGGCTAATGCTGGACTCTGGGGCCATAGCACTGATTCTCTCCCAGAATATCCCACATGTGAAAGGTTAGAGGTCAGCACCCGGAACTCTTGCAGGATTATGGATGCAATGAGCAGACGGGCATAGTATTTGCCTCCTTGGGTGAGCGAGTTCTGTTTTGTTTTCCATTTCTGAGATATTATGAATCTGAACAGAAAAATTCAGAAAATTCATCACGGTTGGGAGAGAGGAGGCTCCAGGGACTTACACACATTTGCTGGGGAGCAGAAAGGAAACAGGGACAGGGTCTCTTTGAGCCTGCAGATTTTGAGGTGCCTGTGAGGACCCCGGAGGCATGTAAAAAAAAAGGCTGGACACAGTGCTAGACTTGGGAGAGGGTCTGAGGCTGGAATGAGGGGCATGGCACGACCTGCCTGCCTCGTGCCAGGTTTTGTATATTGCAGGGGAGGGTGGCCTGCGAGTCTCTCTGAAGCAAGGCCTAAAATCCCAGCTCCATGCTGCTGAGACAGCTAACCCCGGGCACTGCCCGTGAGCGAGGTGGACGGGTGGAGAGATGGCAGCTCATGACACCAGGTCCTGTGAGAAATGGCAGCGGGTCCTGGTCACCCTGGCACGATATCGGGACAGTCCCCATTGACAAGTCCTGGAGGCTGTGTTCTGGGTCTGAGCATTCTGAATAAACTGCTTTGGCATCCTAACAGTGGAGAAGTCTTGGTTCAGTGCTGCCTTCATCTTCCTCATTTTCTCTCAAAATGATAATGAAATCTCTGTGTGTGCAAATCACTAAAATCTATAACCTCTAATAGACTTAGAAACCCATCTGCTGCTAAGAAAAAAACCCATAAATGAAGCTTTATGTTTGAAGCTTTGTCACTTAATAAATGCATTGTTATTCATTATCCCTTCCATACTTAACCAGCAGCTTCTCCAGGCAGAAAGGCCTGCTGGGCAGGCTCTGCTTCCTACCTCCTTTCAGAACAGATAGTTCCTAGCAGGTAGCAATTTTGTTTTAAGAAGTGCAATGTTTAGCACCAGCTTTTCAATAACTATATGTGAGAGAATAATTCTTCTGAAACATCCTGCATATACAAAAATCTTTATGTGGGAAAAACTTGAATTGCTCTCTAACAGATTTTATTACATAGCAGTTAAGACTTTTTCTAAGAGACATCTAGTCAGGGCCATCACTTTGGGGTAACAAAGCTCAGGAGAGAAAGAAACTTATTGAAGGCGGCGATTCCTGCTCTGTGCGTCCTTTCCTTTCTTCTACAAGGTGGCCCTCCAGTGGCTGACTGTTTTAAACAAGCATTTTGTGCATGTTTAACATGATTAAGCACAAATAACAAAGCTGACTTTTACTGTCTTAACCTCCATTCTTGAGTTACGTTCGGTCTGCCAGGTTCAGATTCTGCACTGGGGAAACTGAGGCGCAGGGAGTGCTGTCCTCAGAGAGCCCATTGTGGAGGGCAGTTGAAAAAGGAGGAGACTTTGTTCAGATACCCCGGTGTGGGTCCAGAGGGGCACCACAGTCTCCCTCACTATTCCTGAAAGAAAAGCCCAGGAGGACTGGAGGCCCCTGGAGAGGGTTCAGTTTTGGGGGTGCCGGCCAGTTCATTCCTCAGTCCAGTGAAGGAAGACGGGCATCCAGAGGCACTGGCTGCATGGCCACAAACATGCACTCAGACCACCCACCCCTACCGTCTGCATCACTGTGGCGATGTTTTTGTACTAATGGTGAGCATTCCAGACAGTGCAGCCCCTTTCCATTGCCTCTTTGAAAATATAAGAACTTGAGTCTTTCGACTCCATTCCCAAGGTCAGCAGCACTGCCTTGAAGGGATACTCCTGGAATGGAAGCCTCGCCCTGTCCCACTTTGCAGTAACTTGGGAACAATCACAAGGGGGCCTCCCAATAAGCTAAGATAGTGGGTGGTGTCTGCTCGAGGGTGGTGGGAGAGTTGATGGGTGACCCATAGGAAACAATTCAGAGGGTCACCAGGCACATTTCAAGTGTCACCAAGTTGTCCCCTGGGCCAGTGTAACTATTGATATTTTATGATGACTTGTTGCCATAACTACAGCCATGTGAGGATGGTCACTTTCCTGTGGGGAAGCACCAGGGCATCCTCCTCAGCAAAGGGGGAGAGGGTCCTCTGTCAGTAATTTGTTTACTATTTGTCAAATAATGAACATATTATACGCTGTGCTGAGGAATGGAAATTATGTAATAGGATGTAAGTAGGCAGGCAGAAAGGGGCCAGCAGGACTCTTGCACAACTGTCACTAACCATGAAGCCCTGTTCCCACTGCTTCTGGAGCTCCCACTGCTTCTGGAGCTGCAGCACATATCACAAGGCTTGCTTGGAAGCAGAACCCATGCCCAGGACTCGCTACATAATATGTGGCTTCTTTGCAAAAGAGCAGTTCTAAATGGATGGAAAGGAGCGGCTTCCTTGGGAAATGCCAGGTTCTTGGTACTTACCTGCTCCCTGTTCAGACACTGAGATTCCAGGAGGGATCTGGGATGCTGTCCGGGCCATGCTTCTCCATGACCCTGCTCACCGACAGAGGTGTTTTGAGCTTGAAAGAACACTCAGAGGGGCATGTCCTGGATACAGGACCTGGCTGCATGTTGCACAGCAGCCACCATGACTCCTCTCACACCTGCCGGGCCACCAGTTCGTTAGGGCACCAGACGGGTCAGGCCGCTGGACTCAACTAATGGGCTTTTGTGGTCTCTTCCTCCAGGTAAATGATTCCCATGCTCCCCTGCACACAACTGCTTCCCTCGTCGCCTCACTTCCAGAATGCATCCCCTCTGGCTGCTCCCAGGTGCTGCGGTCCTATTGAGCACATCTGCCCAGACCATTGGTCTCTGGTCTGCGAGTGAGCCCTAAGAGTCACATTCCCAGCCTGTCACCCATTGCTTGACCTTTATTAGCCAAACTCAGGCAAAAGAAGAGGGGGTGGCAATGAGACAGCAGGCAGGGCTTCAGGAAACAGGCCATGGTGTGCATGCCTCACTCAAGAACCAGCCTAGCACACAAGCAGCCTCCACTCGCTCATTTGGAGAGACCCTTGCATTTGGAAGCTGCTCCCGCTGGAAGGCAGGCTCCCGCCCAGCATCTGGGGCTGGCCTGGCTCCTTCTGGAGCGTGCCTGGTGGGGATCATCCTTTTCTAAGCTTGAACCGTCCCCGGCCAGCATCTCTTTCCCACCTTCCCAGGCTGTGGTGTGGCTGGCTTCTGACAAGGCCAGAGGGTTGTGCTTTTGGTTTATGGCAACTGGTCCAAAAGTGTTTTCACTTAAAGAAAATGTTAAAAGTAAAGATCTAAAGATTATGTCCTGCACATGGAGTTCATGTGGTCTGGAGATGCTGTCTGTGCTGGGTCAGACAAGGAAGCTTTCCTGTGTGACACTTGAAAGGCCAATGGAGTGGCAGCTCTGCCCCGTGGAAGTTCATACACAGAAGTGGGGAGAAGCTCAATGAGTCAGAAGGTAAAATGGAGAGAAAGAGAAGCTCAATAGCCAAGGGTAGAACTGCACCAGCGATTTTCAGCCTTTCTATCTCAGGGCACATAAACCAAGTACTAAAATTCTGCAGCTCACCAAAGAATTTATTATATTTTTTGCCGATCTAACAAAAAAAATAGATATAATTTTGATTCATTCACATCATATGGCCATTGTTGTGTTGGCTGTTGACATTTTTACTTGACAATCTAAGGGAAAAGAGTTGGGTGCCCTGACTAAAGAGTCAAGTACTGCATGTTTTAAATATTTTCATTGAAGTCACTGGTCTAGCCCAGCCTGAGTGGCTCAATGGTTGAACGATGAACCTATAAGAGGTCAAGGTTCTATTCCTAGGTAAGGCATATGCTCAGGTTGTGGGCTCGGTCCCCAGTAAGGAACGTGCAGGAAGCAGCTGATCCATTATTCTCATCATTGATGTTTCTATTTCTCTCCTCCTCTCCCTTCCTCTCTGAAATCAATAAAAACATTTTTTAATAAAAAATTGCTGTTCTAAGCTCATCCAGCCTGTGTGCAGCGAAGGCTCCCTGAGCATTGCCCCTCCTGTGGCTGTGAGCTTGCGGGTGTCCGCAGGATAGAGGGGAATTAGAGCAGTGAAGACAGTTGGCAGGCATTGAGAAGAGAAACATTCTTTCCTTCTTTCTTTTTTGTGGCAGGGAATACTCTCACCAGAACTCAACTTGTAAGATTTTCTATAGGGACGGTTCTCCAAGGTTGGCAACACCAAGCGGCACACTAGACAACATCCTCAATGTTTCTGGACAGACATCACAGTGGGCTCTGTGTGGCTGCCTGGCCACTCTATTTAGGGACTAACAGTGACATACAGTTTGCTGGGAGCACTTCTGTGGGCCGGGATGGGTTAACGCGAGTGAGTGCCCTTGCAGTGACGCAGTGGGATTCAGAGAGGGCCTAGAGCACTTGGAAGAGTAGGCGAGTCACAGATACTGAGGGCAGTGCGCTCCCTGGGCCCACATAGTGAGGCCGGCCCCGGAGGCACCTGCCATCCTACCATCTTGCGTGAGACCGACAGAGGGGTGGGCTCTCAATGGAGTAATGGGCTTTAGGAAGCAGCTTGTGGTTCTTTAGGGAAAGGAGCGGCTTGGCCCAGAACACAACTGCTTCCCTCTGGGATCCATCTGTGGCTGGATGAAGGGTGCCTGTGTGGCCTGAGTGGAGGCTGGCAGCATTGATCAATCTCTGAAATCACCTTCACTGCAGGCTGCAACTGCATTGCAAAAGGGAAGGCTTTCCTTTCAAAAAAGGGCAAAGAGAAACAGAAAAGGAGGTCAACCAAGAATGCTACAGCTCACCGTGGATGCACAGCCTCTCTGGAAAGCAGCCCAGCGGTTCCCCTGGACAGCACACTGGCTGGGTCCTGAGTGTGGGAAAGGCAAGTGTGTTCTGGTTGCTCTGGACACATAGCCCCGCCCTGCTCTATCTTCCCACATCAGGGGAAGGACATAGGTCATACTTCACTGGAACCCAGGTGTAGCTTTTGGCTTTGGGGTAATTGAATCTAAGGTGTAACAAGCTACATTCTCAATGAATCGTGTGCTTAACAATACTCCACATGTCAGGTGAGTCTAAGGATGAAATGGACACCGTTTTTTGAAATTCCATTTTGTTATTGGTATTTATTCTCACAATGAAAAGGCATTTTGCGTTTTGAACGCTCTGTCCTTGGCTCACTCACCCTGGAACAACAGAGAGACAAGGCAGGTCCCTGGGAATGCCTGGTTTGAGGCAGGATTTCTATGGAAACCCCCGCCCTTCTCTTTGCTTGAGGGGAAAAGGGGCTTCCCCTCTTGGGGCTACAGTGAGTGCTCTTTCTCTCGTCCTAATCTTGGGCAGGAGACTGCTGCCCTCGGAATGGGATCTCACTATTCACAGATGTCCGCAAGGCCACTAAAGTCCCAGGTCTCGTGGCCAGTGCCAAGGCAGTGACTGTTGCCGGTGCAAAAGCTCTGTGGCTGGATGCCCACTGGGGCCCGTGCCCCTGGTTCTGTCTGGATACTTATCTCTTCATTTGGTTCGGAAGCTCAGCAGGCAAACATGTGTTATTAGATGCCGATTTCAGACTTTGTGTTTTTCCACCACCTCCAGAGACGCATCTGCTGCGGGATGAGTTGGTCCTTAAACACTCTCAGAAGGCTCTGCATCTGGGACATGGGTATCCTGGGCTCCTCTCACTCTAACCCAGTGCCTCCTGCCAGCGTGATGGTCCCGGGGATGTTGTCACAAATCAGGGAGCCAACAGAGAGGCACACTGGCCCACAGTGCCAACAGGGTGAGCTTAAGAGACTCTGAAAAGTGTTCACGTTAAAATGCTACAGAAGCCTTCCTTTAATGGCTATACCACACCTCATTCGTTAGCTTGTTGAATGCTCAGCTCCGTGAGACATACGTGATCCTTACCCCACTTTGATATGGGAAAACTGAGGTCCAGAGGAGTTAGGGAGCTGCCCAAGATCAATCACCTCCTTACGTTGTTCACCCAAACGGGAGGCCCGATCTTCCCACATGGGAGCCCTCGGGGGACCTCCTGCAGGAGCTGGCCACTCTGCCTGCCAGGCAATCAGGACGTGCGAGCTTGGTGTCTGCTGCCTGCAGATCCGACTAATCACCTCGATTGGTACCAGAGACAGAATTACACTGATTCCTCTCTAATGGCTAGGGATAGTGATGTCCCCCTTGATCTCGGCCTGGAAGCTGTCTGGGAGCCCACTCTCCACTTTCACATCCACACAGTGTGTTTGCATCACTGTCCCACTCGGCCCAGAGAGCTTGATGCCAAGCAGGTGTCTGGTTAAATGTGGAGGGAAAAGATGAAACCACAAGAGCAGGCCACCCTGACGTGGGGGATAGGACATCCTTTCATGAGGCAGCTCAAGTTTGTTGTTTGACGTTTTAACATTTTACCAAAGATGTAGGGTTTGATGTGGTTTCCTTGTGGAATTATTTTTAAACTAGCCTCTGCTGTCATTCACATCTCCGGAGGAAGGACTGGGATGAGGCGTGTGGGACAGGCTTGCTTCACCATGGGGTGTTTCAGAGTTTACCACAAGGTCGCGACCACAAATTGCTAAACAAAGTCAAGGACAGAACTGGAGAAGAGCAGTGCCACTGTGCGCCGTGACATCCTGATACTGGGCTGTCCACAGGGTGGCTGCCATGACCCTAAACCTCGAGCGTGGCTTCTTAGCTCACAAGGGGCACGTGCCCCTTCAGGGTTAGAGCTTGGGGACCCATTAAAACCTGCTGTGAAGTCCAGGGCTGAGGGCCTCTAGCTGACTCGGTGCCTTTGCTATGGAGAAACAGCAGCACTGTGGGTGGAGGAGAATGGAGCCTGGAGCGGGGCTGCGCACCCCGTCCTGAAGTTGCTGGCATAGCCCCTAGGACCACAGTCATGTCTGCTCTCTGTCATTCCAAACAGCACATGTTTACGAGGATCCATGTGAACAGCCACAAGGACCTAGGTGGGCTGTTTGCGATTCTGTGTGCCACCAATATAGCCATTTAAACAAAGGCTTCTGTAGCATTAACATGAACACTTTTCGAAGTGTTTGCCATCTGCTAACTCAGAGTCTCTTTGGCATCGTGACTGGCCTACAACAGGCATTCAGGAAAACGACAGAGAGAAAGAGTGTCTTCACTCCAGAGAAGCTAAGGGTGAAGTGTGTGGGTTGTCCTAGCCGTCACATCTGCTTGCACCTCCTTCCACAGCCTCCAGCGTTCACACAGAACTTTGTACTCTGGGAATCTCCCCATGGGAGAGGAAGTGTATGCTGGCATGCTGGGAAAGAATCCCAGGAGCAGGGTATCCACCAGGCTCATTAGGAGTCAGGAGATGGTATCCGACCAGGTTGAATGAGACATGCAGTGCAGACATCACTGTTAACCTCACACCATATCGCATCTGGTAGTCAGTTGCTGCCCCAGAAGGATTCTGAATGCAGCAAACAGCAAAAAGCGAAGTGGTTTTATCATTAGTGTTCAGTATTGACAGGTTCTGAGGCGAGTAAACAGCATGATACTTTAGGGTGGAAATGAATCTTCTCCAGAATTGGGAGCCTTAAACTCAAGAAGCCATGCATTTTATTTCCTACTGGAGGCCTGGAGCATGAATTTATGTGTGGGTGGGGTCCAGCCAGCCCGGCCCCAATCAGGGTGGATCAGGCTGAGGAGATAGCAGGAGGTTGGCTGACCAGCCTACCCCGATTGAGGCCGATCAGGGATGGGCCAGCTGGGGGAGAAGCTGCAGGTGATTGGCCAGAGTGCCCCGCCCTCAATTGGGGTTAGGGGGCTGATTGGGGGCATAGCTGGCCATGGGGAGGGGCTATGGGTGGTAGACTGGTCAACTCTGCCCCCCAAATGGGGTGGGGGATGCTGATCAAGGGCCAGCAGCCTGGGGGAGCGGTTATGGGTGGTTGGCCAGCTGGCCCCACCCTCTATTGGAGTGGAGGTTGATCAGGGACCGGTCAGCCGGAGGGAGGGGCTGCAAGCCTTTTGTGGTGGGATGGGCTGATTGGGGAGCGGGGCAGCCAGGGGAAAGGAGCCTGCCTGTAGAGAGTCCAGTATTGGGCAGTACTTACTAAAGGATACTTTTGAGGACAGTAACTGGGAAAAATGGGAAAAGAGCAGGTTTGAACAGAGGAATAAGTAAAGCTACAATGCTGGCCAGGCATCAGCCTCAGCTAACCACATAGAGAGTTCTTGGGTCAATGGGGAAAAAGGAGACATATGTACCTGATCTGGTAGTTCGCTAGCTACAGTGGGCATCATAGTGACCAGTCGTTATTGTCGTTATGGCGTTATAGGAGCCCAGTGCACAAATTTGTGCACCTTGAAAGGAACTGTGGGCCAAGAGGCTGCAGTAGGCACAGGGGCATGTCTTGGCCCATCTTCCTTGCCCCAGCTCGCTCCCTTTTGCCATGGCTCTTGGTCCCCTGTCTGCCAGCAGCCCCACTTCCACACTAATGGCGCCAGCCCCACTTGCACCATCTGAAAGCATGGAGCCATTGGAATTGGTGCTAGCAGTGGGTTCCAGTGGTGGCTGCTGCCCCAATTACCCCTCAGGAGCAGGGGGAGGTAGAGAAGCCCTCATGGGCAATCAGGGCCAGCAGTTGCCACTCACACCTGTTGATGGCGCCGAGTGATTGGAACCAGCGCCGGGCACAGGAAGCAGATGCAAGTAGCAGGTCCAGCACTGGGAGCAGGTGTGAGCACCTGGCAGGACCACAGTGCATGAGAGCAAAGAATTTTCAGTAACCACCAGAGGCTCGCCCCTATGACAGCGACTGGCATTCTGCCTTGGTCTGGCGCCCCCCTCCCCCTCCTATCCCGCTCACCTTCAGCATTCCACCTCGGCCAATGCCCACCATGTTCTGCACATGCCCCCTGGAGGTCAGCACATGTCATAGCGACCAGCTGTTCAGTTGTTCTGCCATTCGATCTATTTGCATATTAGTCACTTATTATATAGGATGTGGTGCAAGAAACAAAACTCGAGACCGCTCTGTCATTAAAATCCAGTTTCAGGAACAGCTCTGCCCTAAACATGGAGTGTGATGAAGGCTTCTGCAGAAGCAGTTTGGTGGCCTGTGACATTTTTTCATTCGAATTTCTTACTATGGCTCTCATAGCAGCTGACTTAGGGGGTACTTAGTATAAGAAATGGGAGGCACTCCTGAAAGATTAACTTGTATCTACATCAATTTTGAACTCTCCCTCTTTCGGATAAACCCTCCATTTTGCTCACCCAAAGAGTTAGGCTGAAATCTTTCAAAGATGTTATTCAGTGAATATCTACTTGAACTTGCAAGAGCAAAGCATTTTGCTGTGAGTGACATATACTTGAGCCAGCCGCGAGAGCTGGAAAGAAAAAGGCACAAGGGACTAGAGCATGAGGCACATACTCACACAGCACCAGGCAGACTCTCAGGGCTAGAACTGAGGGACAGGCAGCAGGGCTGCTGCTCCTATTCGGGGTCAGGGCTGGGGGGTGGGGGGACTGACAATGTTGCTGAAGGAACCATGGCTTTGGTATTGGGGTAGTGGTTTCATAGCATGCATTTGGAAGCATTCCTTCCTCTTGGCTTTTGGAATAGTATGAAAAGGATATGGTCAAGTAGTCTACAAAGGGTTACACAATGGGGAAATTACAGTCTTTTCCATAAATGATGTTGGGAGAACTCAATAGAGAGATGCACACATAAAAATGAGTCCGGAACACGGTCTCCAAATATTCAGAAACAAACCTCAAAGTGGCTGAGGACCTGAGTGGACTCCCTGAAACAAAAAAACCCCTAAAGAAAGCAGAAGCAATCGGTCATGACAATATATATATATATATATATATATTTTTTTTTTTTTTTGTTAATTCTTTTTTTTTTACATTTTTTTTAGATCTTTATTATTCAGATTATTACATTTGTTTCTCTTTTTTCCCCTCCATAGCACCCCTCCACCCAGCTCCGACCCCTCCCTCTGCCCTTAGCTCCCTCCCATTGATCTCATCCATAGGTGTATGATTTTTGTCCAGTCTCTCCCTGTACACTCCTCACCCCTTTCCCCCTGAAAATTATCAGTCCACTCCCTTTCTGTGCTCCTGATTCTATTATATTCACCAGTTTATTCTGTTGATCAAATTTTTAATTCACTTAATTTTTAGATTCACTGGTTGATAGATATGTATTTGTTGTTCATAATTTTTTATCTTTTACCTTTTTCTTCTTCCTCTTCTAAAAGAGTACCTTTCAGCATTTCATATAATACTGGTTTGGAGTTGGTGAACTCCTTTAGCTTTTTCTTCTCTGTGAAGCTCTTTATCTGCCCTTCAATTCTGAATGTTAGCTTTGCTGGATAGATTCTTGCTATTCATCACGTTGAATATTTCTTGCCACTCCCATCTGGCCTGCATCCTTTCTGTTGAGAAATCAGCTGATAGTCGTATGGGTGCTCCCTTGTAGGTAATAAACTGTTTTTCTTTTGCTGCTTTTAATATTCTCTCTTTGTCTTTTGCTCTTGGTATTTTAATTATGATGTGTCTTGGTGTGGTCCTCTTTGGATTCCTTTTATTTGGGGTTCTGTGTGCTTCCTGGACTTGTAAGTCTATTTCTTTTACCAGATGTGGGAAGTTTTCAGTCATTATTTCTAATAGGTTTTCAGTATCTTGCTCTCTCTCTTCTTCTGGCACCCCCACAATTCTGATGTTGGTACGCTTGAAACTGTCCCAGAGTCTGCTTACATTATGTTCAGATTTTTGAATTCTTTTCTCTTCTTGCTTTTCCAGTTGAATGTTGTCTGCTTCTTTATATTTCAAATTTTTTACTTGATTCTTGCCTTTCTCTAGTCTGCTGTTAGGACTCCGTATAATATTTTTTATTTCAGTCAGTGTATGTTTAATTTCTATTTGGTCCTTTATCATCTTTAGTAGGACCTTTTCCATCTCTAGTTGGCTCTTTTGCATCTCTAGTTGGTCCTTTTTCATCTCCTCTTGGCTCTCGCTAAATTTATCCATCTTTTCTAGCATATTCTTGAAAAACCTTATAAGCGTGGTTTTGAACTCTATATCCAGTCGTTTTTTTTCCTCCATTTCTTTTGTTTGTGATCCCTTCCCTTGTCTCGGCATTTTCACTATGCCGGGGAAACTTCTGTGTTGGATTCAGCTTTATGATACCAGACGCAAAGCCGCAGAAGCCTCTGTTGAGCTTGGGATGGGTGGAGTCTCAGGGACCGCCTTGCCTTCCAGTCGGCCCTGCCCTCCATGGCCCCTGAGTCTCACGTGACTGGGTAATCGCTGGAGCGGTCCTTGTGCTCGAGCGAGCCCGCAGTGCCTCTAACCGCTGCCTTTCCGGCTTCCCTGTGCACCAGGACCACACGAGTCTAGGTCCCAGGGTTTCACCCGAAACAGGGGCCCAGTGGACTCAGAAGTGGCACAGTTGGGAGGGTCTGTCTCCCGCCCACTCACGAAAGCCAGCGGCACAATCAGCAATCTGTCCTCCTCGCAGCACCGTGCGCGTGCGCGACCAGACTTGATCTTCTGCGACTCCCCTAAATTTCCGTGCACCTCTCCCTTTTCACAGTCCAAACTCCCCTGTATGAGTTTCGGCTGGATCTGGGGTTTAGTGTCATAAGATAAGGGATTCAATGCCGTTGGGAGTCTCCGTTTCCCTCCCGCCAGAGAAAGCCAGCCAGGTACTCCGGCACCTGCTCTCTCCGCGCGCTTGTCTCCGTACCTCATCTTTTTGTAGCTCCTCTGGGTTTCTGTGAGCCCCTCTCTTTCCTTCTAGCTATAAAACTTACACTCGGCCAGCTTTCCTGTGGTTCTGGATGATGTCGGTTCTGTCTTTTAGTTGTACTTTTGAAATTGTTGTGCGAGGCAGCAGTGTAGGTGTTTACCTATACCGCCATCTTGGATTCCCCTCTCATGGCAATATTTTGGGGGATATGTCTCCCTGAGCTGTGTTAACAAAAGTAAAAATAAACAAGTAGGACTACACTGGACCAGAAAGGAGCTGCAGGTGAACCGTGAGAAGGCACAGAAAATGCGGAGGCACAAGCGCTGGCCACGTGGCTGGGCTATTCCAGGAACTGGAAGAATCCAGACTGTTCCCTTGGTGGCCAATGGCTAACCCAGTTTCCTTACAAGCAGCTGTAGTGACATGTACCTCATTTTGATAGTTTGGGGTTTTTTTTGTTTTCCTGAGTTTGCAACATGCCATGTGAGTTTTTTAGTAGAATGTGGTTTCTTAAATCAAATGCCACACTGCAAATACACACACAGAGACATGTATAAATACATCCATTTTCTCCAAAGGTGACTTTCTAACAGCCAGAGGAGCTTCTAGTGCCACATCTAATTAGCAGATTCCAGAACAAGACAGAACCATCTTGATTATAATAATGGTTTCCAGATAACGCCACCAAATTAGCTCACTCTGCATCTATGTTGTAAGTGGATTTGGTTTATTTTTAGTTCTTGTTGAAGCCAGGAATCCAAGTGGAGAAAAGTTGGCAATGAGCACTAGAGGCCAAGGAGGAGATAGCCGAGGTGCCTGGCCTACTGGCTACTCCGAGGAGTCGACCGAGCTTTTCCAGAGGGAATCTGAAGACAAGCCGGCATGCGGGCAGGCTTACCGGTCTCAGAAGAGCTCTGCTTCAGGAAAGCAAACAGCTGTGGTGCATGTGAACACGAACGGACCCTCCTACCTAGGGCCTGACCCGAACCCTCAAGTTACCTGGTTACCAAAAGCAAGGCAAGTCTGAGAAACTGTCACAATCACGAGAACCTCAGGAGACACAGGAACAGCATAGGATGAGGTCCTGGGACAGAATAAGGTGAAAACTGACATCTGAAAAGAGTGCAGACTTCATTGGCCCATTAATCATCACAAATGCTACCCACTTAGGCAGGCGTTGGTATTGGAGAGTGGTGCTGGTGGATGGGGCTCTCTGTTGTCTCGGTGACTTTTCTGTAAGTCTCAAACTATCTGTCTATACAAAAGGCTAATATGCTAAGTGTCCATCTTGGTAATGATGTCATGTAACAACACCTGGCTTCCTCTCCCTAGCCACTAGCCTCCTTGTAGTTACTTCAGGCCAGGAACATGACTTGCTTTATAGCCAGGTGCAAACATTTCATACTTTAACCAAATGTCTGTGAAGTATTTTCCCATGCCTCATCTCACTTAATCCTCACAGAAGTCCTGGGGTAGGTAGATAGGAGACTTGATAGAATCCTATTGTCTTTTCATTAGCCAGAAAATGGAGATTTAAAAAACTTAGAAACTTGACCTGACTAAAAAGAAAGTAAGAAATTACTTCAGGTTTTCTCACTGCACAGAATATAGTCAAACACTGCTGCAGCTAAATATTTTACCCTTTGTTCTCCCTACATGATATACAATAATAATTTGCTTTGTGTTGATATTTACATGAGAAAGCAGGTCTAATTAAGCAAGTTTATTCTAGATCTATAAAAGGATAAGTTAACTCCTGCATATGTGATACATATAAACCTCTCACTGGTGCCAATCACACATATGTGTTTCCATCTGTCATTGTTGATTTTGAGTTTGGTTGACACTTCTATTATAGAGAACTAGAGGCCCGGTACATGAAATTCATGCATGGAAGGGGGGTTCCCTCAACTCAGCCTGCACCCTCTCCAATTGGGAACCCCTTATGGGATGTCTGACTACCAGACATCCTTCTCATAATCTGAAACCACTGGCTCTTAACTGCTCACCTGCCTGCCTGCCTAATTGCCCCTAACTGCTTCTGCCTGCCAGCCTGATCACCCCTAACTGCCCTCTCCTGCAGGTCTGATGTTGCCCCCAACTGCCCTCCTCAGCTGGCCAATTTGGTTCTGATTTGGTTGGTTCCTATGCCAGCGTCAAAAGCTTTGCCTCCTAGGCAGCCATTGGAGCCCCACAGCACCCAGATTTGGTTCTCATTGTTTGGTTTCTATGCCAGTCAGTGTCAAAAGCTCCACCTCCTGGATACCCATTGGTTTCCCATAGCACCACCTTTGGTTCTGATTGGTCAGTTCCTAAGCCAATCAAAATCAGAAGCTCCGCCTCCTAGGCAGCCATTGATTCCCCACAGCACCCACCTTTGGTTCTCATTGGTTGGTTCCTATGCCAGTCAACATCTCCAGGCCTATCCCTGGGCCTGATCAAAGAGGTGGGAGTTAACAGTAGCCCCTGGGGAGTCCCGGAGAGAAAGAAAAGCCTGGCTGCTGGTGAAGATCAGCAAGAGGGAGAAAGAGGGAGAGAGAGAAAGAGGTAAGTACACTGAACCAACAGCTTCCACTGAGGCTGCAGATCAGACCCTGACTCACTTTCTGGGTCTCAGCCACCTGGGCAGTCAGTGTTGGTCACCAGGCTGCAGCTGGGCAACCCAGCACTGACTTCCAGATGGTCTCCATTTGGTCGCAGGCTCTGCCCCTTCCCAAGCCTTAAGCCTCTGCCCCAGGCTTTAGGCTTGGGAAGCGCCTCCCCCTCCCTGTCCCTCCAATCGCATGCCCATCCCCTTCCCAAGCCTAACCAGACTTTCCTCAACCCCCACCGCACTCTGATGGATGGCTGGGAGTGACCTTGGTGCTGAAGAGGTTCCCAAGACCCAGATATATATGCAAATTAACCGCCATCTTTGTTGGGTTAATTTGCATACTCATGCTGATTGGCTGTGGGCATAGTGGAAGTATGGTCAATTTAAATGTTTCTCTATTATTAGGTAAGATAGTGATATTAAAATATTTCTTCTAATTAATTTCCTTTCAATGTGTGCAAATTCATGCACCGGGACACTAGTTTTAAATAAAATGCCTGCTTTAAAAAGTATGAACAAGAGCATTTAAAACACCAATCATTCTGCCTCGGGAAATCACTGGATATTTTGGGGTATGCTGCTGTTGCCCCATCACAGAGTGAGACCACAGTGGGCACACAAGCTCCTATGATGCTCCCCCCTAATGTTGTAGGAACAAAAGCTTTGTCTCTGTGTTGCTAAAAATGATGTGGCTTTGATCAGTCAATCAATATATAAAAAATGCCATCTCGGAGAACACTGAGCCCTCTGAGATCGAAGCACATTCATAAATGGCTTCTGTTTTGCAGCCCATATCTGCCCACTATGAGGCTCTCGGTGCTCACAGGGGGCCTGAGCCAGAGCAGCCTCCTCCCCCGTGAAAGCTGGTCCCAGGCAAAGTCCAGCCAGCAACTGAGCATGTGCCCCTCTGTGTCCCCTCCTGCTGGCCCTCAGAGGTGGTGCTGATGGCAGACCTCAAGCGGGCGTCCTGCGTGAGGGGTGTTGGAAGAGCTGTATGCGGGTGTTCTCAGGAACAGCCATAGCGATGGCCAAACCCTGGGCGGCACACCCACATGAGGGTTTAGGATGGGTGGTCCCAGGATTCCCAGCTGTATCTGCTAAGCGCTCTTGCCTGGCACAGAGACCTCTGCACCTGAAGGCAGGACTGAGGTGGCGCTGACTCAGTGCTTGGCACCCAGAATGGAGGAGGGCTCTGGCTGGGCTGGCACACACTCTGGCTGGGACAGTCACTCCACAGCTGCCTGCCTCTGTTGGTCTCTGTGCTCATGTCCTCTCCACAGATAGACCTGTCCCAGCCCTACCCCCGCCCTGGCTGCTGCCAGGGACATGCTCCCCTGCCAGATTCTGGGGCCAGCCTCTGGAAGCGGGATGCCTAGCCTCTCCAGATCAGTTTGGACCATCAACCCCTGCCCACCACAGACAGTGGAGGAGGGTAGGATGGGATGGAAACATGAACATGGTGTCCCTGCAGGAGGAAGGGCAGGTGACTGTGTGGGGATCTTCTGCCAACAATAAGTGTTCATGGTGGCTAGAGAACTCGGGCCAACTCAGGGCCTGGTTCCCAGCTGTGCAGTGGTCCATCGGGTGGGGCAGGAGGGCACGTTTATTATCTCATGTGCTCTTTGGCCTGTGGCTGGTGACTCCTCTAAAAATGAGAACATGTCCTAAATGAAATTTCACTACCTCTGGGATGGGAGTGGAGGGATGCCTGTGGGTGTGGGGTGACCAGTTTCCTTCCCTTTCCCATCACTGCTGTGATGGGACACCTAGCGGGACCATTTGATGGAAACATGCTCCCTAAATTACTTTAGAGGAAGCAGAGTAGATACATAGGTTGGGCAGGACCACACTATCCATCAGTTAAGAAGTGTCTGCCGTCCAGGAGGGTCATCTGCCAGTGCCACCACTGAGGGTGTGGCAGCAGGACCCCAGAGCCTGCCCCACCACCCTGAGGGCAGAGCCTGGAAATCCACATCTGGGGCCCACTGGCCCAGAAGCAGCTTACATTGGCTCCTTCCTCTAAGGCCCCACAGGGCCAGGCTTGTCCTAATGGTCCCATGCATCTTACGGTGCATCCATGATGCCAGATGCCAGATCAGCTCACACAAGACCATAGCCTCAGAGGTGCCCCCCGCCCCTGACACCAAGGAAAAGGCTCTGAAGCATCATCTTCCTCTGACCAGCGTGCAGTGCTTTCAGAGGTTTGCTGGAGGCAGTGTTTAGCTCTTCGCAAACTGTGTGTTCACGCACTGAGCGACTCACGTTGTCTGGGTGGAGAGAGAAAGGCGGAGAGAGAAGATATCCACTGGAGCATATCCCTGGCTGGTGCCCCAGGCTTCTTCATCAGAGCAGGCTCCTGCCCCCGAGGAGGCCACTCTGGGTGCTAACGGCTTCCTGTCTGAAGGCACTGATGCACTGGGTGTGAAACTACTTTTCATGGAGATGCCAGAAATGAATAACTGGACAATCCCACACTCCTGCTCCACACCCACATGGGGCCCGGCCTGCTCTGGGAGGCCTGTGGAGGGCAGGTTGGGGGCCAGCTTGCTCTGTGGGGCCCACAGTGGGGGCCTCACCTGCTCTGCTGCACTCAAATCGGTTGCCAAAACAGATTGTCCCTCCTTCATGTCCCCGGGTGGCAATGGAGTGTGCATGTGTGACTGTGTGAGCTCTAAAGTCCCAACAGCCAGGCCTGTGAGTCCTGGTCATGTCCTAGGACTGTCTCACCTCCGCCTGTTTGCAGTTTGAACAACTTGCAAAGGACAGAGGCTCTGTGGCTGAGCCTGTGGGTGCAGGTTGCTGACGCCTCCTCTCCTCATGCCCCAGTGCACAAGTACGGCTGTGAGAGAGCAGTAGGTCCTGGGGAAAGGAGGGGCAAGAGTATCTTTCCTGAGCAGGCATCAAAGGTGTCCTACTGGCCTCCCATGTGGCTGAGCAGACTGGAGCATCCCCACGCCTTCCTTTTCTTGTCAGGGAGCTTGGTCTGCAGCAGACACACCTGTGGGGCAGGTGGCTGTCTCTCTCCACTGTGTAACCTCGCTGCCCTGAGCTCAGGGATTTTTCATTCCTGAAAGATACGCTGGTGTCCCATAGGGCACTGATGGCTTTGAAATTGAGGGTTGGGCCCTAACCTGTTTGGCTCTGGATAAAGTGTGGGCCTACAGACTGAAGGGTCCCAGGTTTGATTCCGGTCAAGGGCATGTACCTTGATTGCAGGCACCTCCCCAGTAGGAGGTGTGCAGGAGGCAGCGGATCCATGTTTCTCTCTCATCAATGTTTCTAACTCTCTATCCCTCTCCCTTCCTCTCTGTAAAAAATCCATAAAATATTTTTTAAAAGAAATTGAGGGTGGGTTTTTGTTTGTTGGCAAATGATAAATTCAGTTCATCAGAACCAGATTGTTTTTAATAGGACACCAGTAGAGTTTTTCTTTTCTATCCAGCGCCTCTCAAACTCCTCTCCCCCAACATGGCAACATGAGGCTGGAAGCCATACGGTCGTTTTGCATCCTTAACCATCTCAATGGAGTGCACCACCCTCAGATCCACGCTGCAGGCTGCCTCTGCCCCCACAGCCTGTGCTCCGGGCCCTGCCCTGCCTCTTCTGGGAGCAGGTCCCTCAGTCTGAAGACACAGGGTGTGGTGGGTCTCAGTTGGTGGCTGGCTTTGGCCTCCTTCTGAAGCTTCCTGTCTGCTTTCCACCTGGTCTTGACGCAGTGAGGCCTGCACAGCTTGGGGCTCTGTGCTAGGATTTACTTATGGTAACCCAGCTCCGCCCACAGTAGCCACAGGCCAGGCACTGCTGTCACCCACCTTACAGGGTGGAAACTGAGGCACAGGAGGCCAGCACAGGGACCTCCGTGACACTGCTCTCAACAGCGGGATTCTGGGCACGGTGGCTTGGCATTTCTCATGTGGTTACTCACGCTCGCCTTCAGCCTTGCCTCCACTCCTCCCACGGAATATCTTAAAACACATTGAACAAATCAACACCCAGCTGCACCCCAACATGGCTAAAGGTAAGGAGGGCACCATGTTCCAGGGCTCAGCCCATGCCCTCCCGGCTCTGCTGGTGGGCCTCCATCTCTGCCCACCCTGTCCTCGCTCTTTGTCACCGGTCCACACAGTGCCTGGGCAATAACTACCTGACCAGATCCTTCCCGAAGCCTCTGTGCCAGCACCGGCTGTTGGAGGAAACTTGGCAGGGCCCTGGCACTGTGCTGAACTCAGTGAGGTTTCCTCAGGGACACAGATGGAATTTTGGCTCAAATAGCAACTCCAGAGTGTCGCACGAGGTGGCCTCAATGTCACAGTTTCTAGGAGTGGTGACACGAGGCCCACTGGCCGCAGCCGAGGCCTCCGACACAGGTGCTTTGTGACATATGGCCTTGGCGGGGGACACGGGACCCTTGACGCCACCTGGGCCACTACCTTCACCAGGACACAGGGACTGTTGTCTCTGCAGTCTGGGGTCACATGGGCATAGGACTGTAAGCCGGTGCTGGGGAGAGGGAACTGGAGCCCTTGCTAAGGTGACACCTGCTTGCGTTGTATTCCAGCTGATGGTTAGGAAGCTTTTGAGTGCCATACAGCTAGCAGCCTGCAGGCCCAGCCACAGGGTCACCTCCTGAGGCTCGGTCAGTATAAAAGGGCATCAGGCCCTGAAGGCTATCCCATGGGTTTTCTGCCACCAGCCCATCCACTGAGATGAGCTCTCCAGCAGACAGACAGCGAACCCAGGGAATCATGGCCCCAGAGCGTCACCAGGAAGAGTCTCTGTTCCCAGTGGATCAGCACACTGTCTGTGGGAACCAGATTTCCCCTGTGTTATCCCAGGTGTCCCTAGATGCACACACAATGGAGTGCTAGGTCCTGTCAGGTCTAGGTGAAGAGGGACCAAGGCACAGCCCTCATGGGAGTGAGGCTGCAGGGATACCTCTCTTTCAACTGGATCTGGACACAAAGGTTGTTGGGCACAATTACAAAGAAAGGCCAAACAATTGCATCTGACTTTTACATCTACCTGGGAAAGCTAATGGCCTCATCACCACCTCCTTTCCCCTCCTCCTCCCATTTTTCCTCCCTATCCCCTCTCTCCTCTGTCCCCCTCTTTCCCTGCTGTTCCTCCCTCTCTGTCTCTCTCTCTGGCTTGGCCAGTCTTCCTGCTGGCTGCCCTCCCCTCCATTTCCCACGTGGCATTGTTTGGGTTAAACATATTACCCAGTTCCCCTCATTAGGCCTGACCCTCCCTGTCTGATTCCTCCAAAGCTGCCCCTGGTGCACCAGGGGCAGGATAGGGGGAAGTCTTGACCCTTCCAGCCAGGGCATGGGTGAGAAGTGGGCATGGGCCGCTTCTTCTCCCAGTGGCCACCATGGGTTCTGGCCTGGGGGCCCTGTTCTCATCACAGCAGTCAGTTAGTGCCAGTCTCCCACTCCACAGCCCTCCCTCCTTCCCCACCAGCTTTTTGCAACTGCCACTGCTCAGTGACCACAGCTGTCATTGATGGAGCCCATGTGGATGCGTGAACATCATGTTCCTCATGTCGTCAATAGCTGGTTACTGCCCTGAGAGGCGGATTGAACCTCAGCTTCCATTTTACAGATGGAGAAACTGAGGCACAGAGGGGCATCAGACATTGAAGGCAGGCTCTGCATTCTCACCAGGGACACATCTGCTTCAACCTGCCACACTGTGTCAGCAGCAGGGAGCATAGTCTCTGGGGCATTTGGCTGGCAGCTTGGCAGCTGAGCTGTTTTTTGTTTTGTTTCGGTGTTTTTAATATATATTTAATTGATTTTTTACAGAAAGGAAGGGAGAGAGATAGAGAGCGAGAAACATCGATGAGAGAGAAACATCAGCTGCCTCCTGCACATCCCTCACTGGGGATGTGCCCGAAACCAAGGCACACATGCCCCTGACCGGAATCAAACTTGGGACCTCTCATCCCACAGGCCAACACTCTATCCACTGAGCCAAATCAGTTTCAGCTGGGCTATTTTAAAGCAAACTCTCCCGGCCTCCAAGCTGGTGCATTGGAATAGCACAGGTTACAGTGTCGGCTCCAGCCGTAATGTTAAACCCCTTCTTGCCCAGAGCCACCACTAAAAGGAACTGCCACTGGGTCAGATCGGGTCAGGTTGGGAGAAGGTCCAACGCTCATGCTCAGCTCCTTTTTAGGAACATGGGACACTGCCCACGAGGCACGGTCTCCTTGTCCCCAGCATCTCATCTGGTCAGGGTGCTAGGCAAGTCACCCTGTCACCTCCTGCAGCAAGTCCTGTTTCCATAACAAGAGACTCTTTATAGTTTACTAGAGGCTTGAAGCATGAAATTTTGCAAGGGACTTGGCCCTCGCAGCCTGTCTGCCCTGCCCTCTGGTCAGTACAGAAGGTTTTTCCACCATCCAGTCTATATTAGCTCTTTATGCTATAGAATTGGGATATAACACACACACTGACCATAAGCACACAGCACGTGAATTTTCAAATAAGAACTCAGCAAGGCCAGCACCCAGGACACCACACACACCACCCACTAGGATGCTTTCCCAACTGCTCCAGTGGCCATCCTTCCAAAGGTGGCAGATCCGGGAACTCTAACGCCTAGATTAAGTCTGCCTGACAACTTCAAGTGTAGAACTGTCTGTCTAGCTTTATAAGCTGGTGAGCCCATCCCCGCTGCTAGTGACCTCTCATCTCCTAGGAGCAGAGACCACGGTGGGCTTATCTGTCATTGATGCCGACCTTGGCAAAGTCCCTGGGTCTTGGGCTTGTTTGGGCCTGACACCTGGGAATGGAGCTGCCATCCCTGGCCCAGTTGAGTGCTCAGCTTTACCTAAAACCTCCACAGTCTTTAAGAGGCATCCATGTATCGTCTTACCGACAAGATATGCATTTCCAGTTTGATTCATTCTTTGGTGGTTCCTGACCTTGGACCTTGGCAGGCAACTAAGCCTTTGGGGCTGCAAAATGAGAATAATAGACATGCCAGTCTTATGGGACTATGGAGAGGATTAAATGAGATAATGATGTAATGTGTTCAGAACAGGGCCCGAGGAATCACAGTCTCCAATATTCTTTCTTTTAATAGCTTTTTAAAATATGTTTTTATTTATTTCAGAGAGGAAGGAAGAGAAAGAGAGATACAGAAACATTCAATGATAAGAATCATTAATTGGCTGTCTCCTGCTTGCCCCCTGCTGGGGATCCAGCCTGCAACCTGGGCATGTGCCCTGACTGGGAATGGAACTGCAACCTCCTGGTTCATAGGTTGACACTCAGCCACTGAGCCATACCAGCCAAGTGCCAATATTTTTGGAGTGCCCCCCTCTCTAGTGGATAACTTTGCTCTAGTCCCCCGGAAGTAGTGAGTTGTTTCTAGTACTGGGAGGGCCCACACCCTGTTCCGTTTGGAGTTGTAGTGCCAAATCTTGCTGTACTGTCACCTAGCAAGGGCTCACTGCCAATGCACATGGAAGCCAACACATCAGCTCTGGGGAAAAGGAAAGGCTTTATTTCTGAGTCGACTAGAAAGGGGACAGGAGGCCAAGAGGTGGTGCTCAAATCTGTCTTCCCACCCAGGGCTCTAGCCGAATTTGAGGGTTTCAGCACCAGGTCTTCCTGGACATTGCACCTGCACTTCTGAAAGGCTTCAGGCTTCAGGATCCCTCACACCCAGTCCCATGGCTCTATAGGGAGAGCAACTGAGGATTCACAGGGTCACCCAAGAGGTGACTTGTGAGGTGTTCACAGGTGTGACTTATGAGTGAGATCCACAGGTGTGTCTCATGAGGTTCACAGGTGTGACTCATGAGGTGTTTACAGGTGTGACTCGTGAGGATCACTGGTGTGTCTTGTGAGTGGGATGTGCTTTGATTCCGGGTCTTGTTGGAAACAGAATAGGGACCCTATGAGTTGGTTTTGCAGTTACATGACTATAAAAGTAAAGTTGAAAATGGTTAATATTAGAGAAAAAATTACTGATGACAAAAGCTGAGAGGTACTGATGGACATGAGTTAGAACAAACCAACCTCTTTGCTAGGATTTTCTTCTGTAAAGGGAGAGCTGTTTGATTAATTCAGCCGTATCTATCTATAGGAGGAAGAGGAAGGTAATTTGGGCCTGAATTTCAAGATAGGCCGTCTCTGTAGACTGGCTGGGCAGCACTCTGCTCCATGCTTGCCTCTATTCAGGGCAGTAATACAGCACCAGGGGCTTGCAAGTCCCAGCAGCTGCAGACGCAGGCCTGGTGTTGCCCAGGCAGATAACACAAACTTGTAAGTGGGACAGATTCTTTTCTGTCTTGATGGGGACACTTTGTATGCATGTGGGGCTTTAAACTCTTTTCAAATCTTTTTTTCTGTTCATTCTGTCATTTAATCTAACTAATTGAACTTGAACTGGGACAGAGGAAAACAATAATAAATTAATTAAATCCAGTCCTTTTATGGGAGGGGTGCAAGCACAGCTTGAGCCTCAGCTAGTGTATGGATGCTACAAAAGTGTGATTAAAGGAAAAACAAAAACAATTGCATCAACCTTCTCTGCTGCAATTATTCAAGTGAGAAAAGTGTAAATAAACCAGATTCGTATTTTAATATGATATACTTTTTGGTGAGAAACATTTCTTTTTTTTTTTCCTGTTCTTTTCTTTGACCTTCCCCGACCACCACCATCACCACTATGCATTTCTATTTTTTTCTGGGAGTTTTATGGTAAGTTCTTATAAAAACCTAAATGGTAAGAAATCTTCACATTAGGGCATATCAGGGCTCCTTAGACTGGCCTTCTGGACCTTGGGGCTGGCCTGCTCTTTGCGGGGGCCATCCTGTGCCTTGTAGAATGGTTGTTCAGCAGCATCACTGGCCTCCCCCACTCGGTACCAGTAGCACCTCCCCAGGTGTGGCAACCAAAACTGTCCCCAAATGTGGCCCAGTGCCCTGAGGTGAAAATGGGCTGGGCCCACAGAGGCATGATAGGCCTGTGAAGCATCTCATTGGTCAGCACAAAACACCCCAGGTGGGACTGGGTCCTACGTGGCTCCGCATGCTGAGGAGTTCACTGGATGGCTCTGTTCCCTGCAGGTGACAAGCTCTCTGGTTATGGATGTGGGGCTCCCACAAAGCACAGCAATGGTGTCTCTATCTATATCTAAACATTGGCCTCAGTCATTCTTAGCAGCACCAGCTATTACAGCTAAAAATTCACTAAAATGATATTCAATAGTGTATTTGTGGTCAGTGTGCTACTTTGTGTTTATGTTGATGGAGTGAACAGAATCCTATCTAATAAAAGAGTGATATGCAAATTGACCATACCTCTACCACACCCACAAGCCATGCCCACCAGCCAATCAGGAGCAAGTATGCAAATTAACCCGACCAAGATGGCTGTGGCCACAGAGAGAGCAAGTGGCTTGCATTTCCCCGGTAATGGAGGAAGCCACGCTTTCCGCACACCCTGGCTGGCCTAGGCCTCCACTCAAGGCTACAAAGTTTCAATTATAGAACATAAATAAATCCAAAAAAAAATGTCTGTGGCCAGCCAAAACCGGTTTAGCTCAGTGGATAGAGCATTGGCCTGTGGGTTTAAAGGTCCCAGGTTTGATTCCAGTCAAGGGCATGTACCTTCGTTGTGGGCACATCCCCAGTGGTGGGTGTGCAGGAGGTGGCTGATTGATGTTTCTCTCTCGTTAATGTTTCTAACTCTCTATCCCACTCCCTTCCTCTCTATAAAAAAATCAATAAAATATATTTTTAAAATTTTTGAAAAAAAGAAATGGCTGCGGCTACAGAGCAAACAGGAGGCTTGGCTCCACTCAAGGCTACACAGTTTCAATTGCAGAAGATAAATAAATCTCAGATACCAGGGCCTCTGCTTGGGTCGCTGGGGGATGTGGCCGGCCTGCAAACCACCACAGGCTCCTCGCCCAGGCCACTCCATACCCCAAGGGAACCCCCACCCTGATCTGGGACATCCTTCAGGGCAAACCAGCCAGCCCCCACCCATGCACCAGGCCTCTATCCTATCTAATAAAAGAGTAATATGCAAATTGACCATCATTCCACACACAAGATGGCTGCCCCCATGTGGTCAAAGATGGCTGCTCCCATATGGACACAAGATAGCCACCACAAGATGGCCAGCAGGAGAAGGCAGTTGGGAGAGACCAGGCCTGCAAGGGAGGGCAGTTAGGGCTGACCAGGCCAGCAGAGGAGGGAAGTTGGGGGTGTCCAGGCCTGCAGGGAAGGACAGTTGGAGGGGATTCAGGCCTACAGGGGAAAGCAGTTGAGGGGGACCAGGCCCACAAGGGAGGGCAGTTAGGGGCAAACAGGCTGGCAGGGGAGCAGTTAGGTACACTCAGGCTGGCAGGGGAGTGGTTAGGGTGATCAGGCTAGCAGGCAGAAGCAGTTAGAAGCAATCAGGAAGGCAGGCAGGTGAGCAGTTGGAAGCCAGCAGTCCTGGATTGTGAGACTGCCCATTTAGGCCCAATCCTAGTGTTGGAGTGATGGTCAATTTGCATATTACATCTTTATTATATAGGACTAATATAATACTGCCCAGTAGGATCGAGGTTAAATGAGCAGTCGGACATCCCTCAAGGAGTCTCAGATTGGAGAGGGTGCAGGCTGGGCTGACGAACAGCCTCCCTTCCCCCTACCCCCCCCCCACTTCCATATACAAATTTTGTGCAGCTGGCCTCTAGTAATGTTATTTTTAAAAAGCCACATTTGTGCTTAGAATGCCTCCCTTTTGAAGGAGGTCATTCACAATAAGTCAAATATCTATATCTGTTTTTTAAAAGGGCAAAAATCTTGTGAAATTCCAATGTGATCTTTACTGAGTGAGCAGTGTGTGCCAGTGCCATTTCCCGCTCCTGATCAGGGACTGGAATGGTGTTGTCATGGGAGAGGAGGGGAGGGGTGGAGGGGGTTAGGGGAGACTTGAAATTTACTGTGCCGATTTTGGCCAAATTATTTGCATCATAAACTATTTCATGATTAAAATAAAATAAAATAAAAAACGTATCCATAGCATTCAGTTCTCAATCATTAGAAGAAACCATCGTAGGCAGATTTCTTGGGTTGAACAATAAACAAATTCTCCAATCTGTCCTTTAATTAAAAGAAACCAGAATCATACAAACACAAAATAAAATCACTTCTCTTTGTCCCTCCTCGTCCCCCACTTCCCTCCTCTAGCTCCCATTAAAAAGAGCCTCTCTTCTCAAGTGAACATTGAAATCACAAGGCTGGCTTCGGCCCATGGGTCCCTGGAATGAGAGCTCTGTTGTTAAGGTTAAATAGCGCCTTGGACAGAACTCACCAGCCTCAGCTCCCAGTGCGCCCTGAGTCTGTGGCTCCCCATCCTCTATGCAGTTTAGCGTAGGTGGGAGTTTCTAGGACTGGAGACCAGGCTGGCTATCAGAGGTTTGGCGGAGAACCTCGTGCTGCTGCAGCCGGGGGTGGGGAAGAGCTGTGGGGGGCGGGAGGGGTGGGGCGGGGGGGGACGCAACGCAGTGTGAGAATTTCTGGGAGATCTTGAATGCCAGGGCTCACTCCCTTTGCCCTGCTCTGAGATGGTCTGCAGGGTGCATCCCGATGCCCATTGCTCGGGACCACCTGCTGGGAGCATGGCTCTGGTGCCCTCTGGAGGGGGGGGAATGCCTTTGCAGGTTTTCTGGAGTGGCTCAGAAACGGCTGCAACCCAAGAAGCAGGTCTTCTGCTTCTGAGACCACGGCGACCAACCCCTCCACATGTAGCCAACCACACTCCCTTTCTTGTTCGTGTCACAGACCACCGTGGGTATCCCTGTCCATCCTCCTTCAGGTGGAAGATGCCTCCGTCTTAGCCTGCAGTTTCCGAGTCCGTGGCGTCCACTTGTCCAGCTGCTGAAGTTGAGAGAGGTGAGGAGACACCTGTCTTCATGACATGGGCAGGAGCACCACCAGGGCCTGGGGGCTCAGGGTGTAAGGCCAGCTGCCTCCCAGAAGGAAACGGAGAGCCAAGCACTGAGCTCACTGGCCCCTGGCACATGGCTAATAATATACAGGAGGGGTGCACCCAGGCCCCCCAGTCCTAATGCCCACTCTTATCTGAGGGTCATCCCCTCCCCACCTGGCTGCATCTGTTCTGACTTGTCAGAAGCCCCCTGTCAGAAGCAGAAGGGTCCCTCAGTTCTGCCCAGGAGAGCTGGGAGCGCACTGTGCTGCATGGAGAGAACGAAGCCATCCTATAGCCTGCCTGCATCCAAACCACCACGGAGCCCGAGCAGCTCAGCAGAGCCCAGCCCCTGGACCCGGACACACTCGG
The DNA here is from genome assembly GCA_011751065.1 of Lasiurus cinereus. Lineage (NCBI taxonomy): Eukaryota > Metazoa > Chordata > Mammalia > Chiroptera > Vespertilionidae > Lasiurus > Lasiurus cinereus. The sequence continues at coordinate 513,800 of JAAGEH010000023.1, forward strand.
TTTGTAAACGTTTAAAGTACACAGTCCTGATTGTCTTTCTTTTTACATGTTATGGGGAAGGTGACTTATTTTGTGATTCTTAGATGTGAGTGATGGAGAGAGTGGTTTCAATTTCATTATTACAGTTGCCATATTTCAGAACTCACTAAATATAGCTTTTAAAAAAGCCTTACATCGAAATAAAAAGGTTTCTGTCAAAATCAAATGGCATGTCAATTTTAATGAGCAACTGAAAAATTAACAAATGTAACGTTCTGATCTAATTATGTTCTTCCGGAATGTGCTGTGGAAACTGGCTCAAGCTTGGTTGTCAAGTGCACTGACACAGGCGGCCATGATGGGCACAGAGATTGGGGGCCTGCGGGCTGGGGTGGGCAGGGGGCTCTCTGCACTTCATGGTATGTCAAAGCTTTGGGATGGCTTGCTGACAGCCTCAGACTTTTCACCAACTCCAACAAACGAGAAAAGTGAGCAGGGTATACATGCCCCCTGCATCCTCAGTCACACCAGAAATGTGCACAACTACACACATGTGCCCTGGATCCTCACAGCTCACAGTCACCCAGCACCTCTGCTAACTCCCTCTCTCCAAGATACTTTATAAATAAGAGCTGTTAAAAGCCTGGGAGTGTTCCCACCACCCCCTCACACACACACACACACACACACACACACACACACACACACACACACAGAACAGCTTCCTGGTATAATTGGTATAGATCGAAACACTGCACGTATTTAGTGTATGCAGTTTGAAGATTTGTTTGACATATGGGTACATGTGTGTACATTCTCACATTCCAGGTGATGAACATGTTCGGCACCCCCACAAGTGTCCCTTAGGTGGTGGCTTTTGTTTGCTTGTGGCAAGACCATGTAGCATGAGCTCCACCCTTAAGGAAGACTGGATACCTTCCTATTACCCACAGGGGCTGTGCTGTGGCATGTCGGGGGCCTGCTCCTCCAATGCACTATGAGTGTGAACCCAGTGGTCATCGTTCACTTCATTGTCTCATCCAGTCCTTCCCATCTCGAATGCTCACATCGGAGGGCTGGGTGCCAGCTGAGCTGGACAGGCCATCGTGTAGTAAGGGGCCAGGACCTGTGGCATCTGAGACTCTCCTCTTCCATCCCACATTCCTGTAGTCACACGCATGGATCTATATTCCTGTGAGAGAGAGTGACAGTCCTGTCCCCATGGCTCCAGTGGGTGAGCTGGGACGAGCTATTGCTGTGATCTGGCGTCTCCCTCACAGAGGCAGTGTGTTCCTTGTCCCAGCGGCGTGAGAGCTGCGGGAACAGGACCTGACACTTGACCAAGGCTACAGAGATAGGCAGCAGGGCGGCCAGTAATGAGAGCTGGCTGGGAAACCTTCCTCGCCTCCTTGCCTTTGTTCTGTGGCACGTTGATTTTGGAGAGTGACAGGCGTGTTAGCTCCATCAGACATGTTGGACAATCTACAAAGCGCTTATCATGGGTTTGGGGATAGCAGAGGCTGGAGAGAGAGAGAGAGAGAGAGAGAGAGAGAGAGAGAGAGAAGGCAAGGGCAGGAAATGCTAAGAACCTAAGGTAGGAGAGAATGGAGAGATGGAACACATTATTTAGACGATTTAGAAATTATCCAAAAACCAAGGTGGAAACATCGGCAGGACATCTAATGGGGGCCACACAGGCCGTCTGCCTTCCCTCCTTCTTAGACAAATGCACAGCTTTGGCCCTTGATTAAGGATGACCAGTGGCCCACATTGTAGTTACAGATGCAGAGCATTACACATTTCAGAGAGATTTTCAACAGAGGCCTAAGATTAAAGACTTTGCTCTGGGGTTTGTTTGGGTTTCAGTTCCCTGGAGTGTTCTCTGCCTAATAAAGGTTTAATGCCACAGACCTCAGCTTTCATATCCTAGGGAGGAATGTCCGTTTTCATGGCAGTCATTCTTATTTAATTCCTGAGACCCATAGTCACATGTCTAAGCTTCTGTCAAGATCCTTGCTGGTGGTGTGAACGGGAAAACCAGAGGTTGCTGGCCTCAGGAAGGTGAATTTGCATAGACCTGGACCATCACTCATGTATTTTATATTGTGTCATTTACATACACCTTAAGGATCCCATGAATCGTAATAAATAAGAACTCATCATAAAACTGGTAATAAAATGAATTATCCAGGTAATGTGGTTTTATTACAGTCTCATTATGATTATATAATCCTTATTGAAATCTGGATCGAAGATGAATTTCCCGTTGGAGACGCCTCACAAGTACTTTAATGAATTCTAGTTATTGCACAATCCCAGGGTGAATATTGGTTTTTATAATTTCATTCAAATGTGTCATAACCTGATGTGGAACCTGTTTGCAGGAAATCTGTAGCATGATTCCCTGAGAATTTGTAGGTTACCTTCAGAAGTTCTCTTACCCTAGATTCTCTTAGTAGAAGAATATATCATAAGCATTATTTTTTCACCTTTAGCTAACTATGAATGGCTCTTTTGCTCCCAACAGCCCTTTTTTAGACTCTCTTTTCAATGATACCTGGGTCGACCAAGGTCGTTTAAAGCCGCACGTGGCAGTGGGGGCAGGCTGAGTGGCACGGTCAGTGTTGGGGAGAGCCCAGTGATTTGCACACTGGAACCCACAAGGCTGGGTCCTAGCAAAGCAGTCCCTTACCCTGGCACCTCAGGGCAGTCTTTGAGAACCGGGCACAATCTATAGCAAGACAGCAGGGATGATCAAGGAAAGAGGCTGGCAATGAGAATAATGCTCTGGTGGAAAGAGGGTATCCAAAAGTGTTTAATGTCATGAAATAGGTCTTTTTCGCCAAATCGTGGACGCTGGACCCAGGAGGTAGGGCCCAGCAGCACAGCAGTTTGTCTAAGAGCCGGTAAGGGAGCCTGGCTTTCCAGGTGACCTGACAGGTAGAGGCAGAGTTTTCAAATATCTTGGCACCTTCATCCTTTTGCCTCCCTAGCTGCCTGGCACTGTCCACTGTGGAGTGCTGAATATGCCTTTGCCATCACTGCCATTGGGACAATTAATACTCACATTTACTAGTATAGTTCATTTCTGGAGCCCCACACACATGAATCAAGGGGAAACAGGAATGGATGAGATTAACGTCATTGGAATTCATTACCCACCTCTGCTCTCTGAGTAGGGGGAGGTGGGGGGGACACCCTGGACCCAGCCTGTTGTGTCTCAGTTCCCACTCCAGAACTCAGCACGTGGCTATTTCTCCTGCCTCAATTTCCCCATCTGTAAATAAGCATAGCAAAAGGCTCTACCTCATTGTTGTATGGAATGAGTGAATTAGCATTCAAGTGCAAGAGTACCTGGCACAAAATCGTGTAAGTTATTAACATGTACCCTAAATTAGATACATTTCTAGACCATCCTTGGAGTGGGCCGGTGGGGCAGGAAGTCAGTCTCACCCATAAGAAACAGACGCCTCCCATTTCTCCTAGGTGCAATGGGTGTGGGCAGGCCGGCAGTACAGCAGAGCCCAGCTCGTAGGGACTGAGGGTGGTTATGTGATGAGGCGGTGAGACTGAGCCCTCAGCCTGGGCACAGAGTCCCAGGGTTACCGCCCTCTGGGTGCAGACTTGAAATTGGATGCAGAGACCTGCTTCCACTAGCCTCAGTCAGGGAGCAGGATTTAGATAAAACTGCTGATTAGTAACATGAGGTTTACAGGGTTTTAACGTTTGTTCTATCTTCTGCATACTCAGTGTGGGAATGTCAGGGATTTTGGCCCTGCTTGGAGGTCTCCTGCTCGGGGGTCCCCAAGGCTTGCTGCTGTCCTAGGAGGAGATGCTGATCACAGTTCATGTGAGCAAAACCCAGACCAGCCACTGACTCCATTCCCGGGGCTGTGGGGCCATCCTGGATCCCATGAAGGGATGCACCCTATGGGTGGGGCCACCAGGAGGCTACACAAACTTTCAGGTGTGGGTGCTGGGCTTTCTCTGCCCCGCACCTCCAGGCAGAACAGTCCCCAAACTATATCATCTGCAGGTTCCTCTGTCCTTACCTGAACTTACACAGAAAGGACCTTCCAGAAGGTACTCTGATGGGAGAACAGGTAACGGAATGCAGACTCTGAGTCTGGGCCACCCTGAACCTCACACCTCTCCACCCTTGTGTCAAATGTAACTCTCATTTAGAAAGACCTGCTTCATGGGCAGATTGTAAGAAAGGCCCTCAACAGAAATGAAATGGGAGAATGGCGAGAGACGTAGATGGGAAAACGCAAGAGGAAGTGGTTAATAAGCACAGGGAAATGGCCTCCCACCTGGAAATGGGTTAAAAGCAGAGCGCCGCACTTGCTACACTAACCAGCAGCACCTGGAGGCTCGGTGTCACTGCGGAGAAGGCTGGGGAATGGGTCCCCTTGCAGGCTCCCACAGAATGCCAAGGCTCTGTTTGGAGTATTGATAGATATCTTCATTTTTGGTTGCTGAGTAATAGTGACCACAAAAGTGACAGCTTAACAGCAGTCTCATTCATTAAGTCAGAGTTCCGATGGGTGGGGGAGTGAAGAGAGGGGGTCCAAAAAGCCCAGCTCTGCTCAGAGCCTCACGGAATCAGAGCCAGGTGCCCTCCTGGGCTGCTGTTCTCTTCCAGGCTGGGCCATTCACAAGCTCAGGGCCGTGGTGGGACTCATCTGTCTCCTGCTTTCCACATGGCTTTTCCCACAGCCACCCTGGCACCCATGCCTGGGGACAGCGGCTCCTGGGCAAGAACTCCAGAGGCTGTGGAAGGGGCTGCCCAGAAGCAGCAGTTCAGGGAGGCCTTGTCAGAGAGGAAGGTGTCGACCTGGGGAACTCAAGGTGCAGCTCAAAGTGGAGTTGAATTTAAGGAAAAGGAAATATCCAGAATGGCACACCCAGTGCAGTAGCTGGAGGCCATCAGGCCAAGGTGATGGAGGGCAGATCTGGAGCCTGCAGGTGAGTGAGGCGCCTCGGGGAAGCAGTGGGCACCATCAGCCTCCAGTCCACGGGAGCCCTGGCCTGAGTGCATGTGCCTTGTTTCACCATTAGAAAGGTGCACTGTCACGGAGATCGTGAGGCCCTGCAGCAGCAGCCTAGCAATCTGTGCCCAGACTAAGTGCCTTTTGTTCCCCTCCTGTGGGAGGACTCAGGACCCAGGAAGCCATCTCCAGGCCAGGGCCTGCCCAGTGCTGAGATATAGGGCAGCCCGGAGATGGCCCCTCCATTCCAGTCTCTTCTGGTCCCTTCTCTGCAATTAAAGGCTCTTCGCCTGCAGGAGCCATTAACACTGCGGCCTCCTGAGCATCGTTGTGCAGGTGTCTTGTAGGGCTGGAGTGGGCCTCCCCTCTCCAAGGGGGACATAGAGGAAGGATATGACATGGGGTGAACCAGGCGCATGCTCTGCAAACCTGGCCTGAGTGAGGCCTGGTCACCAGTCTGCACAGGTATCCAGTGAGACCTGCAGCAGGGAGCCATGATCTTCTGGAAAATTAACCCTGTGTCTCCTTGAAGAAGGAGGGCAGGATGCCCAGGCCTCCTCTATCCCACATGAGCATCTGGTTATGTGGGCTTTCCATGCTACACTCATTTCGGGAGGTTTCTCTCCATTCCTTTTGCTTTTCAGACAGAAACGTCCACCTCTTGTTTAGGGAGATAAATTGACTGAATGCTAACAAATTTGTTCTATTAACATATTCAGCAGTAGGCAGGTGTGAGATAATATAACTCAATTTCTATCCTGAGTCATTGTTTTAATTTATTCAAATTCACATTTGAATATCATAATTTAATTTGCACAGCCAGCTGGAAATATTGATTTTTGAGGCATTTATTCTGTGTGTTAGGTAAATTCTGTTTGCACTCTGGTACAGAAATATTCCTCTGCGGCTTAAAGCATTGTTGAGGTTGTCCCATTTCCCCCTCGTTTCCCACTTGCTCTGGCCTGTGGTGTAGACAGGGCCCTGCCTGACTTCACAGGGGTCTGGGAGGCAACCTGGGGCTGGAGTGGATTGTGTGGGACTAGGCAAACTTGAGCCTGTTGCTTGGTTTCCATGACTACGTGTGTGCCTTGGTGTGTGCACTCCATATTTAATACCATTGTAAAAAGCTGGTAAAGAGCAAATAGCAGGCTGCGGGACTTGCCCAAGGCTAGGGACCCCTTCAGGCTGGCAGCCCACTGTTCCACAAGCGCCTACTTCAGGATGAGAGGGATGAGAAGTCCCAAGGCTGCTGTCGGTGGGGCTCGGGTCTGGAACTGCAGGAGCTACCCCACTGCTTCTGCACTCATAGGGTCCTGTTTCATGTGGGTCCTTCCCTAACCTGTGCCTTCTCTGTTCCCGGGGCCTTCCTGGCAGGACACCACTGAGCAAGCATGTACCCACCCCCATCCCCAACAGCCTCCGCTAAAGGGAAAATGAGATGCTGTGGCCAGATGAGGGCTTGGGAGGTGGACAGGCTTTATGCAGCCCCCTCCGTGAAGCATCTGGTGCGTCTTTGCTGCCTCTCCTTCCCATGCAGATCAAAATACTGAGCCTTTCAAAGGGAAGCTTGACAGGAGCCACTGGATCTGGATTTGGAGAGAATGGTCCTCTTGAGTGACAGACATCGCAGCACCTTGAAAGGAGTCAGAGGGTCCTGCGGGTTCCTCCCAGGCTCCTGAGCTGGTGCTTGCAACCCTGGCCACTGCCACGGGGCCTCCAAGGGGCCAGCCTCCCTGCACTGCTGTGAAGCCTACCAGTGCCACCAGTAGCAAAGCCACCACCCCAGGCCCACAGTTCTCAGCTACTTGAGGAGCACCGTTAGCATTGGCAGCCGAGGGAGGCATGTTAAGAAGATTGCTAACCTAACTTTTCTTAGGACCAGTGAACTCCAGTACTGTATTTGAATCCTGCATTTCTTGCAGTCTCCAAGTAGGGTCTCATTCTTAGGTCTGGGGTTAGGACTTCACCATATGAATTTTGGGGACACAGTTTAGCCCCTAACTGTGAGGACTGTCCTGGGCAGTTGAGGCCATGAGTTGGTTTGCAGTTTCTGTGACTTGCACTTCATGCCCTCCCTTACCACTGTGTCCATAGTTACCATAGCAGGAGGAGCTTCCAAATGCCTCGCTACAGCTCACATCTCACTGGCCAGAGCCAGTCACATGGTCACTCCTTGGTCCAGGGGCCATGAGACCTCTCATTGGACAGAGCCAATCAGTCACATGGTCACATCTTGGTCTAGGGGTCATGAGACCTCTCATTGGACAGAGCCAGTCACATGGTCACACCTTGGTCTAGGGGTCATGAGACCTCTCATTGGACAGAGCCAGTCACATGGTCAGGCCTGATTCCAGGAGCCCAGAGAGCCATTCTCTGTGCCCGAGGTGTCAGGGAGAAGGGCATGTGGGTGAGCAGCATGGTATTCCCCATGTCCCCTACTCTTTTCTCACCTTCCCAAATCCTGAGAAGCTCAGGGAAGTGACTCATTGCTTTGTGGTCAGATGTGGACCTGAGGGTAGAGGAAGGACAGGCAGCCACGGCTGAGCTGGGATGGGTGGTGGAGCTGCCTCTGCTGTGCAGTCCCTTGCCCCACCCTCGGCACCTGGAGCAGGGTCTCCGGATGGCTTGGGAAGCTGGGTGGACAATGAAACAGCAGCATCTTGTCTGTACTCAGGTTTAGAAGCCACACTTTGACAGGTCTGTGTGTGGCCACACATTTAAAGAATTGCCTTTATTGGAAGAGAAGAAATTACCTGAAAATCCAGCCCAAAATGTATCAGTTCATGTATGCTTGTGTCTGGAAACTGGGGCAATGTTGGGAATATTCCTGAAACCACCGAAAGCCATGTTTGGTACAGGAGCACAAACACCCAGATGTTGCACAGCTATCCAGCGAGACCTGCAGCAGGGAGCCAGGATCTGATTCTGGAAAACTCACTTCCTGGCTCCATGAGACCAGCCAGTGTGCTTTGTGTCCCATAACCTCAGCTTCTGGCTGGGGGGTCTCGCTTCTGTTCATAAATTCTTAGCAGGGTATTCAGTGCAGCCTAGAAAATGCTGGGTGCGAACAAAGATAGTGAGAGAAGAGCCTCGTAAATGGAAGAATGGGAAGGAGGACAAATATGAGGATTCCCTGCGGCTGCCTGAAATAGCTTGTTAACTGCCATGTCACCTGTGTGCCCTGAAAGTGTTGGAAGGGAACCTGGAAACACTTTTCTGCCCCTCTTCAGAGAATAATTCAATGCCCCAGTCACCCTTCATCCCGAATATATCTGTTCAGGTTGTTAATCCAGACGTGAAGTTCTCCATGGTTCTGGGAGAAAAGTCACGAGAGCCACCCCTCAAACTGCAGCGATATGCTAGGGGCCTCGCACAGGGAGAGCAGCAGAGTCCGCTGTCCCAGGTCTCCATTTGGGTGTCACCCTGCAGATGTGTTTCTCTTTCCCACAAGCACACTGATTATTTTTGTAGCTTTAAGAAAAAGCAGCCCTTACTGGCCTTGCCCATGCATGGAAGAGTTGCAGATTTGATCCTTAGCCCGGTTGGATCTCAATTGGGAGGCAGCCAATGGATGTGTCTCTCTCATATGGCAAACCACTGTGCTCTCTCTCTCTCTCCTTTCTTCCTCTTCCACCTCTCCTCCTCCTCCTCCTCCTCCTCCTCCTCCTCCTCCTCCTCCTCCTCCTCCTCCTTCTCCTCCTCCTCCTTTTCCTCCTTCTCCTCCTCCTTCTCCCCCTTCCTCCTCCGCCTCCCCCACCCCCTTTCCCTCTGGGGAGTCCTCTGTCCAGAATGAGTGAGTGTTACTAGATTTCCTACAGAAACCAGGTCTTCATTGGAGAGCTTTGGAATGTGAGGTCTCTGTATACATGCTTTTGTCTTCCTCCTGCTGGGCATGTGCACAGAAATGTGTTAGATTTACACACAGACTGACTTACCTTCTGAGTGGTTCTGAATAGCATTGTGGAGCCCCTTTGTTTTATCAGGTTTGCTGTAGCCCCTCATTGGCATGTGTGCCAGGGAATGTGCCTCAGGCATCCCTTCCCCCCAAGGACATGGGGATGTGGCCATTGTTCCACTCTGCTCCTCGGGACAAAGGGCTGACTCCAAATTGCAGACCCTCCCAATCAGATGTGACCACAGGGACTGTCACCAGGAGCCCCTGTGAGCTCACTTGAGGCTTCTTTTTCCTCTGCAAACCCATCAAACGTCCACAAGGAGCTGGTCTGCAGGGTTGCCCAGGCTTTAAGTAAACTCATGTTGGGGAAGTTGCTGAGAGGTGGGCTAGTAATTGGTGCAGCAGAACCCACCTGTCCTGACTGATAGCAGAAGGTTTTAATTTTGTGCCATGTGGCAATGCAGAGCCTTCCCTGCATCTCCGGCCCACGTGTTTAAGTCTCTCTAAAGAGGTTACCAGCACGCTCCCCCTCCCAGGAGCACACCATGCCCATTCCTTCCTCCTCTTGTTCCCCACAAGCACATATCCCCTAACCCAGTGGTCAGCAAACCATGACTCATGAGACACATGTGGCTCTTTGGCCCCTTGAGTGTGGCTCTTCCACAAAATACCACATGCGATTGAAACTTTGTGGCCCATGCGCAGAAGTCGGTTTTTGGCCTAGGCAAGTCTATTTTGAAGAAGTAGTTCTAATGCCGAGCCACACTCAAGAGACCAAATAGCCGCCTTTGGCTCTAGTGCTGCGGTTTGCCGACCACTGCCCTAACCTCTAAGGGACCCCATGAGACTTGCCACCAGGCAGCAGTGGGCAGTGGCAGCTCATTCCAGGCTCACCCCCCTCCCCCCGAGCCTGTCTTCCAGGTCCCCTTTCCTCTGACTTCCCAGGCCCGTCCAGCCTAGGCTCTCCTATTGCTTCTGTCCCAGGCCCTTCCTTGTTTTACTGTCCCCAGTTAAAAAAAAATAAATGTACTCTCAAAATAGAAGAAAGCAGTTCCCTGCATTTGCTGGGTCAGAGGGAAGTTGCATTTTCAACTTTTCTGCCTTAACTCATTTGCTGTCCACAGAGGCCACACCGTTGCATCCCACTCTGTAAGTCCTCACCCCAGCACACATGGATGGCACATTTTCCAGACACTGAATGTGAAGTTACTTATTTCATTGCTTTAATTTGCAGTGGATGCTCTCTTTCTACACATGAGGCTCTGAGATATTAGCTTTCCATGGGAATGAAATAACAACGCATGTGATGAACAATAATTCAATTTTGCACAATATTGGGGACTTTTCTCTGTTGGCATAAGAAGAAAAATCAAGGCCCATACCAGCTGAGTGAACTTTTGGTAACGTGGAGAATATTTCATGAGCAGAGCATCTGAAAGGGTCTCTCTGTTCCCTTGAATAAAGAGCTGTTGCGTGGAAAGGCCATCAGCACGGCGTGTGCTTGTCATTGAGATGAAAGCTGGGCATAGCCTTGGCCCTTTGGAGCATCCACATGACTCCATAAACAATGTTTCAGTCCCATGGTTTGGAAAGATGACAGTTTCTCTGGCAAGAGGAAATTTGGACCGGTGTTCAGTTGAGCAATAAAGGAGGGAGATCCTGGGATGTCTGCTAATTTCACAACCTTAATAGGTTTCACTTGTCACTTACCACATTGCCAAACTGAGCAATAGTTTCCTTCTAACTTCAGTAATGAAAAACAAACAAACTTTTAAACCCAAAAAAAACAACTGACAGTGCCTCTGAGATCTGGTGCTGAGATGAAAGTGGAAGGTGGAAGTGGGAGAGGCACATGGCCAGGGCACCGACCAGGGCTGTGTGAAAACTCCCAAAGGCAGCTTTGGAACGGGCTCTCCCCCATGCTGAGGGACAACAGGTGATCGCCAAGGGCACCGTGACTTTTGTAACAAGTATTTCCCGGAGTCAGTTCCTTCCTTGCCCTGAAGCTGCTGAGGGAAGGAAGTGCAAACCACTGATGTAGGTGGGTCCGTCACTCTGGTTCCGACCTGGTGCCTCTGACACCAGCAAGGATGCCCTTTTAACAGAGCCACACCAACACGGAGGACCTCCCAGACCCCTAGCTGGCCTCAGTGGAAATTGACCCGGTATGTGACCCCTCAGGGCCACATGGGTCTCTTTGGATGGTGGTCCTCAACCAGGGGGATTCTGCCCCTTCCCCCAGGGGACAAGGGCAACATCTGAAGACATTACCAGTTGTCGCCTGCCAGATGGGCAGGAGCCTGGGATGTGCTCAACATCCTTCAGTCCATAGAGAACCACGTGCCCCGATGTCTCGGGGCCTGCATGAGGGCAGGAGCCCTCTCCATACAGTTTTCCCAGGGAAGTGGGAATGGGCTTCCCTGTGACACTGTGAACATTTGGGCTGCTCTGGGAGCAGAGGCATCTGGGATCCTTGACAGAAATCTGTGTGGGATGCAGGTCCATTACCTGAGACAGTATGTGTGAGGCAGTGGCAGCAGCGTCCTGAGGTGACAGGGTGGGCCCTACATCAGTGATGGATGCTATGAGGGTAAAGCAGGACCCCAGACACCAAACTGCCATGCTCCGTCCATCCCCACTGCCAGCACCTGCTCCCTGGAGGGGTGGTGCCAGTTCAGGATCATTTCAGAGGAGAAAGCAGAAACCAGCTGCATGAATTAGGTTGGGACTGTGGGCAGCAATCCTATTCCACCAACAATTTGCTCATGAGACCTGGCTGGCTCTCTGCTCCTGAGAAGGAGCATTCTAGTGAATTCTAAAATGTGAATCTTGCACTTAGGGGAGGAACATAACACTGGGATCCTGGTATCTGGCAAATATAGCTGCTGAGTAAAGTCAATTTATGTCAAGAGGAATGAAATGCTCAGATGGGTGAGGACGGCTATGGCAGGTGACCAGGGCCATGAGGGCTGTCTGAGAATCCAGGAGTGCAGCAGATCCCAAAGGGCCGGACCTGGAAGGCCACACCTCCTGGCCACGTTCAGGGCTGGGGTGACTCGGCCCAATAGCAGACGCCCCACCAGGCATGCTGTGCCGACAGCCTCAGGGACGGTGTGTGGATTGTTCCCACCTGGGACCACAACAGCTTTTTAAAGGCCAAATAGTCCCACATTAAAAATTCCCTTTAGTCCGGCCCGTGTGGCTCTGTGGTTGAGCATCAACCTATGAACCAGAAAGTCACAGTACAATTCCAGTCAGAGCACACGCCGTGGTGGCAGGCTTGATCCCCAGTGGGGGCATGCAGGAGGTAGCCAATCAATGGTTCTCATTATTGATGTTTCTATCTCTCTCTCCTCCCTTCCTCTCTGAAATCAATAAAAAATATTTTTTTTTAATTACCCTTAAAATGCTGAAGTTATGGCCACATTCATCGAGTGCACATTGGGAACTGGTGGTAAAGTCCATGGAAGACCAGTTACCATTTTAGACATGGCTAAAGTGCACTGACATGTGATGGCCCGTCAGCGGTAGGCCCCCTCTCCGCTTTGGGCCCTGGCTGTGGGCCTGTCATGGGCACGGGAGGGCCATGAGCACCCACGCAGGCTCCCACCCCAGCCTCGCCTGCAGCATCGCAGAGCCCCACGTCTGATACAGGGTCCCCCACCCAGGCCCTCGCCCACCATCCTTGCTTGCATGTGAGGCCCAGGCAAGACGGTTTCCATTTCATTGTCGCCATGCACTCACTTCAGCTTCCTTTCTCTTGCCATCCTTCACTGTCCACAGAGCCTTCGAGGCAGCAGTGGCCTTAGGGACTGGCACCCTCACGTATTATGCTGGCGGCCCAGATTGGGCTTTGTTCCGCATGCACAGCATGCATGGGTGTGCCTGTGGGGGTCTGTGTGGGTGTTCAGTGTGCATATGTATGAGGGTAGCATGGTGCGGCATACTTATTGCAGTGGTCCAGGCCCCAGGCATATGGGTTTGGAACCGTCACATACAAAAGACAACTGTGTATCTGGTATAAACAGAGGCCTTCAGACCTAAGGGTTCACCTAGGCACTTGGTAGAGGACTGCCCCACCCAGTTCCGCTTAGCAGCTCCTTCGAGGAGGACCAGAGGGATAGGTGGAGATGCACATTTTTTCAGCAGTGCAAGTCCTCCTCCTGGAGGTTGGTCTGGAGGCTGCTCTTGCTTTTTCCACCTGACCTGGCGACAGGAGCATGTGTGCTGCTGGGGGCCCCTCCCAGTAAGCCACTCACTCCTCACTCCAGGCAGCCACCCGTCCACAGCCTGCAGACTGAGTCCAGATGCCCTAGGCTCTCAAGTGTCGTTGCCCTTGAAGATGGTTTGTTTGAACTCTGGCTGGTGTTGCTGAGTGGTCAGAGTGCCGGCCCATGCACCAAACAGTCTTGGCCTCAATTCCCAGTCAAGAACATGTACCTGGCTTGTGGGCAACCAATCGATACCTCTCTCCCTCCCTCCCTTCCTTCACTCTCTCTCTCTTAAAAAAAGAAAAAAAAGAAACACACTATGGAAAAATATCCTTGGGTGAGGATTAACAAAAAAAAAAAAAAATTAATGGCTTGTTTGATCCAGAGCCAGTCAGATCCACACTTTGTGATTGGCTGTTGAGCTTTTCCATGTCTTTGGCCAGACAGGGCTCCCTCGTGTGTCTCTGGGTTGTTGAGTGAGCTGTGGTGCCCTGGATTTGTGTCTGGTCCCCTGGGTGTGGTTTAGGGGTCCCTCTTCCTCCACGAGCGCTGGCAGATAGGGGCCACCCAGGTTCACAGGTGAACTGCTGTGGGAAGAGGCAGACTCTCAAAGGCAGAGGAACTCCCAAGGGGGTCTGAGGGCTGGTTCCATACACATTTTTCAAGCTAGGAAACATGAGGGGTGTGCATGGGTGCATGATGGAAAGGAATCGAGGACCCACACGATCAAAGGAAAAAGGGATGGCTTCCCTTGAAGACTTGCAGGACCTGAGCACTGGGCTGGAGGCCCGGGAGGTGGGAGTTGGTGGGGGCTGCAGGCGAGGTCAGGGGCTGTGGGCTGGGCCTTAGAAGGGCAGGCACGAGCCAGGTTAGCCAACCAGGAGAGGTGAAGGTCACAGATAGCAGGAAGAAATGAAGGTATTTGTTTATGTTAGAATTAAGTCCCTCCTCTGAGGCTCCAGAATATTTTTAAATTTAATTTTTTTTTACCTGTTGAGCTCTTGGGGTAACATTTTATTCGGATTGGTTACATTTTAGTAGCTTCAAATGTCTACTAAAGAAATTAAAGCATGTTTATAGAAATTTTAATTGCTTCTAAAAGTACCCATTTTGAAGCAATTCAAAGAGAAAAGGCAGAAATGAGTAGCTTCAGATTGCACAGCACAACCTGGAAGATTTTTTTAAATATATTTTCATTGATTTTAGAGAGAGAAGAAGTGAGAGGGACAGAGAGATAGAAACATCAATGAGAGGAACATTGATTGCCTCCAGCACACCCCACACCAGGAATCAAACCAGTGAACTTTTGGTTCATAGGTGGATGCTCAACCACTAAGCTACACCTGCCAAGCCCTGGCAGATTTTAAAAGACAGGGACTGGGTCCAACACAACCCTGTCTCACCAAAAGAAACATCACAGATATGTAAACGGAGAAGGGACTGGATGTTACCAGAATCGCGGGCGCCTGCGTGTCATTGGGGTGGGGGTGGGGGGGGGTGCTGCTCTCATGTTTTGTTAGATTCACCTCTGGGACTGAAAGGACTTGGTGTGATGGGTCACAAAATCACCCCTTTATTGGAAAACCCCACACAAAAGCAGCCCAGCTCAGGATGAACTGGACCCACACAGGGCGCTGTGGGCTCATCAGAGCCCAGGGTGCATGCTTCCATCATCTTAGGTTTGTTTAAATCACGAGGAATGTCGTCTTTAGAAACAAGTCACATCCACCCCAAAGAACCATTGGTGTTGATCTGGGAAATGGGATAGAATCCCAGCTTTAATAGGGTGCACAGGGTTTGCAGCGGAGCGGTGACTTCATCCCATTGCTCCCTGTGGAGATGGCCCTCGAGGCGGGCTGTATGTTAAAATGGTGTTAGAGAAACACACAGCCCCTGGATGCTGCCTGTGGCTGGAGCAGCCGCCCGCAGGAAGCTGGACCCCGACACCCCGAAGGCACACACCTCCTCCCCTCTCTGTGAAAGACTCCTCGTGACCATAGCTGCTTGAGCTTTGGGGATGAGAGTGTGCATCTGAGCAGTACTGAGCCTGCAAAGCTTGGCCTCTTCCAGAAAACACATCAGGCTGAGCTGGGCAGATACAGCCTCACTCCTTCATGAGTTCTCAATGTGGTGCCACCAGGCTCCAGAAAGTGGGGAGGGCCCCTCAAACCTGCACGTGATTGAGAAGAGAGAGTCTGGAGAAGCTTACCCAGTCCTCGTGTGAGAGCCCCGTTTCTCAACCACCAGGGCACCTTAAAGTGAAATGCCCCCAGTCAAAGTGTAAACTGGAAAGTTTCCTTCCATGGAGCCAGGTTGAGGACTAATGGACACCAGGGACCTCTTACTCATCATGCGGCAGTGCTGGATCTGGACTCACGCTTGGCAGCATCCCCTCCCAGAATGTGCACTTGAAGCACCACGTTCACCTGGGCCACGCTCCTGAACGCAGCTGCTCCCTCAGGCCCTCTGCTGAGGCCAGTCTTCACAGTTGCACATTCCTTGGTGTCGGCTCCTGAGACAGGCCCTGCAGTCCTCACAGCTCTGGCCTCAGCCCCAGTTTGGGACCTGATCCATAGAAATGTCACTAGAACTTGATTTCCCATTTAATTGGAAGGGATATTTATTTCTGATTCTTTCCAAATGGAAGGCTGTCCCTTAATGAGTGAATGATACTTCTGTCTTTGACCTTCCTGTGGCTGTTTCTGGCTGTCACCCTCCAAGCCACAAGCTAATCATTCTCCAGGTCACAGTGGCCCTGTGAGGTCAGAGGGCTAGAAGACTGGGCAGCTCAGCCTGGTGAAGAGGGCTCTGTGGTCTGAGAGGGTCGGGAAATGTTCTCTGTAAAGGGGCAAACAGCGAACACTCAGTGACATAACCATAGAGCCGTGCCACAGTGTCATAGAGGCAGCCGTGGACAGTGGACGAGCAACAGGCACAGCTTCCTTCCTATACCAGCCCACCCACAGGCACAGCCCACCCACCTCGGTCTCAAACACCTGCTGTGTGATGTGACTGGGACGACAGAAGGTCGTGAGAAGTGAGCTTGGTTCTTGGGTGCTGGGGTGGGAGTGAATGTTATGCATTCTGCAACACCTTGTCCATTAACTGAGTTCCTCCAGGTGTTAGCGTGCTCTGCTCGCTTCGAGGAAGGAGGAGATAAACTTGGGCCCCATCTGCCTCCCACCGAGTTTTTGTTTAGCACTCCTGTGGACACACTTGGATTTGCAGGGCAGAGGGACCCGGAGAGATGGCCGGTGAGCTTCCTGGCCAGGTGGTGCTGTGGAATTCGAGACATCTGTGAGCAGCATTAATGTGCAGCTGCCTTTGTTCGAATCCCAGGAAGACACACCCAGGCCATTCCATTCTGGCAGGTGTCACTGATGCCAGCTACACCCTGACTGCAGCCGTCTTCTAGAAACGAGGCCTCCAAGAGCCATCAGGGGGGCAGTGCAGGTGCTGAATGGATGCGTTATTATCAAGGTGATTCATACCAAATTTCAAGCTGAGAGGATGACCCGGTTCCGTAGCAGGTTGGGGTTTGTTCAGAAATTGCCTGTTCCAATGAGCACAGCCATGTTTCAGGCTGGAATTCGGTGGGCTCGTTTTGATTGCTCGCTTTCATTCAATTCTGAACAGCTTTCTTCCCAATGTGATAATAGCACACCCAGGAAATGGACAATGGCAAATAATTAAACGGCGTCTTTTCACCTCATCCAGCTCGTGGTGAGCGGGTCTCAGCACACTGTTCCCTCTGTATCAGGATAATGAGGAATGCTCAGGAAGCCACACCAGGGCCTGTCCCTGGGGAGAACTCATCCCAGTCTATGGCTGGCCTCTGAGACTGTGTGCTGGCTGTGCCCTGACCCGAAGTCCTGTTTCTGTTCTGTGTTCAATGCAAACAGTGCTGAGGAGCTGGTTTCAGGAACAGGATGTAGGTCATTAGATTTCCTCTCAATATCCTAGTGCCAGGGGCTGGAGGAGGGCATTACCTCTGTCTGTGGTCTTAGGTGTCCCTGCCCCCACTCTGGACTCTGACCTCTGTGCAGGTCTCCCAACCCAGAGGGCCCATAGCAGGTGCCAATGAAGTGTTCCATGAGGGAGTTCTCTGCAGTGGCCATGCCCAGGAACCCTGAGAGTGCTGTGATGACAACAGCACTGAGCCTGGCCCTAGGAGAGTCCCACATGGTGTACCTCTCACCCTCCTCACCCTCCTCCCCAGATGCCAGCACTGCTACGGTGATAAGTCATCGTCTACACTTACTGAATGCACCCCTACATGTCACATTATTCATCGTATAGTCCCCTAGCCCTGGGGGGCAGAGGCAAGTATTGTTCCCATGGCACAAATGTGGAAACAGAAGCACGGAGCGGGTAAACTTATACGGAGGAAGTAGAGTCAGGGTTGACTGTGTCAAGGTGGTCAGAGAAATTCATACTGAGCTCCTGCCAAGAGAACAAATACACAGGAGCATCTGTAGAGGTCTCACACCCCGAGATGCCGGGACCAGCGTCCCCATGACCAGGGCTGTCCTCATGGTGAGGGGTATCCCCATGACAAAGGGCATCACTCTGGGAACTAGGGCCCTGGTGTCACTCTCTCCTCCTCTCCCTCTGGTGCTGAGGCAGCACCCACTCAGTGTTGTTCATTCTGCCTCCTTAAGAGGTGGTGGCATCTGTACACAGTAAGCATGCATCTCCAGCACCCAGCACAGGCCTGGTATGTAGGAGGCCCTCCCTGAAGGCTCAACAGATAAAGAGCAACCCTAAAACCGATGAGCCCACTGAGGGCCCACTGGGTCACTGGCAGCAGGGGGCTCCGGAGCACCACCAGTCTGCTGTGGCTGAGCCTCTGAACTTCTTGCACCTTGGTGTTCACATCTGCAATTGGTCTGTGACCTGCCGAGCGGCCATGGAAGTTACAAAAAATAAGAGACATGAGCACACAGCAAGTGCTCAGACAAAGGTATGACAGTGGAAGTGGGTTCAGGGACTTATCAACAGCCCTAACCCTACTCCACAGCCCAAGCTCCAGTATTGCCATCTGTCCCACAAGGCTCTTCACGCCCTCTAGCCTAGGCTGGAACTCAGCGCTGCACGGTGCCTCAGGAGGGCCTGTCTGCCATGGCCTGATGAAGCTGCTCTCGCCTTCGCCAGCAGTGTCACAGACATGAGATCTCCTCCCCGAAGGCCAAGGCTAGTCTTTCGGGTAAAATGGGAGCATCCTGAGCCCACCTGTCCCCAATTGGCATTGAGCATGCCTGCATCCCGTGAGTAGGGAAGTAGTGGCTGTGGAGCTGACGTGCAAGAATTACTGGAAAAAGAGGCTGCTGGGCTCCACCCCGTGCAGCAAAACTCAGAGCAGTATCCAGGCCTGCTCCTCAGGCAGCAAGTGGAAGGCTCTAGATGAGGCATCATAGTCCACTTCAATGAGCTGGGCTTGCTAGAGTCATGGGGGAGGAGAGGGGACACTCATACATACATGTGTGTAGGTGTCTTACTTAAAATTTCGGAGGAGAATCTGCAGGTGCTGGATAGGGTGAGGAGGCCAGTGATGCCCAGCACAGCCAAGTCCCCAGCCTCGCAGGAAACACTGCTTCCAGGACACGCACAGTCCGGGCTGCAGATGGGCCTGAGAGTGCTGGTGTGGCTCCTGCAGGCTTGGTCTGTATTGCTTCCAGAGGTGGGATGTTTGGGCCGAGATTAGGGTGGGGCTATAAATGCAGATGACAGGGCTATCTGCTTGGGGTCCCATTGAGTTCTCTGCTCGCTGAGCTCTGGAGCCCTGCCCAGGAAGGGCGTTGGGGGGCGTGTGAGGTGAGGACCATTTCCTCTATAATAAGGACATTGGGCTGTTCGGCTGGGACTCGGAAAACAAAGCTCTTCCATGATGCAGGAATGCAGGACAGGAGGGCAGCATGTGGGTGGAGGTGGGGACTTTCCTGAGGGAAGTTTTTGCCGGACACTCTAGAATAAATGCGATGCCTCTGCCACCCACCCACAGCATCCCTGTCTGCTGCCTCCTCCATGTGTGCTGTTCAGGGTGCAGTGAGCGAAGGCAGCTTCTCCCAATAAGACAACCACTCTTGGTGCTTCCGTGGGCCTGTGTGCTGGTGCGGGGTCCCCGGAGAGGGTGCGTTTTAGGGCTGACAATTTACCATGCTTGCTCACAAGGGTGCAGAGTTGGGGAGGCCCACCAGGTGCCTCTTTGCCCTGAGCTGGGGCGTGCCGGGTGTGGGCTCTACACAGACGGCTTGTGGATGCCCTGCGTCATGCCGCATGAATCACTCACTGCCCAGCCAGGTGTGCTCTCCCTGTGCACCTCTCCCCTGGGGACCAAGGCCAAAGGCACAGGGCCTGGTTGCTGCATTGGTCTGGACAGGAATGTGGACGCAGGCACATTCCAGCCCAGGAGTGCTTATGAGGCTCTGGAGGACAGATGGTGCTGGTATCTCCCGCCTTTTATGACCATCTCCATGATGCCCAGGAAAGCATCCCAGACTCATCCAGGGCTTCCAGGGGCCCTGAGGCAGGGCCAGGACCAGGTGAAGCTGGGCCCTCCTTCCTAGGGGCCCCATACCCAGGCAGTGAACTCAGGTTCATGCAGGAGCCAGACCTGCAGGGCACGTGTCCCCGCCTGGCAGGCTGCCCCTCCAAACCTGTGGGGAGGGGGTTGGAGGGGCTGCACACAAATCTCCTGTGATGATGGGGACTTAGTTATTACAGGATCTGGGCTCGTTTATGGAAGCCCAGGGCCCAGGTGCAGCTGAGAAATGTGCTTTAGGAGAAGAAAATAACACCCAATTGCAATGCTGCAGGGAACCCAGGCAAAGCCTTCCTCTCCTCCCCCATACCCCCCCCCCGCTTTCTGTCCCCCAGTCCCTTCCTCTCCAAGAACCTTCCAGAATCACAGGAGCCTGTCCCCTGTCGTTACCACAGCTCTGGGAGGGATGGTAGTTTTTCACTCCGTGCTGGGAGAAGGAAACTGAGGCACACAGGCTACGGCCATTTCTCCAGGACCCATCAGCCAAAACAGCGGAAGAGGGGGTGGCGGCAGCCTGTGTACCTGGAGCCTTCTATGGCAGGTGTCTCTCACAGCGCACTCCGTCATGTACAGAAACTGCACAAACAGTTTTGATAAACTCAACCTCAGGACAGATGGGAGGGAATGGTGTGCAGATAACTTGGTAAGCACTGCCAGGAATACCCCCCCCCCCCACTTTGCTCCCCCTGGAAAGCAGGGACAGTTAACTTTTACAGCTCCTGCGTCCGCTTTGGCCTCCCGTGGTATCGATCAGGATGCACATCGCCGTCTGCAGGTGGACATTCCAGCCACTTAGTCCTCAGCACCGCAGGCACAGCCCCAAGAATCCATTTCACCAGCTGGCCCAGCGGCCTGGTGCCTCCCAGCCACTCGCAGGCTCCGGCTTTCCTGGCCATGGCCACGAAGGTGTTTCCCAGCCTCTTCGCTGGGCCCAGCCATATGTTAGAGTCACTGCTCATTACTGTCACCAGCCAAGGTGGATATTTTCATTGGGAATCTTGTGCCTTTACCACTTGAGCCGGCAAAGTGTGTGAGCTCCCCTGGGGATGAGGGGAGAGGGTGCAGGGGATATGGCACTGAGCCCAGGGAGCCAAACAGTAGAGGTGGGTGCAGGTGTTTTCATGTAGGGGGCTGTGGCAGTCAGAAGTGGCAGCCACAGCCTATCACGTGCTCAAGTCCACGCCAGCCCTTCCTTCCTCCCTCCTTCCTTCCCCAGTGGTGGATGCCACACAAATATTGTGGATATCACTGAATCGTACAGTAAAAGTAATTTTCCGTTTAAGTAAAAACATATTTCAGAGCTCCAGCAAATGACCCAATAAGAGGGGCCCTGAGTGCCGTTGGGAGAGCGTCCCAACACTGTGGTCATTTGTCACAGGGCTATGTGCCCTTCACAGGAAAGGGTTGCCGCCTCATGTGATGAGGGAGCCAACCCCCATGGAAATCAGGAGGATTAACCCAGTCCAGAGATGGTGGGGTGAGGGTGATGACAAGGGTGGGGCTGGGAAGATAGGCAGGGCCACCGCCCTCAGGGGACTGGCCTTCCTGGTCAGGGTTTTGGCTGTAAGACACGGTGCTCCTCTTAGGATTGACGTTTTGTAGGTGGGAGGGGAGGGGAGGACAGGTGAGCAGCAGGCTCCAGAGAGCTTGTTTCCCATCCAAGGCAAGTGGTGTGGGCTTGGACTCAGAGCTGCACAAAGAATGAACACTGCTCCTGGGAGCGTGGCTCCTCAGGCCGGTTTTGTTTTGCCTCTTGTTTTTGTGTAAGTGTGTGAACATAAAGCCTGTATCCATCTCCACGGGCCAGGTGCTGGTGCTGCCATTAACCCTCAGCCCAACCCTTCTGGCCACAGGTGTGTGGAGCTGGCATGTCTGGGTCAGGAGAGCACAGGGTCCTTGGTGCTGACTAACATTAGCAGCACCACCAACCCCACCCCACCCTCCACCCCCTTGTTCTTGAATTCCCTAGTTCCTGTTTGGCTTGCTAGGTGGTTTGCTGTCTCATCAGCACTGGACAGCTCCCAGCTCTGGGCATCAGTCTGCTCTTGCATCCTCCAAGGCAGACATCACTCACTAATCCTGGTGGCTGAATGCAGCCTCCTGAAATCACTTAACTCGGCACTCGGCATCCAGCAGGAACCCCGTTTGCCACCTTGCCCTGGGTGCTTGGAAAAGTTGGGCAAATGACAGTACTAGTAAGAGGGCAGCCTGCAGTGCATGCCTTTCTCCTGGCAGTGAGCACATCCCTATGTAGTGCATTTGGAAAAGTGAAATGCAGACCCACAATTAGCTTCTTAAGCCTTGTGACTCTAGGTCTTGGGAGGTTTATTTATTTTTTAATGCCAAACAAGAATGTCACTGCAACAGCCATAAAGTGCAGGAGGAAATTAAGCAGTGGCATAGAAAATTCAGCTGACAGCCATAAGAGGCCTGTGGAAACATCCACCTGTGTCACAGAGATTTATCCTGTGGTCCCAGGAGCTGAGCTGAACGTCTCATCTGGGACACAGCTATGGGACTGGAATTGAGGGTCCTGGGCACAGATGGAACAGGTGGATGAGCTGTTTGGGGTGCCCATTGTTCTGTGTTCTGGAAGCCAACAGTGGGAGGAGGTGCCTCGGTTGATTAAACCTTCCGGTTGGAGGCCCTGGGCAGCCCCAGGGTATGGGATGTTTAGGACATGCATGTGCCTTCACATAATTAACATTTCTCAAAACTGTCTTCCCTCCCCCATGCCATTTCAGAAGCAAACTAGCCTGAGGCAAAGCTGTGGAAAGGCTATCTTCCTCTCTCCCATCATTCCTCTTAATTTCCCCTCCTTCCTTCAAGCTTCCCTCCTCCCCAGCTCCTGCTCACACAGCTCCCTGCCCTCTCCCCATCCCATCCTCGTCCCTGTGACAGCAAGACTCCTGGGTGGACCTATCCCCACCAGGACCATCACTTCTCTGCATCCTGACCCCCACTCTGTTCACGTCAAGGAGCACTTCCCAAGCCCTTCTGCTGTCTGTCACCCTGGAAAAGACTGCTTGCTCCTCGCAGGTGGACACCCCTGAAGAGGAGAGAGATCCCTCCTCCTCAGGCAACAGACCCACTCTGCTGATGGCCCACTGGCACCAAGCAGGGTGAGGTTGGAGCTCTCTGGAACAGGCATGTGCAGAGCCGGGCACTCTAAACCTATTTAATTGTTTGGTTTGTCAGGGGTCCCGGAACCAGAGCATCTGTGACATCACTGGATGCAGCTACCAACACCCTCTTTAAATTAATGCCAAACCATAGGCATAGTCTTCCTTCCCTTGGGTTGAACTTGACAGTGAGTAAAAGGTAAAGAAAGACCACATATAGTTCATCAGAGGAAACATCTGCACCCAGCATTTGCCACGTACATCCCACCACTTCCCAAGTGTACTTCAGCACTTCCCACATGTACTCCAGCATTTCCCATGTGTACCCCAGCATTTTCCACATGTACCCCAGCATTTCCTATGTGTACCCAGCACTTCCCACATGTACCCAGCACTTTGCACATGTACCCCAGCATTTCTCATGTGTACCCCAGCATTTTCCACATGTACTCTAGCATTTCCCATGGGTACTCCAGCATTTTCCACACAGACCCCTCAACCTCATGAGACAGTATTCATGCAGCCACTCAAGCAATTCAGGACACAATCAGGCCACCTTCTCATCACATGTTGACCCCCTACTTGCTGTTCTGTTGAAAGTTTAGGTTGTGAGACACAAAACCAAACTCAAAATCAATCTGAAAATAGGTGATATCACAGTGGTTTTTGTCCTTAGTGTTAGGTCCACGTTCTCCTGTCACATGTCCCACCCAGGGCAATAGAAGGTAGCGCCCATAGGTCTGTAGAAAGGGAGGGTACTTCTCTTCCTGAATCTCTTGGCCAGGGTTGAGTTCCACTCTGGCTGAGGGACAGGAAATGCTGGTTAGCCCTTTGAGGCCTGTTCAAGGACTGGCAGGGGGTATGGGTTCATTCACTCAAACCCAACATCTGAGAACAAGGGTGAGGGCTTCCCAAGGGAGATACAGAGTCCCAAATTATCAAATATGCACCACACTCACTCCTTCCAGGACCTTCCCACACATGTCTACAGGACCCCACCCCTTTCCACAGAGTGAATGGGAAGACCACAGCTCCCCAGGTGACCCATCCCCTGTCCACTAAGCAAATGGGAGGACCACGCCTCCCCAGGAGATCTGGGAATTCTCTCCAAATCTCTCCCATGGAAGTCACTATGTCCATCTTTCAAAGGTGCCAGGGTGGGGTCCATGAACTTAGAGCCCATGTTGGTTTCTCACCTATGTCCTCCTCCCTGCACCTGGTGCATAACACAGTGTGAGCAGCAGGTGAAGCTAGAGTTAAGTCACTGCAAACCTCCATGCAGAGCCATGGCATTTGCCTTCATGTCAAGCTTCCGTCCAATTGCTGCACGAGGCTGGGCGGCTGGTTGCGAACACAGATGGCCTCTAGACCAGAGTTATGCAGAAGCTCTTGGAGCCAAGTAGCACCTTCTCATGTAAAATAAAATGGCTAATTAAATTGCATGCACTTTCTGAATTAAAAGGAGACTGTAAAACAAACATCTGTGCACTTGAGGTTCGTCCAGCGCCTTCTGAATGTTGCATCTCTATCAGCCAGAAATCAGCTAGTTCATTGAACCACCCTTTCCAATCCTATGCACCCCAGGGTCAAGGCCTCAACTTACAGATCTCACGTTGGTTTAAACAGGGGATCTGTATAAAGTCAAGACAAACCATTTTTTTAAATGTGTGTGCTCTTTATTACCACGTCATCATGTATGGGGTCACATGTGCAGTAGACCCCTCGAGGTTTAATGAGAATTGTGTGGGGTCATTTGAGCTTGTGTGTAGAGGACAAGCCATTGGTTGTGAGCTTGACACTCTGCAGGGGAAGTTAGTCCCTGTATGCCTGCCATCATTGCAGCTGAGGGGCCTTGTTGCAGAAGATGAGGTGTCTTAGTTTTCAGCCACCACCTGAGAAATGATATCAGACATCTGTGGTGGGTGGCATCTAATGTGTGTGAAAGAAGTGTCTGGGGCCCTCCCATCCCCTAGCTCTGTTCATGAAAATGCTTGATGATCCATGGCTGCTTATTTCAGGACTATTATTTCATGTGTGTGTGTGTGTGTGTGTGTGTGTGTGTGTGTGTGTGTGTGTGTGGTCTCCCATAACTTGGTAAATCCTCCAAGAAGGCAGATGGGATGGAAGTTTGAGAGCATGACCTATGATACAGAAGGCCTAAGTGCAGATTGTAGCTCTGCCACTCATCAGCTGAGCAATGCGGGAAAAATCACGTCAGCTTCCTATGCCTGAGGTTCCCTGTCTGAGTGAGCATCACATGATTTAATATGTGAAGAGCTTAGAACTGTACCAAGTAATCCATCAGCGCTGAAGAATGTAAGATTCAGCCTTTATCATCACCATCACCATCACCATCACCATCACCATCACCATCACCACCATCATGCAGGAGGGAGAAACTGCCCGCCCACGTCCCAAGTGACCCACAACTCAGGAAGGAGGTGTGGTGAGCGACAGCTTGGATCTGGAAAAGGTGGGCAGGGCTTCTTGGCATCAGGGGTCTCCAAGTGAAGACTAAAGGAAGACTGAGAATTGGAGAGGACAAAGGGAGAGGGCCAGGCGAGGAGACGCCCCTGTAGAGATCTAGCTGCTGGGCTCCTAGTAGGCCAGCTAAGAAATCCCTGAGGAAGGTGAGGGGGCCTCAGGGCTTGAGGTGGGAGCCACTGGATGCCTGGGCAGATGAACACCTCTATGGGGAGGCATTCCCTCCTCCAGCTCTGACCCTTTATTTCTGCTCACCTCTTCATCACAGTGACCCTGGGCCGCTGGTCCCACTGAACAGAGCGGGCGGGGCCACAGCAACTTCCCTGCCGAACTTTTACACTGATTTCCAATTCAGTTTAACCAAGGTAGCATTGACTCTGAGACCTGGACTTGTGTCTTTCTGTTGAGGTCTTGCTTTCAACTCATCTAGTCAGAAAAGAGTTCTGGGCAGTGAGCAGGGGTCTGAGGGCCGCTGCAAGGCTACTGTCCAGTTTTCCCTTCCCCCACCAACCCCATCACCAGCAGAGTCCCCAGAGGGGGCCACGGCCCACCCACTGCTTGGCGCCTTTACTAAAGGTAAATTAAATATTAGAAAGCAGTACTTTCATTGGCATTTATTGTTTTAAATTCATTTTATTTGCACAAGTAACACATGAGTGATATCCCACTTTTGTTGAAAGTCACAGAGACAATTCAAGCAACAACACCCCCATTCGATCAATTCTTCCCTGGAGTCGCCATGTCTTCAGCTTTGTGTGTTTGCTTTCATGTGCAGTTAAATGTTCATGTGAAGGTGCCAGGCTTGTTTTCCGTGTGGGAGTGTCAATGAGGAGCAGCGCGTAAGGCAGAGCCCACTTCGCTCATCTGTGTCTGCTGTGGTGCCCGGGAAGCACTTAGCCAGGGCCTGGCTCTTGCCACCGTTCTGAAAGTGTGACCTGTTCTTATTAATTATTTCAAAATTAGGGAAGAGACTGAACTGGGACTGTAAACTGGGAAGACTCCGGGTTTTTCTGTTGGCTTCTGAAATGGTTTTTAACCCAGCTAACATGGAATCTAACCCTGGCAGAGGATTCACATATCCCTAAAGCCTGGTCTTGGGTCCCAGGGTAAGAAATGCAGGGCAGGCTCCAGAGAGCAAGGGTGGTGAGGGCCAGGAAGAAGGCGACTCTCTGTGCTGTTCCCCCTCCATGGAGATCCAGCCGGTGCTCAGTGCGAGGCCCTGGATTCTAGGTGGAGGGGGCAGTTCTAGAGCCAAGTGGCTGTTTTTATAAACCTGTGTGATGGCACGTCCCCCAGGGAAACAGTCGTCCATCCGGACCTGAGGGTCGGGTGGCCTTTTGTACCTGGGGATCCTGCTCTCTGCACCCGCACCCACCCCACCCCACCCCACGTGCGGACACCCCCCTTTCCTCCAGCTCTTTTGTTCAGCTTCCTTCTGAAAATTCACTGGTCCATGGCGCTTTCAGTAACTGGGCCCCTTCCCAACCTGTCTTCTCCAGAGCAGCCGACGAGCCCTGGCACTTGGCAAATTGCAGCAGCCTCTCCGCAGCGGCATGTCTGCCTGAACCGTTTCATCTGTCTTACTCTGCTTGTGCGCCTGAGGCTTGGGCTGGCCTGTTTCATCTTCTGCGCAGCTCTGAGCACTCAGCATCTGCTTGCAAAAGCCCGAGAAAATGAATACATGCAAACATCTCTAACTGTTCATTTAAAGCCGTTTGACAACAGATCAGAGACGTGTGCACACTTAGACATGAGTCATACATAATTGCTTTCAGGTCTTAATCTGGCCCCTAAGTATTAGTAATTTGTAGAACATGATTTATGGGCTTTGAGTTTTTCTTCATACCATTAAATGTGTGCATCATACAAAGAAAAATTTAACCTCCGATTTCTGATTAACGTTTGGCAAACAGGCCTCCTAGAGCTTCCTGTGCTCATGTGGAAATGGATAAGACTTCGCATTTGTCTGAGATACACGCCTTCCCTCTGTCCAAGTGCTGGTGGTGGTAAAAGCAAAGGGCTCCACTTAGGTTTAAGACAGATTCCAATTCATCAGCAGGCCCTGCTTCTCCATCTGAGCTTTAAAGATTGGTGGAAGGGAGCTAATTGAGCCGGCTTTGTTTCATTCTTTTCATCTAGCATAAACTGCCAGATTCTGTTTTCTGCTAGGAAAATTGTGTTGGGGACCATAATAGGCCTGCAGCTCACGTGATGCAACAGTAACATAAGGAGAGGAAAGCAAACAAGGACAATCCAAAGCATACTTCGTCCTAGGTGATGAGAATGCAGAATGAGGTAGAAAGGTGAGGTCTCCAGCCCCAGGGACTCCCAGGCTTCAGGGGAGGCATAGAGAGAGCAGCCAACACAATAGCAACAGGCAGAAAGTGTAGTCAGGGCCTCCACGTTCTCCACCACAGCTGAGACAGGGAGCCGGCAGGGAATGGTGCTTCCTCTCTGAGGAGGGTGGCTAGTAACCACCAGAGAGAGTCCTGCAGGCAGGAGGGCTAGCCCCTCTAGGAAAGGAACTTTAGGCAGGAGAGGGCCAGTGCAAAGGCCCTGGGGCAGGAGCTCCAAGGACCAAGGAAACCAGAGCTTGACTCCCAGAATCTGATAAGGCAATGGATTCCTCAAGAAAAGCATTAGGTTTATAATAAGCTCCAGTATATATGTGCAAGTATACAATATACATAGACATGATACATGTGTGCACACATGCACACACATAGTGGGGACTTCTCCTCTAAACCCACCTGGAAACAATGACCACCGTCCTCCACCCAGGCTCTCACCAGAATGAGCTGGTTGTTTATAAGGAATTAACTCCAGTCCGATGCGCTCATTGCTTTCTTCCCAAGTCACCGGTGTCTGCAGCCAAGAAGACAATCTATTTCAAGCCCCGAGGAGGAATCCATCCAGGCCTACGAAAGGCTGTGGGGATGAGATTTTAACCTAATTATAGGGTCTTCCTGTGGCCGCTGGGAGGCCTGCCTTGTGCCCTAATAGGCCTTGCTGGACGCCGAGCTGACCCACCATGAGTTATTGACCCTATGATGCAGCTCAGATAATCGTGGGAAGAGCAAGGATCTGAGGGGAAGAGACGTGGCAGTTGAAGCAATGCTCCATGGCCTCTCTTATGACTGCACCTGGGCAGAAGGGAGTGGCAAGAAATCAGGCCACCTCCCAGGGTCCTGCCCCGTGTGTGGAAGGAAGTGGGGATGGGCTCCGGAGGCATTTGCTCTTCGTGCCACTTCCCTCCCTGGTTATACCTGAGCACACACCTGCCCGTGAACTCCCGCACCAACACATGTGGCTTTGCTATGACAGCTATTTGGACAAGTCCTGTGTCATGGGATGCCCCTCCCTCCACAGCTGCAACTAGTGGACACAGCAAGTACCCCGCTATCATCTGGGGAATGAACAGGAAAGAGACTGGTCCTGCTGCCGCTGGCCCCCATCTGGGAATGATCTGGGCTCAGGCTCGTTGGGTTCAGAGCATCCTGCACTGGAAATGGCTGGTGGCGTGGACGTGTGGAGGGCGGAGTGCACGTTTGCTCTCACTTCTTTATAATATCAGCTGCACACGCCCCCAAGGTGGCCACAGCCAGGTGATGGGCTGAGTTACTGTGATTGAAACTGATGAGCCCTGTGCCACTGGGCACAGGCAGGCGGATCTGCTGGCAAGGAGGAATTCAGATTTGAGGAAGGCCCTGCGGCATGGGGGTCACAGGGGGCCCTGGGGAGAAAGGCACCCTGTTCTGCAGCCAGTTGGATGTGCTGGGTGCTTCATTCTCTCTCGGTCTGCTGCTTTCTCAGGCTCTGTCATACACATGCACGTGCATACACGCATGTGCCTCACTCTCGCATTCCCCGGTTCCTCACTGCCTCCATTTCCAGAACACTAGGTGGAATGCCGCTGGAGCCTTTACCTGGCGCATCCTGCATGCAGGATTCAGGTGTGGCATAGGAATAGCATCGGTGTACCACCTTGGTGTGGTCCCTGGACAGAGATGGAATCGGCGCCTTTTCTACCTGCAAACACAAACCCCATTAGCCATGCCGCTGTGGTGATGAGGGAGGAAGTGGTGCATGAGGAGAAGGGAGCAGGTGATGCCAGGACTTGGGTGTGACCCACCCCCAGGAGGAGCTGGATCGCCACTCATAAGGGCAGAGGTATGGACCACCAGTCTGTACAGAGGTCCCCATGGCTCCAAGGACAAGTGGGCCCACAGAGCATCTGTGTTCCCCATTTGGGACACAAGGAGACCAGAAGTGCATGCATTTAAGATTGCAACCACTGTGCCCTTACCCCCATGCCCAAAGGCCAGACTTAGATGCAGTGTCAGAGAGAGCGGAGAAGCTTCGCGTGGCCCAGTGTGGCTCTGGGTCCCATGCACTTGATGTGTTCTTTAACCCCCATGTCCCGTGGTCTGGCCCGAAGGTCCTGTACACCCGTAGGCAGAGGAGGAAATGGATCCAGGGAAGGGAGTGAGCAGACGGCACCCACTACTGAACGGCCATCCTGCGCACATCCTGCCAGCACCAGTCACTCGGTCACTGCCTGGCCTGCCGTCATCCTGTCAACAACCATATGAGCAAATGAGCAACAGATATTATAGCCCCACCTTGCAGAGGAGAGGACTGTGGCACAGAGAGGCTGAGTAACTCTCCTGGAGTCACACAGCAGCCAAAGTCAGAGAGGCAAGATTGGAACCCAGACCTCCCTGACTGCAGAGTCTCCTCTTCATAACAAAGTTGAACACTCAGTAGCTACAAAACAATCCACCCGTGTGCTGTCCCTGTGTCCACACAGGCATGCCCTTGTCTTTTCATGTCTGTGTGTCCTGATGATAACTATCGACAAGAGCCCAGAATGTGTCAGGACTCAGGGACTCTTTCCTGAGGTTCTTCTGTGAGGTCACCATCCACTCCACAGCCTCCCCAAAACCATGCATATGCGCTTGCCAGTATGCAGTGGTATTTTTCTCTTCCCAAGCTTGTGAAGGGAGAGAAAATGAATTTCTAATTCCTCTTGACTGACTCCTAGTGACCTCCTTGAAGATGCTGTGTGGGGAAGGGGATGAGGCTGCAAATTGGTGGCAGGGCCCTGGTAGGATGCTTCAGGAGTATTAGAAAGTATCTAAGTGGCCCGTGGGAAACTGGGCAAAGGTCTGACCCGAAGCTGGGGCAGAAACGGAACCCCAGGCCTTGCTGGGGCCAATAATGGTGATTTGTCCATTTCCTGGTGTGTTAATCCTTTACAATCTTGTTCTGACTCTGTCGCTATTTTAATCTGCCTTTGCCACAGGGACTCGACATGCCGAGTCCACATCGTGATGGAAAAGCAGACCCGCCCTCAGCAGAGCCTGTGGGCTTTCCTACGCAGAGGTGGAGTTTCCTCCGGTCCAGGATGCACACAGACACTTTCTTCTTAATAGTTGTTTGTTTTTTCCTCTCATGAAGGCACTGAGTAACACCAGCACTTTCTGGGATGCAAAAGGATTTTTAAAGCCCAAAAAGCTTTCTGGTTCCATTTAAGAAGAAAATGTGCTGTGTTAAAGCACACTTAATGCCCCACACTGATTATTTCTGACTATCTCATAAATTATTTTTTTATCATGGTCTTTTTAAAAAATGGACATAAAACCTGACATGGCAGCAAAACGGGTGGAGTGAGGGGTGGACGATACACCAATATTGACAACCGGGAAATCGGGGCCAACATAGTAGGAGTAGGTTACAGCAGGCGGCTCTCTGAAAGCTCCTCCGCACAGGGCTCCTGGGACCTCTGCGGATCCGAGGTGCATGGGCCACGTTGCCCTTGAGACCCAGCTAACACCTGCCTGCTTACACTTGGGCCAGGCCAGGTTGGAGTGTTTTAGGAACAAGGAAGGGTTTCCTTGGTGGGAGGCTGTGTAATGAGTTCATCTCCTGGCAGGCTCTGCCCCCATCGGGCGTGCTGTCTCCCACCCATGCTTTTCCCACACAGCGCTCATGGACACATGCTCCTTCCTCCTTCAGTCCTGCTCATTTATGTTCCAAGACCCCCTTGTTGGGTTTCAAGATCAGCAGTGCAGCCCTAACCAGTTTGGCTCAGTGGATAGAGCATTAGCCTACGGGCAGAAGGATCAATTCTGGTCAAGGGCACATACCTCGGTTGCAGGCTCCCTCCACACACCCCTGCCCAGGGGTGTGTGCAGGAGGCAACCAATTGATGTGTTTCTCTCACATTGATATTTCTGTCTTCCCTCTATCTAAAAAAAGGGGGGGGGGAGAATACCCTCAGGTGGGGATTAAATAATAATTAATTAATTTTAAAAATAAAAATGCTTTATTAAAAAAAAAAAAAGCCCAGTGGTGCCTCTCCATCCACTCCTGTCCCTGCCACCACCCCATAGAGCAGCGATTCTCAACCTGTGGGTCGCAAACAGCTAGTAAGGTCTTCTAAATCAGAAAACACAGATATTTACATTAAGATTCATAACAGTAGCAAATTAGAGCTATGAAGTAGCGACAAAAATAATGTTATGGTTGGGGATCACCACAACATAAAGAACTGTATTAAAGGGTTGCAGCATTAGGAAGGTTGAGAACCACTGCCATAGAGGCTGCTGTGTTCTGGCAGGTCCTGGGCTGGAAGACGGGATCTAGCCAAATGTGTGTGGCTTGCCATCACACCGATGCTGGGGCCAACCAGTGCGCCTAGTCTGAGGGGAGATCTATTTCTACACACGTGGCCAGCAGGGTGGTGTCTCGATTGTGCCCAAGAAGTCTCCCATAGCTGCAGCCAGGTGAGAGGCTGCTGCTGTCTTCCCAGAGCACAGAAGGGCCTGTCTGTGGACAACAGCCGTGGGGTGCCTGGAACCCTGACTGGAATTGAGCAGCGGGTGGAGCTGTGGAAGGGTGGCTGCCCACGGAGGCAAGGGGAACTCCTCCACACACCGGCCCTCTGCACCTCTCCACCTGCTGTCCCTGTGTTGTGACCTTCATAATAAGCCAGCAGCCCGAAGTGAACTGTGTCCCTGAGTCTGTGAGCCCCACTAGCCAGGTATTGAACCTGTGAGTGGAGTGGTTTTTCTATTTAGAGCTGGCCAGTCAGAGGAACAGTGGCCAGCTGAGGTGGAGGCACTTCTGGGGACTGAGCGTGGCCTGGGGGCTGTGTGAGAATCCATCTGATGAACTGAGCTGCGGAATCCAATTTTGGTGTCTCTGATGGTGCTAGGGTCACATTCTGCCTTCGAGTTTGCTTTCTCCGGGTGTTTAATTGGCATGGTAACTCAGCTCTCAAACACCTAATGAGGACTTCCTCCTCTTCCACAACACAGAGCCCCTGACACTTGCTGAACCGACCTGGCGGCACTGCAGCCCGAGCAAACTGTGCGGCCGCCTGTTCCCAAAAGGCTGTAGGGGCGGGTAGCATGGGAAGCAGGGCTGTCCCGGGTGCCAGCAACGCCTCTGCTCACCATGGACACAGACCTCCGCCCACAGGGCATCGATTGACCTCCAGCCACCGGGCACAGACCTCCGACCACCGCCGGCACCAATCTCTGACCATCGTACTGAGAGCCTGAGAAGCCTACACCGTCAAGGGGAGCTTCTCCGGTTCAGACCGGCTGCCCCGCCCGCAAGGCCAGGCTGCTGTGAGTGGGCTGTGTTCCTCTGCGGGGCGCGGGCAGAGCAGGACGTGCCCAGGACCCTCGTCCGGTTTTTCCAATAAGGAGATTAAGGCTCCAGGAGGCTGTGCCCAGCAGGGTTCCGCGCTGAGCTGTGGCTTGGCCTCGAGTGTTCAGGTCACACAGGACAGGTGTGGTAGTCATGCAATCCCACCGGTGGCTGGTCCCGGCTCAGTGCTGCACTGTCATGGGCAGGTGGCCTGACCCCCTTCATGAGGCTTGTGTGTGAGTGCAAGGCGGCACCAGATCCAGGGTACAGGGACCTGAACACTGCTCTGCAGAGGCAATCATGTGAGAACTAGACATAAGCAATCTGTGAGCCATGCGTGGCCCAGTGGGCTGGGGCAGGGTCACCCTAAGTGGTGGTCAGGGCAGAGGATGTGTGCGGTAACGTCTTCCCCTTGAAGGCCACCGGTGAGGAAGGTGCCATAACCCCATGACCGCGCTCCTGCTTTCCCCAGGAGGCACTTCACTTTCCCAGGGGGCTCGGTGGTTCGCTCGTCTGTTAGTTCACCTGTTTGCCCACTTAACACGGGCTGCATAAATTCATATTTTATCCAACATCATTAAAGGCTCTGCACAGGGCCTCACCTTTGTACCCCAGGCCCCCCACCTCCTCCCCCAGGCTGGCCATAACCGGCACTGCGGACAGATGTGTGGTGAGTCAGGAGTAGACGATGAAGCCTGCCCCCAACCCCAGCTGGGTGGGGCCTTGGACTACTTTGTCTCTGCAGCATCCTCTCGGGCAGTCCACTGCGTACAGTGGCACCTGGTAAGTGCTCAGTGGAGGTGTGTGGCACATGCTTCTCATCAAAGGAGGGTGACTGGCCTCTACTCCTGACCCAGCAGGCAGCCTCTCTGCAGGCAGCAGGGAGGGCCTTGTTTGCAGCCATGTGGGGCTGAGGGCATCTGCACTGGCTGCCAGTGCCTGCCTGGCCTAGGCTCTGACCTCTGCCTGAGATTGGAGACAGGATGCTCTGGGCACCCGGCGATGCCAGAAATTAGATAAATAATCCAGAGCATGGACTCCAGGGTCAGGGAGTAACCTCATCCTCCCACCCCCAGAAGGAGCTGTAATTGAAGGCACAGCACTTTCTGTTCCTCACACATGTCCCCACAGCACACGTGGTTGGCTTTAATTATTGATATTTCTTTTTTAAGTTAAAGGTGAATTTGCGGCAGCTACAAACTTAGGTTTCTCTTCCAACTGCAAGGAGACCTGTTAATGGCCATGAGGCTGCTGGTTTCCCACTGTTACCAGATGTGCTGAGTGTGGGGGCCAACCAGGAGCTGCCACAGTCTCCCCAAAAACTGCCACTGTGCCCTCCCTGTGCCCTGCCCCTGTGTGCCCGAGGCCCCTTCTGCGTCACAGCCAAGGGTACCGAGCCCATAGGGCTTCGATTTCGGATCTTAAGATGGGACAGTCAGAGGCAGAGGGTGAGGTTGCTGGGGCCACACAGGCGGTGGGATGTGTATTTGGCCTCTCAGCTGCCTGCCCCTCCCTGGCCTGCCACCCACAGACTCCTGGAAAGAGTTAGTCTCTCCCGTCATTCTGCAGAGCTGAACTCTGAAGGCAAAGCCACCCCAGACTC
The DNA here is from genome assembly GCA_011751065.1 of Lasiurus cinereus. NCBI lineage: Eukaryota > Metazoa > Chordata > Mammalia > Chiroptera > Vespertilionidae > Lasiurus > Lasiurus cinereus. The sequence continues at coordinate 548,285 of JAAGEH010000023.1, forward strand.
TCTGCAACCCCTTTTTCATTTTGAAATAATCAGAGATTCATGGGAAGTTACAAGGATAGCACTGAGGGGCCGATGCACCCTCCTGCACCCACGACGCAGGGGCCCATGTACCCATCCTCGTACCCACAGCACAGAAACACAACCAGGAAATCCACCTCATTCTCAGCCATTATCACATGTGCAGGTTCATGCGTTCACACTGCAATGCAGACACACACGGTGGAGGGCCACAGGATTGTCCTCTTGCCGCCCCTAGAGTTACACCCACTCTCTGACCTGGAGGTCTATGTGAGTGGTCCAGGAGAGGCCCTGGGATGCTCGGTTCCCACCCCAATTCCCCAGGGTAGTTCCTAAGAGACCTGGCCTCATGGTGGAACCTGGCAGGCAGGTGCACCTGCTGCCCAAGATCCACTTCCCTTGACGCTAGATCCGTTGCAGTAACTGAGAGACGGGCCCTCTCACTGCCCTGAGCTGATGTGTCTGGCCATTCACCCTCTTCCTTTTCTTTCTTCTGGTGTCATGTCTTAACAAGCATCTAAACCTTACGAAATATTAGTCTTTGTTCTCTTTAAGCATAAGGCATCCGTGACATTATAAGAAGAGTGATATAAAAATAATGTACATATTGATAGTATTTGCATCATTGCAAAGCTAGGTTGCCCTACCAGGGGATATTGAATATGCTTTGGAGAAGCAATCGATTATAAATTATGGGTTGTGCAGCCCTGCAAACAGGATGCCTCCAGCATCTCCCGTGCACAGCTCACTCACTTCTTCCTCTGCTCCTCGGAGTCCGGTTCCTTCCTTTGCTGCCTCCCAAGTCACCCTGAGCTCTGCGCACTGAACGATACAAAGTCACGTCTTCAGGCTAAGTCAGCAGGTGCCAGCTTTATTTTCTCTATTTGAATTGTGGATGATGTTCTCTACATAAAATCAGTTTCCCTACATCTAGTGGTAACCCTCCTATTCTTGTCCCTGAACTCAGTCCTACTAAAAGCCAGGACTGTGATATAGCCCTGTCCTGTGCTCGGGTCCCTCCCCTGTATAGTCCGGTCTCTCTTCACTGATGCTATTAAGGGGCTCCATCTGAAGTTCACCATGAAGTGTCTTCTGAATCTAGTGGCCTTGTGCAATATGAATGCTCTATAAGATTCATCCTCTGATTTACCCTTCTGTAAGTTCTCGGTGTCATAGGGCATGGTGATATCAGTGGACCCAGAGAATGGTCATGTTTCCACCTATTGCCTGCAATCCCTGCCAGTGAGGTCACGGTAACCCTGCCCCCACCCTCCACTCCCTACATGATGCCCTCCACTCCCCACGTGGTGTCCTCCAGTCCATACCCGCCTCCACTCCCCAGGCTTCCTCCTCTCCCCCCACAGTGCCCTCCACTCCATACCTGCTCCACGGTATCCTCTGCTCCCTGGAGACCTGTCATGCTCCTGGCCTGGTACCCAGGCTCACGGCTGGCCTGGTGAAGAGAAGAGCCTGCTGCTACACCCTGGGCTGGCTCTGAACATGCAGCCACCAATCTATTGAGTAAATAGTGGTGTCTCATCGTTTCACCTGCTGCAGGCTGGCTTAGGAAGAGAAGGTTCGGGGACATTTCCATCAAGAGCTCTGGATCCAGCCTTCAAGGTACAGCTTCCCTTTTCCCCCTTCCCAGGAGCAGTAGCATTTATTTATTTGTTTTCTTGCTTCTCTAAAACCATCTCACCTCCCTTTACAGTTGTCTTATTATCTAACATTTGAGTGGATTCTTCAAGACAAATGGCCACAGGCAGCACATCAACCCCAAAGAGGCTTCACTCAGACAATTGGCCCCTGGAGGCCTGCCCTCAGGCTGGTTTGATGGTGGCAGGGTGCGGGAGGCATCCTGAAGAGAGCTTGCTGCTCACCAGGGGAGGCGGGTGTCTGGCTGCTTGGAAAGTAGGTTGGCAGTGAGATGGCCAGACAGGGGCCTATGGGTGAGTATGCTCAGCAAAGCTAGGCCTTTCAGGAGGGGAGAGTTACAGCACAGACCTGGTTGGAGGTGGTGCATGTTTCAGTTATTGATGGCCTTGAAGACCCTTCTATGGAAATTGGATAGAAAGAGTGAACATAGAGATAGATGAATGGATAGATGACTAGTTGGATAATAGATGGATGGATGACTGGTTTGATAATGGATGGATGGATGACTGGTTGGATAATAGATGGTTGGATGACTGGTTGGATAATGGATGGATGGAAGGATGGATAGATGGATGGATGGATGGATGGGGATGGATAAGTGGATGATGTGGGATGAATGGATATAGGATGGATGAGTAGATGGATGGATAGATGGATGGAGGATGAATGTGGAATGGATGGATGAAAAAAGGTAAGATGGTGATGTCAGAGGCTTGAGGCTAGTGGGAAGACAGCAAGACAGTCAACGGTACGGAAAGAGAACAGCATCTAGTGTGGGTGGATAGGACGGAAAAGCCCAACATAAGATGGAAGACCACTGGGATCTGCAAGAGGAAGGAGGTATTTGAACTCTAAAGGGACATTTGGATGGTGAGCAACAATGAGAAGAATGGTCTAGAAGAGAGTTAAGGAGTAATGTCAAGGAAATGTGGGGTTGTTTGAAGACCAGCAAAGAAAGAAGAGCTCTTGGTAGTTCCTGGTGTGTTGGCAGAAGGACCTGGTGAAGCGTGGAGATGCCTCGTGTTCAGTTTAAGGTGTGTTGTGCATGCAAACCTTCCCATTGCCCCTCTGTACCCATGCCTTGAGTTGAGCGCTCTGAGAATGGGTTGGTTTAGTTTTACCCTAACATCTGGAAAGATTCAACACAGAACAGGGGTGCTCTGTGTAGGTCGTGGAAGCACCAGTGACCCTGACAACTAAACCTCCCTTCCAGCTCCCAGAGATGTCAGGAGACTGGGGCTACTACACAGAGTGTCCCAGGGACTTTCCCAGGTCAGGTCCAGCAGACAGGGCTGCTGAAGAGGATGCATAGCATCATCATGGTAGTGAAGCACCTCACGTGGAGCACTTCCGGGGCACCTAGTGAGACTCATCTAAGATTGGCAGAATTGCTACACGCATGCAAGTGAGGGAGAGAGCAGTGCCCACCTGGACCTTGCTGCTGTCCAGCACGGGGGATGTTTGCACCAGTCTCTGGCAACTGTTCTGAAGTTCCTGGAAGGTGATGGACTGAAAATGCCAGAGAAGCGTGAATTTATAATGTCAGCACCTGCCCTGCTTCCGTTGTGGTGATCACTGAAATTGTGGGCTGTGCTGCTGAGAGCCCACAGCTCACGCCAGGCTTCCCAGCATCCTCTTAGCACACACCCTCCGCCGCCCGCAGCCCAGCAGGGCAAGTTCCATAGGATTGATTGATCTTTCTCGATGGCCACTCTGTCATTTTCTCTGTACACTAGCCAACTAGTCAGTGCTTGCCATTCCCAACCTGGAATAAAACCGTTTACAGTATTAATTTGAACATGTGACTTCTTCGAAGACATGATAAAAATGTGGGCGGTAGGTCATCTTGATCAACTGGAGTTTAACCTGATGGGGGTGAGGTTGTGCCGTCCACAGATGGGCTGTGACCCTGTACCGTCCAGGGAGAGAGGCTGCTTTCCTGAAAGACCCACTGAGTCTCCTCTATGGCCCACAGTCTTAGCGTGAGCTGAAGGCATGGGCTCTGCGGGAACTCTCAGAGCATTATTTCTTGGTGAACTTGAGGTCAGCCTGCCAATTATTGCACATCCTTTTTTATAGTAAGACTACCATGGTGCCTGGCTGGTGTGGCTCAGTGGTTGAACATTGGCCCATGAACCAGGAGGTCACAGTTTGGTTTCACTCAGGGAACATGCCCAGGTTGTGGGCTTGATCCCCAGGAGTTGGCACACAGGAGGCAGCAGGTCGATGATTCTCATCATTGACGTTTCTCTCTCTCTCTAAAATCAATAAAAACGTGTGTTTTAAAGGCCACCGTGGTGAGCAGCGCGGCATGACTCTCTGGCACTGGGAACACCGTGTTGTCATCTTGGAACTGGTTTGTCAGATGCTGAACCCAAACATGCTTCTGGTTTGCCATAATTGCCTTCTGTTCACTTTTGGAGTGATTGCGGGCTTTATCTCCATGATGGCTCACTCAGGGAGGCGTGTGGGAGAGAGGAAGCTGCAGATCTGCCTTCCCCATGAAACTGGGCAGCTTTTGATGTTTAGTGGTGGATTTCCATAGAAAACCCCCAGAGATAATAGCAAGATCTCTTTCCAGCTGGAGGAAAGCAGGTGCACAAAATCGTTTACTTTTCTTGATTTTCGTGACATCTGAGAGGTACAGCCAGGTGTGCCTTCCCACATGGAGAGATTGGAGGCCAGTTCATCGGAGCGCAACTGATAGCCACGCGTGCTCTGTGGCCACGCTCGCTGAGACCTCGTGGCCCCACTCTGGTCTGGGTGCATAGGGGCCGCCTGCCCAGGGGAATGGGATCCTAGCCCAGGCAAATGCAAACACAGCGCAACATCAAAAGTGCAGTGAGCCAGGTGTTAGAGGTGAGGCCAGCCGCCCTGCCCACTGGCCGCTGGGACCCACATGGAGGGCTGCCACTGTCCTGGGGCATTTCATGAGTCAAGACCCGTGTACAAGCAGGAAGTACTATGATGACCATGAGAAAGGTGGACATAAATGTCGTATGAGTCCTGGTCACCCCCCTTGGGAGGAGCTAGGAATGCTTCAAAAGGGAGAGGACTGGGGACGGGTCTTTAAGAGTCAGCTGGAATTTGCTGGCAGAGTGTTCTAGAAGAGCCTTGAATACACGTGTGATTCCTCCACTGCTAGAACATTCTGCTCCATCACCCAGCACACTGAGCAGAGATTAATTAAACACGCAGTACCTATCAGTGTCTGAGGAGTAGCGGGTCAGGCCCACTGCAGGGCTCTCTGATCAGTGGCTCCAATTGTGCTCCTAACTCCTAATCCACAAGTGTCCACTCCGAGTCGAGAAAGCAAGACCGTGGCCACGGGAGGTGCTGGGTGGAGCAGCTGCTCAGGGAACACTGAGTCTGTGTTGCCATTCCCACAGGGAGGCGTGGTGGCCTTGTGTTTGCCATTTCCTGGCTTGTGGCTTGGTACCATGAGTCTACAACAGACCAGAGGGATGGTCAGTTCATTATTGCGCCTCGTGTCCAGGCCCTTCTTGCCCCCTTTGAGACTGACAAAGATGCCCTGGGCAGCTAGGCTCTTTCCTCTGTGGCAGCGGGAGGAGGTCTGGGGGACACTGCGACTTCAGAAGTGGTGCCTGGGCAGAAGGAGACGCTTGGTGGGCTGTGGGCCTATGGAGCCTCACTGGACCCTCTCTCAGGGTCACGTTTCCCATTTCATGGCTGCTGTTTTCTGGCTGTTAGTGGTGCTGCTCTCTCTCTTACTGAGCAAGTGCAATGCTGCAGGCGTTGGGTGGGCCAGCCGCTGCCATCAGGGTTCCTGGGCACCTTCTCTCACTCTGGACCTGCCTTTCCCTGGCCCATCTGGGTTTCCTGCTGCCTCTTACGTTGATCACTGGTCTTGTATCATCATCGCATATTAAGCTGTAGGTGTTACAGAGCAAAATCATTCTCACATTCATTAGGGAGGACGAAGAAGACTTTGTTGAGTCAATTGCAATAGGGAAAGAGGCTGCACCCAACTCCTCACAGCAAGACGTCTGGGAGTGCTGTCACCAGGCAGCCTGAGGGACCAAGGGGAGGAGCCACTGAGGAAGCTGGCTACAGGTCAGGGAAGTGCTTCTCATTAAAGGCTGCCAAGACAGAGCATCAGCCTTCGGACTGAAAGGTCCCAGGTTCTGTTCCAGTCAAGGGCATGTACCTTGGTTGTGGGCACATCCCCAGTAGGGGGCATGCAAGAGGCAGTTGATCGATGTCTATCTCTCATTGATGTTTCTAACTCTCTATCCCTCTCCTCTCTAACTGTAAAAAATCAATAAAATATATTTATAAATAAATAAATAAATAAATAAATAAATAAATAAATAAAGGCTACCAAGTGGTTGGCTATGAAGGGTGGGGTGAGACACAAGCAAATGGCAAAAGTGGGAGGTATACTTAAACTGGCTTCGCGGTTCGTTAAAGAAGCTGAGCGTGGCAGCCAGATAGGCGCCTGGTTGAGAGGAGGGCGCAGGGGAGCCTGTCTGGAGCCTGTCAGCTAGGCGGCCTGTTTGAGCCCTGAGAGTGAGACTGTCGGCCACACAGAGTAAAACAAGACAAAAGCTCAGTACTGGAGATCCCAACACCCACCCCCTTGGGCAGCTCTGCCCTCGGACCCCAGTTTCCCCAGGTTCCCTAGACCTCTGTGATGTCCATCCCCGAGCCTGATGCTGGGTTCATGAGACACGGTGGGTAGAGGGGGCCCGGCAGAGCACAAGTGAGACAGCCAGGCCAGGGAGCCATCAGTTGGGCAGGTTCATCAGGAGGAGGTCCCGAGACCTCATCTCGCCTCCACATGAGTTGTCCAGGCAAATCGGGGAAAGGAACAGACCCATGTTCAACAGTATCCCTTATGCAGCGGCTGTTTTTTTTGCGGGTTTCTGGAATCCCCTGCGTGGGGAGCGGCCACACCCCGCCAGCCGGGAGCAGCACACTGAGGAGTTAAGAGGTAAACAGCCCCATCCCAGGAAGGTGCAAGAACACTGTGCTTTCTGCTGGGTCTGGAGATGAGGCCCATGGGGCGTGGGAGGCACGCCGCCCTTACTGTGGGGCTTGGAAACCCACTGTGCCTCCCCTCAAACTCCCTGGGCTTATTAGCGGCTCCTCAGAGCAGCCTAGGACCTCTGAGTGGCAGGAGGGGGTGAGCAGCGGAAGGTGGATGCCACACCTCTGGTCCCTGGGGAGCAGCCACCAGCAGCCATTGTCTTAAAGCTGGGGAGGTGTCTCAGAGCAAGGTCCTGCGCCAGAGCCAGAGCGAAGCCCAGGCCTTAGACGAGCAGATGAATTAACCAGTGCCTTGTCTGCCACAGGCGCTGGGCGGTGCTGCTTCAAGGACGGCCTCGCCTGCCTCTGTGATCTGCCCTCCGGGGCTACAGCCAGGCCTCGGCAACACCCATCGGAGACACAGGCTCCCCTTTGTCTCAAGCTCAGGGAGAGGTTAGAGGCAAGATCAGCAGTAGGAGCTGGACTCCATTCGGCCAGAGAGCCGGCCACGCAGCCTGGATTGTATCCCAACCCCTGTAGCTTTCTCTCCAACGTCCTTTTCAACTTCTTGCTTGCTGCTTCCTTGAACTCATTTTTGAGATTCTAGACACTGTACATCCAGGTCACAGTATCTAAGTCATGTGAAACTCTGCTTTCAAATGAAGGGCTGCCCAGCCACGTGGCTCAGTGGGTGAGCATCAACCTATGAACCAGGAGGTCATGGTTAAATTCCCGGTCAAGGCTCATGCCCGGGTTTGGGGCTGGACCCTGGTGGGGGTGTGCAGGAGGCAGCAGATCTATGATTCTCTCTCATCATTGATGTTTCTATCTCTTCCTCTCCCTTCCTCAGTGGAAACATTTTTTCAAGTGAAGCGCTGCCATTTCTGCCCACAGTGCAGGTGGGAGCCAAGGAGCAACGCATTCACAACAGCACTTTGCTTCCTGCCGGTCGCGCAGGCTGCGCACAGGCTGCGCACAGGCTGACTTGGGAGTCCTGGACACCTGGGGAGGCGTCTAGGCCTGTGATTAGGTTGCAAGGAAAGTTTGTGAGCCCTAAGCAGCCTCTCTGATCATTTACTCCCAGGAAAGTCCCTTGGCCAGTAGCTGGCTTGCTAGGAGCTGGGAGAAGAACGTTTAGGGACCTTCACAGGGAAGGTGTTCCCAGCATGCAGTGGGCTCCCGGGCTGAGGGAGGGCACACAGCATCTAGGAGGCATCTTCACCTTGTGGCCTGGGATCCCACAATGCCTTCATCATGGAGGAAGCAGCCCCCAGCCGGCTGCAACAACAGGTGCCGCAGATGTGCCTCGGGCTTGGTCCAGTGATGCTGGCCGAGTCCTTGCGGTCCAGCACTGTCTCCCAGGGCTGGTCCCAATCCTGATGGCCAGTCACACACACCTCCTCTTCCAACTTCTCCTATTTATTCTCTTCCAGGAGCAGCCTAACTAGTCTATGTGTTTTGTTTGTTTGTTTGTTTGTTTGTTTTAAATATATATTTTATTTATTTCAGAGAGGAAAGGAAAGGGAGAGAAACGGAAACATCAATGATGAGAGCAAATCCTGGATCAGCTGCCTCCTGCATGCCCCACACTGGGAACTGAGCCCACAACCAGGGCATGTGCCCTGACCAGGAATCGAACCATGACCTCCTGGTTCATCGTCAACATTGAACCCCTGAGCCAGGCCAGCCAGGCCAGTCAATATTTTTATAATGAAAACTAGAGGCCCAGTGCACAAATGCGTGCACAGGTGGGGTTCAGCCAGGCCCACCGAACACCCTGACCGCCCCCCGTCAAGAGGACAATTTGCATGTTAGCCTTTTATCATATAGTATTAGAATATGCCAGTGCTTTGCTTTGAGCTTTGCATCCTGTTTAGAGAGAAGTCAGACCCTTCCCTATGGTCCCAGGCCTTTGGTAACTGCTGCTCTCTGGCCAGGTCACTACCCTCGGAGTCCCCAGTTCACCACCTCCAGAGGTGGGGCCCCACACTTATCCTGACAGCTCCTCTCCTGCCTTTGCCATCACCTCTCAGTATATCTTGCATGCCTCCCACACTTCCTTCTTTTCTCAGTATGTCCTTCATCTCAGGCAGTTTCCCATTCAGTACACATTTATTCCAGAAGAATGTCCCCACGAGACTTCAAGCTACCCAAGGTCAGGACTGTGTGCTTTACCGCTGAATTCTCAAGCCTGTGATGCCTGGCACGCAGTCAGTTATCAGCTTATTCCATCCCCAGGACTTGGCCACCGGACAGGGCTTGTTATCTCACTTATGTTTATATATGTTTGCATATACTTTGGATATCTGGGAGCATCTGGGCAAATACTATTGTTAACCAGTTCATCTTAATATTAGCCAGGGAGCATTTATTAAATACTTTGCCCTTTTATTTTTTTTCTAAAAAAATACTGATTGAGCACCTCTGGTATGGCAGGTTCTGAACTGGGATGTATGCTTGAATAAGCTTTCCTGTTGGGAAAGCTGTATTTTAGCATCAGCATATGATCATGCATATGCTGTACTTATACGATATTTGAAAGGGTTTACTTTCATTCTTAAAGGTAGTAATAATTACAGGTATTTAGTACTGCTAATCCAGAAAGAAGTAGTGTTTATTAATTTTTCCAAGAGCTAACAATTAGCTCAGTCTCTCTCACTGCTGTGGAATTGGTGTCACAGACATTAGCATGGGTTTTAATCAACACCCATCCATGTAATTATGTCCTTAAGTGGCTCTCGTGTCCATTTCTACCCAGGGTGACATTAGACTTTCTGGGGGACATTTTAAAGCAGTAATGTAGGGCAGGCAGACATTTGGTGCTGCTGTGTGAGTTAGCATCATGGTTGCCATGGCAGCAACTTCTGTCTGCAGGTGAGGTATTGTGGGAAGAACACTTCCCTCCCAGGGGTGTTCCCCACACTCACAAGAGTTCAGTCTTGCTTGAGTCTCCCACAGGTGAGTCCCTGTGACTTGGGAGAATGCACAGCCTCCCAGAACAGAGGCTGCATCTGTGACACTAGGTCCTTGTGGGCAGCAACCCATTGTCAGCTCTCACTTGAGGCCGTGGGCCACACTGATGAATGTGGGGTTCGGATTCACACCTGGGCAGAAACTTGGGCTTCACCCTTCAACCTTGGACAGGTTGCCCCGCCTCTCAGGTAAACAAAGGGCCACCTGGGCACCCTGCTGAGGGGAATCCCACCAACCTCCTCTACTCCAAATTAAAGAACTTTACATTTTTACTTTTCTTTTTGTTAATCCTCACGCAAGGATCTGTTTTCCATTTATTTATTTTTTATTTTTAGAGAGGGTGAAATGGAGGGAGGGAAAGGAAAAGAGAGAGAGAGAAGAAACATTGATATGAGAGAGACACATGGATTGGTTGCCTCCAGCATGCTCCTGGACCAGGAATGGAGCCCACCACCCTGGCCTATGCCCTGACCGGGAATCAAACCTATGACCCTTTGGTGCTCAGGCCACACTCTAACCACTGAGCAACACTGGCCAGGCTCAATTATTTTGTTCTATGCTCATTTATTTTCTAGTGACTTAGTGGCTTTAGGACCTGTCTCGGCTTCTCTTTGTTTCCCTGCTCCCAAACAGAATTGTGGAAAATGGTGTTCCTCTTTTCAATGGCTCCATTTTGGGGTTGCTGGTGAGTTGTATGCCCAGAGGAGACACTTCAGCTCCAGGGCAGGGGAGGCCCCTGCTATTGTCCTGCTGCCACAATGATCCTCAGAAAATGGGGAGACTTCCATGACAAGGGTGACAGGTGTGGTCCCCACAGATTTTCTTAGAGGCCTCCCAGGTTAGGACTGTCATCTGTCAGCACAGAAAAAAAAAAAAGAAGCCATTTGGACAATTGAAGCCAGAAAAGAAAGAAGCCAATTGGATTGGAATTAGTGTCAACATATTTTAATGTCACCATCTCTTTAACCTTGTTAAAATCTATCATAAATATTCATGAGGAAAAAGTGAAAGTTACAGAAAAGAAAGAAAATCATCCACAACCCCAGTGACTATGTAAAATTGCCATAATACTTTCACATCGTCCCTTCCACATGCCCATTGTTCTCTATGTGAACAAAGGGTGGGGCAAAAGGAGGGATGCAGTTGTCTGTGTGGAAAATAATACAATAATCCTATATAATAAAGAGGTGATATGCAAACTGACCAACCCTCCAACACACAAGATGGTCGTCCTGATGTGGACACAAGATGGCTGCCACAAAATGACCAGCAGGGGAGGGCAGTTGTGGGCAATCAGGCCAGCAGGGGGAGGCAGTTAGGGTGACCCAGGCCTACAGGGGAGGACAGTTAGGGGCAACCAGGCTGGCAGGGGAGGACAGTTAGGAGCAATTGGGCCAGCAGGGGAGCAGTTAGGCATCAATGAGGCTGGCAGGGGAGTGGTTAGGGGGTGATCAGGCTGGCAGGCAGAAGCAGTTAGAGGCATTCAGGAAGACAGGCAGGCAAGCAGTTGGGAGCCAGCAATCCTGGATTGTGCGAAGAATGTCTGACTGCCCGATCTTGGGATCGGCCCTAAACGGGCAGTCAGACATCACTCGAGGGGTCCCACAGTGGAGAGGGTATAGGTTAGGCTGAGGGATACATCCTCCCTCCATGCACAAATTTTGTACACCAGGCCTCTAGTTAATGAATAATAATAATACAAGAATAAGCTCTATATTTTGTGTACTCACAACTGTAACTCCACTTTTGCCCCACCCTATTTAGGGTTCATTTATTGCACAGGCTTGTATTCTCCACAGGAAACCACCAGTTACAGCATATGCCACATGCATCTGACCATGTTACAAACCCACACCAGCATGTTAAATGACTGGCCTCCCTGATACGGGGAAACCATTATCTAGTTGGTTCATTGTGATTGATGTTTGGGTTACTTCTAATTTTTCAGTAGTATAAACAATAGTAATTAATGCTCTTAATCATTCCTGCATTTGTCTATTATTCATTAGGATAAATTCTTAAAAATAAAACTATAAGATTATAAAGCATGGGATTTATGATGCTTTTATTAAGTACTACCTGAGAAAAATGATTATGTGCATTCCCACTAGTAGTGTCTGAGAATTCCTTTAAATTCCATGGAGTCTTGAAGTTTAATTTTGTCTGATTTTTGCCCCATGGTCATGCTGGAGATGTTAATCCATAGGCTGATTTTTAATCTGGGGAAAATGTATGTTTTCATAATTATACCAAAGGAAGTTCAGGAATTGTGAAGAAGCTGTGTTAATTAGCTGTGTGTTTACATTGCATGAGAATGAATTCTTTTTAAAAACAGCTGTATGCACAATTATTGGATCTTTTCACTTTGTTCTTCTGTGCTTTGTTATGCTGTCTTATTTATTAGATGTGTCTCAATCCATTGCTGGGGTTCATTTGGCACCAAATCACACTGACTAACAATGTTTATAAAAGAGAGTTAAATGGCATAATATGATTATAAAATTAGGCTAAACAATAAAAGCAGGGTGTAAAATTTTATAGGGAGTGTGGTCTCACCAGTGTAAACCTTGCCTAGAACAGCCATCAAACCACAGGATGAAACTCTGGGCATCCTGCCGCGGACAGCGGTGGCTTGCCCAGTCATGGTCTGCCTGCCAGACTCGGTATAGGCTCACTCCCTGCCGCCGTGGGAGCAGGTGACTGCTGTAGGAGTCAGGGGACATGCACCGGAGGCAACTTCGTTCTCATCCCATATATTTAAGTTTTCTAGTTCTCTTCACAAGAATGTTCCATTTCCTCTAGCTAGTGTGGCTCCATTGGTTGAGTGTCCTCCCGTGCATCAAAAGGTTGCTGATTAGCTTACTGGTCAGAACACATGCCCAAATTGGGGACTTGATCCCCAGTGGTGGGTGTGCAGAAGACAAATGATCAATTATTCACTCTCACAGCAATGTTTCTCTCTCTCCCTCTCCTCTCTGTAAAAGTTAATTAAAATAAAACAAAGCTTCCCTGTACTCATATAGAAGTATATGATAAACAAAAATAAAACACTTTTAAAAAGAATGTTACATTTGGAATTGCATTAAAATGGTCTGCAGGTATGCATGTATGTCCTTATGATGTATCCAAACACAGAAAAAGCTGGAAGCAAACGTGCGACACAACCCAAGTCCTTCATGATGGGACAGCGGCTCTGGATTGTCACTCACTCACGTGTGTGCCTCCAGTGTTTGAATAGTTGCATTACTTCTTTAAAAGAAGATATGTGTGGGTCAGTTTTGACAGTACCAACACACACACACACACACACACACACACTTTTATCCTGGCCATCACAGTGAAAGGGCAAACAAGATCCCATTTAAAGAAGCAGTCGTGTTGCAGGTACTGCCTGACCTCCCTGGCTATCAGCACAGCCCCCCTCTCTAGGATCACAAGAGTCCAGCTTCTACAGAAGGTAATACCCTGGCTAAGCAGATCACTGCATTTTTATTGGTGGTTAGTTTATGCATCCATTGGCCCATCAGCTCAGAAAGTAGATTCCACTCACTCATCCATTCATTCCTTTATCTGTCTGTTCATTCATTCATCTGTCCATTCATTCATTCATACATCCATTCATTCATCCATCCATTCATTCATCCACCCATTCATTCATCCATCCACCCACTTATTCATTCCTACATGCCTTTGTTCATTCATTCCAACACTCATTCATTCATACACTCATTCATTCATACCTACACTTATTCATTATTCATTTGTCCATTCACCTATCATCCATTTATTTATTATTCATTCATTCATTCATTAATCCATTCATTTATGCCTACACTCATTCATGCCTACACTCACTCATTCATTAGTTTTTCCATTCATTCATTCATTGTTACACTCATTCATTCATTTGTCCATTCATCCTCCATTCATTCATTGGTTCACTCATTCCGGTGGAAGGCTCTGTTCTAGGCATTGGCAGACTATGCATCTAGCATGGTCCTCAGTGCACACAGGGTGGTCAGGGCAGCCCAGGGAACATGACCAGCTAAGAGAGAGAGCAATCGAGCACTAGGATGCATTTCTCCAGACAAGACACAGCTAAATGACCCTGTTGTGAAAGTGTAATGACTGGAGGAAGGACTTGCTGGAAATTACTTCTTGGGTGAAGTGCCCACAGTGGGTTTTGGGCTTAGTCAGGGTGCCAGTCTGGGTGGAGGGCGAGACACCCAGCTTGGGAGCAGGTTCCTTCTCTGGCTGTAGTGGGGGCTGCATGTGCTGCTGTGTGTCTCTGGCCTCAGTCACCAGGGGCCTCGGGCTCTGCAGTTTCTCTCCTGAGTGAGTTGCATGTGGCCTTGGGCAAGCCCTCTGGTCGCCCTGCATCATTGCTCAAAGATGCAGGTGGCACAGTGGCACCACCAACCTCCACAGGGTTAGGGCTCCACTCAGAAATACCCACTGGGGATGTGCCAGGCGGAGATGACAATGGTTCAGTCCTCTGGGGCCACTGCTGAGACATCCCCAATATTTAGAATATTCTTGGATCGGAGCAGGCCTGACACATGTTTGGGTGAAGGGTGAGGGCCTCACACGAGTTGCCTGCGCATCCTCTGGCACCGTCACTCCGTGCCAGGCTGGCGCATAAGCACTTCTGTGCCCTCTCGCCCTGAGGGGCTGGTTTTCCTTTGTCCCACACAGCACAGAGGTGGAGCTGACACTCGATCATATAAACTGAATTGCTAACCACGCAAGGTCATCCCTCTCCATGCCCGAATCCTGAAGAGGGGTTTTTGGCTCCCAAAACAGGTTCCTCAATTGTCTCAGATGGTAACTGCACATTGTTGTGGATATATTTTTGAGTGATTTCCAGGGTTCAGGGTTATAGAGATAATGCCACAAGTCTGTTTTCAAAGCAGTTTGTAGATGCTCACCTTACATCATTCATTTTGGGCCCTTTTTATTATTATTATTATCAAAGAACCAGTCTAAAGCCCCGTGATGTGATAGGTAGCGAATGCTAGTTCCCCAGGTGAGGAGAGGGAGGGCAGGTCCCTGGGGCATGTTCAAGGTCACGGGGGTGGGAAGTGGGGCGGTAAACTACTGTTATGGAAAGAGCTTCGGACGATATCTTATCTCTGGGCCTGGTTGTTGACACCCTGTGCTTTGCTGAAGGGACATGACCAGAGTGTCTCAACATAAAGATATGTGCAGAACATAAGCAGGTATTCGCCTTGCTTGGAGGCAGGGCTTCACGGATTTGCCATGAACCAAAAATCAATATCACTGAATCCATTGAAGATGTCCTGTGCCATTTGTGGCTCCCTCGGTGGCGGGGGCTTGGTTGTGGGAAGGGTGTGCTTGCAGTGAATTACAGGTGTGTCAAAGAAAAGACACCCCACCCACCCACCCTGAAGACTCG
The DNA here is from genome assembly GCA_011751065.1 of Lasiurus cinereus. NCBI lineage: Eukaryota > Metazoa > Chordata > Mammalia > Chiroptera > Vespertilionidae > Lasiurus > Lasiurus cinereus. The sequence continues at coordinate 563,337 of JAAGEH010000023.1, forward strand.
GAATCAGGACGTCCACATGGGACCAAAATGCACATCCAACAAGTTCCCAGGGCAGCAGCGACTGGTCTTAAAGTCGCGTTGAGACCCATCATTTGAGCACACAGTAGGTCTGTTATGTGTGTCACACATGTGATAGGGTCTGGCACTGGCAGAATCTACATCTTTTGGGAGGAAAACCATGTTGAATGCCCCCACTGCATACCCTTTCCCTACAGGCGTGGGGCTTGCCGAGCCTGAGACCCTGGGTACCCTTCCATGGAAGCTGGGCCTGGAGGAGGAGCAGGCCTGGGACAGGAGGAGCTGCCTGCAGGATCAGAAGCCATGGGGCTGGGAGGAAACACCTGCTCAGAGGCAGGGGCTGCATCTCCCTAAAGGGAAATGTTCCCTCAGGGAGACAGATGACCAGACCAGACTCCTTCCAGGTGACCCTCTTTTTTCAGGGTGTAAGGTTCTAGAACACTGCAGGGCACACTCAGGAAGCCCTACTTAGAGGAACAAGGAGTCTGACTCAAGGACCCTACTCCACAGACTCTGAAAGGGATGTAGCTGAGAGGGGAGCTCAGGATGCCACTGTTCGTCCTGTCCCTTCCCCACTCCATTCCAAGCCTCTGGAAACTCCTTTTCAGGTGAAGACAGATGCCTCGGAAGACCCGGGTCACAAGGGGCAGTAGAAGATGATAACACAATTCCCCTTCCTTTGGGGTCAGGCTATTCAACAGCCTATTTGTCTCCTGCCTCTGAGCCCCCCTATCTTCTGGGATTGGGCATCCTCACTCCTGAGTCCACTTCTTTGGGGAGACAGATGAGTCCCTTTCCAGAAAGAAAAGTGAGTTTAAAGTGAAGTGGCCTCTCTGACCACTTAATGGATGCTGGAGGCACTTCCACAGTGTGACCAGGAGCATGGATGATGGAGTCACCTCCACAGTGTGACCAGGGGCATGGATGATGGAGTCGCCTCCACCCTGTGACACAGGGGCATGGATGATGGAGTCTCCTCCACAGTGTGACCAGGGGCATGGGTGATGGAGTCACTTCCACAGTGTGACCAGGGGCATGGTCGATGGAGTCGCTTCCACCCTGTGACACAGGGGCATGGATGATGGAGTCACCTCCACAGTGTGACCAGGGGCATGGATGATGGAGTTGCTTCCACCCTGTGACCAGGGGCATGGGTGATGAAGTCGCTCCTCTTCCTTCAGCCTAACGCAGGCAATTGAAATATATTGTCTGTGAATTTCCTACAAATTGTTTTCAGTAGCTTTATGCAGGGATCAGTTGACTTTCTCTTTTGTCCAGATCACACAAAATACTCTTTCTGAGTTGTTAAGATTGTCTGCCACATATTTAATGGGGCTTAAGTGACCCAAAGGTGACAAAAATGTGACAATGGTATGTTAGACAACTCTCGAAGGTGTCTGAGTCCCCAGCCCATGTTCCCCAGGGGCCAGGGGGAGAGTATGGGGTGCTAGCCATGGTTGGAGGAAAGCCCCAGTCCTCCTGGAGAAAGGTGTGGGGATCAGTGGCTCTTGCAAAGCCCCAAGAAAGTTGGGATTTCTTCCACAAATGGACATGGGGTGCATTTGGAGCTTCTGCTCTTAGGAAGCTCTGCATCTGCCTTTGAAAGGGATCTCTAGCAGGCTTGGTTCACATGCCTTTCTTTCCAAGCCAACCAGTGGGTAGAGCAGTGCACTGAGGAAGAATACCGTAATGCTAAAGGTCACATTGGCGAGGAACCCAAGTGAGCCACAGGGACTAGGGGGCCCGGCTGTCCATTTGTGTCCCTGCTGTGGGGCTGCATGTCCCAGGTTCTATGTGGCGTGAGTGAGAGCTGTTTGCAAGGATGTGCATGGAGGGGCTGGTGGGACGGAGGACCTGGCCCCCAAATGCCCATCAGCACCACCCACACATGGGGCTCCAAAAAAGTAAACAGTAGACAAAGAGGCCAGGCCCACGTTTAAAACCACTGGACTGGGGAGGCCTCGGTGCAAGTGCAAGATAAAGGTGCTGAGTGGGTGTCCTCATGTGGAGTGAGTAGGATGGCCCAGATGCCGCGGGGCACCAGGGTCACCCCGGTGACCCAGAGATCTGGTCACATGCAGGTTTGGGGCACCATCCCTGCAGTTCCGATTTCATAGCTCTGAGGGGGAGCTGGAGAATCCTATCTTTACATATATATGTATATACTAGATAGAGATAGAGATAGAGATAGAGATAGAGATAGAGATAGAGATA
>JAAGEH010000023.1:565578-601490 GCA_011751065.1 Lasiurus cinereus
AGATAGAGATAGAGATAGAGATAGAGATAGAGATAGAGATAGAGATAGAGATATATAGATATAGATATAAAATTGATTTGAGAGAGAGAGGAAGCAAGAGGGTGAGAGTGGTAAAAACATCAATGATGAGAATCATTGACCAGCTGCCTCCTGCACACCCCCTACTGGGGATTGAGCCCCAACATGGGCAGGTGTCCCAAACAGAATTGAACGTTACCTCCTGGTTCATCGGTCAATGCTCAACCACTGATCCACGCCAGCCAGGCCTGAGAGCCTTCATTTTGAACAAGTCCCAGGCGTGTTAGTCTTTGATGTTGCTGTAACAAATAACCACAAGCTTCGTGGCTTTAGAAGAGAAATACTCACCTTTCAGTTCTTGAGGCAAAGAGGGTGTCGCTGGGCTGAGGTGAAGGTGTCGGTGGGTGTGTTTTTCTGGAGGGAGAATTCTGGTCAGGCCTTCCAGCCCTCGCCCCTGCCCCCTCCTCTACCTCAAAGCCAATATGTAACACCTCTCATGCCTGACCCTGACTCCATCTTCCAGTTCTGGGACCCTAGGCCATGCTAGTCATCAGGACAGTCTTCTACCTCATGTTCCTAGTCTCATCCACAAATTCTCTTTTGCCAGGGAGAGTGCTGTGTTGACAGATTGGGAGACAGGATAATGACATTTTTGTGGGACCATTATTCCGCCCACCATGCTAGTCAATGCTAACACTGCTGGTCTGAGGACCAGACTGAGTGTCTGAAGCAGGAGGACCAACTTAGCCCCGTGTTCAGTTGGTGTGTCTTCAGCCATCTGCCTAGTTCAACGGGCAGGTCACCACACACGCAGTGCCCCCAGACTGACCCTTTCCCCCAGAGAAGTTCTGGGTCAGGGAGCCCAGACTTCCACTCTCTGGCACTCAGGCCCAGGGGCCTTGGGGTGTGGGTGGCTGAGCTGAGCCTGGCTGTCTCAGACCTAGGCCCAGCAAGGCTGGCTTTGTTTGAGGCTCTGGGGTGTGGCCGTGTTTGTCTCACAGCAGTGAATGGAGTTGTCCAGGTAACAAGTGCAATGATGGGCAAGCCCATCCCACCACTCTCTGAGCCAGAGCCCCCACATGCTGGGAGATACTAGGATGTCCCCCGCAGGACAAAGCTGGAGAGGGCTGTGGAGCGGGCAGGTGTCCCCAAGCTTGTGCCTTTGATGGCACTGCTGAACCCTTCCTGGTGGGAGCCCATCTCCGAGCAAACTGGACCCTGCCTGGGTCTGCAGCTTTGAGCCACCCAGCAGCAGTCAGGTCCAAGGCTGCCCCTCAGAGAACCCCTTCTTCCCAGCTCCATCACTGACCTGGGAATTGCAGCTGTGAGGGCCTGGGCCTTATGGAGCTGCATGTGACAGATAGCAGGGGAGGGAGGTAGCACATGGCCCAGTGGGTTTCAGCTGCTGGTGGACCCAGTACTCCACTCAACACATCACTGCCAAGCACCTGTCTGATGGATAGATGAATGGATGGATGGGTGAAATAGTGGATGGATGGATGAGTGAGTGAATGGGTGGGTGGGTGGGTGGGTAGGAAAGGAGAAATATATTAACAAATAAAATATAAACAGAGGCATAGGTACATGGAATAGACTGACAGCTGTCAGAGGGGAGGGGTTTGGAGGACTGGATGAAAGTGGGTGAAGGGATTAGTCAAAAAACACATATACATAGCACATAGACACAGATAGCACTGTGCTGGTAGCAGAGGGAAAGGGGACGGATGGGATGAAGGAAGGGGAAGTGAGAAGGGGCACAGGGTGATGTACAGATGATGCCTGAGTGTACACTTGAAACCTATGAGGTTTTGTGAACCAGTGTCACTCCCAATAAATTCCATTTTAAAAAGGACTAATGGCTGGAGGAAGTGTGAAATGTGTGGTGTCTACTGCTCAGTGAAGAGGGCCCTGGGAAACCCCAGTGGCACTGACCTGTGTGACACTGTGTTCCTCTCAAATCTGTAGGTTCATGGCCTTTGTTATGGGAACTTGCACCTCGTACAGCAGTGTGTTGATAAACAATCAGAAAGTGGAAATCAGCTGCTCGCTCATCCCACAGGACCCTTTCTTTGGGAAAGCCCTTTGAACAGATGTATGAGAGCAAATTGTGAATGGTTCTCTCTTGGCAGCTTTTCTAAAATGTCCGCACCTTTTTATAAACTGGAAATAATAGGGCAGGGTCTATGAAAATAAATATGAAACCACAGAGTCATGCAGGTTGGCACAGGACTCGCCTCCTGTGATGCTGAATTATCACTGAGTGGGACACTGTGGGCTGAAGGAGCACCATGGGCTGTATTTCCCACGTCTGCATGGCCCAAGACACCTGGTGAATCCTGAGATCTGTGTGCTGGTCTCATGAAACCTCTATCTGTGAAAGTGGGAGGTAACAGACAGTAGGACAGCAGAGGGACAGTGGCATAGAGGAAATCATGCATTTCAGAGACTGATTCTACCACACACAGGGAGCCAGAGGCTACTAGCAAATCCCGTGTTGTTCCCTGCAACGAGCAGCATGCATTGTCCCCATGCAGCCCGGTGCCCTCACGCGGTGGATCCTGGAAGCCATGGCAGACACTGAGGCATGTGGGCCAGGTGAGAGGACAGCGTCTGCCGCCACGGCCCAAGGACGGCACCTGCACCGCGCTCCGGACTGTCCTGGTGCCCAAAAGTGGGCGGTTGGGAGCTTTGCTTACAAATTGTCAGTTGCCAAAGTCATGAAACCACACTGATGTAGCAGAATTTAGTCATCTGACCAAAAACTAAAATGCCTTTGCTCTTGCAGCATCAGTCTCCCTTCAGAAGAGCGATGCCAGGGTGCTGGGCATCCTCTGGTGCTGAGCCCACCTGCGCTGTGGGAATGGTCCTGATTCAAACCGTTTTCATGGAAGCTTTTCGTGCTTCAGGGTATCTCTTGCTGGCAGCAGGTGCAACAGAGGCCCACCTGGCACACAGTGACAGTGGGAGACACACAGGAGTCCCCCTTACCAGAGGGGATGCATCCCAGACCCCAGTGGATGCCTTAGACCCTGTAGTGCTGCTGGTTCCTTATAGACTCCCCTTGTCGGATAAGGGAAGTGCTTTCCAGCTTCTCCGGGTGGATCCGAGTTGCAGCATCGCTCAGTGTGCAGTCCTTCCCGTTGTCATGGGCAGTGCACACAACCCACAGGGGTAACGCCCATCGCCACATGGTGGCATTTGCAGGGAGAGCTTCCCTTCCAGCCCTCACCCTCCTGTTTCCAGAGGAGACTTGCCGCTCCAGACTCCATGAACACTGAAGGCAACATTAAGACCCATTCTAAAACCCATGAAGGGATATTTCCTCCAGTGAAAATAGACCAGTGGTATTTGTACAGATAATTTTACATACTTTTCTGCCAGAAGAATGGGGATCTTGCTAGCTTTTCCTAAAAGAATCAGAGCCTCCCCTGCAGAGCACAGGGTCCCAAAGGTTCAAAGATAAGAGCCCCATGAATATGCATGCATGTGTGTATGCACACACATGTGTGTGCATATATGTGTGTACATGTGTGTCTATAAACATGGATACAGACATTTGAATCCTTAAGATCAGTTAGCACTATTACAGCCTTCCTTACATGTCTATTGTGTTAATCTATAAGGACATAAAAGTCTTTGTTTCTTAAAAAAAATAAAATCTTCACTTTTTTGGTGCAAGGAAATTTCTGGGCATGAGGGGAAATGAGTCCCCTGGGGGATCAAGGTGTGTGTATGTGTGTGTGTGTGTGTGTGTGTGTGTGTGTATTTCCTTAGCCCAGTTTGGCTCAGTGGGTAAAGCATCAGCCCATGGACTGAAAGGTCTCAGGTTCAATTCCAGTCAAGGGCACGTATCACAGTTGCAGACTCAATCCCTTCGATATGTCTCTCTCACATCGAGGATTTTCTCTGTCTCTCCTCCTTCCTTACACTCTCTCTTAAAAAACAAATCAATGGAAAATATCCTCGGGTAAGGGTTAACAACAAAAAAATCAGTGTGTGTGTGTATGTGTGTGTGTGTGTTTACCACCCAGGTCCTCAGGTTTAATCAAGAAATATGCAATTTTTTCTAGGGGCACAATAGGCATTTTATTTCCTTTCCAGCCGATGTATGCCTAAAGGGGCCTGTTTGAATAGATAGTAACCTAATGGTGATCTGCCTTCAGACTTAGGGAAAATAAGCTCAGAAGAAAGACTGGGCATCTGTCTGAACCTGCTGGCGTGGGAGGTGTTAGTCCATGTTTCCTAACAAGCGTATTGATTGAACCAGGACGTTTTCTGTCAGCGCTTGAGCCAGCAAACTCCCGAGTGCCCAGGAGCGATGCGCAGGGGACAGTTTTATGGTATAACCACGTTGCTCTGTGGCGAAGACAGCCTGTGCTTCGTGTGGCTAAGTCTGTAGCCACTTACTAGTGTATGCATTTCTGCAGCAATTGATCAGCAAAACTGATTTAGATCCTGCTGTGTTTTTTGCCAGTGAGCAAGCATTATCTGGCAAGTGCTAGACATGGCCTTGGAAATGCCCACATGGGTACTGGTCAAAAATTAGCACATTTTCTGAAAACCTTTAAAGCCAATAGAGTCAGGAGGTTTATGAAAGATGGATTTTTTTCCACTTACCCAATTAAAATGATCCATGGCAGCTGCCAGCCCGGGTGGAGCCTAGGAAAGGGCTTTGGGTTGAAAGTGGCTAGTTTGGAACCTAGAAATCTCTTAACCCATCACTAGATCTACTGGTCACTACTTAACCTACAAGTCACTACTTAACCCACAGCCTACTATTTCACCCGTTGGCCACTACTAAACCTGGTAACTCACCAATGGACTGGGCATTTGCTGGGTGTGGCAGTGAGATGGGACAGCCATCAGCCACGCCCGTAGCCTCTGGATCATCCTCTCACCTCATGCTTCACTTATTGCTTGCTCTGCACCAGTCCCTGCACAGAAACCATGGGCAGCCTGGGCAGCACTGAAAGACATGGGCTTGCCTGCACACTGGAGGCCTCGGGCCTTGTCAGTGAGCAACGTGTGGGTCCCTGGATCTCCTGGGCGTGGAAGGCATAGCCTCTTCACCCCTTCTCTTCTGCTACCCCAAAGCACCTGTGCCCTGTAACCCCAGCCACTATGGCTCCGGCTCTGCCCTTTTACCTGTGTCCACGGACAGCATGAGCCACTCACTAATGTGCAGGCACGTGTTTTTATGGGTTTCCAGCTTTTCCAACTAGAATTCTGTGAGTAATGGCTTTGCCTTGTCCCTATTGGTACCCGCACACCAGAGCCAGACCCTCCTGATGGTGGAGGGGTGGCAGTCTGAGCCACCCAGGATGGCAGGTGCAGTTTGTGAGAAAGCAGTGTGGCCACTCGAATCTCCACATCACTTTCCTGGCCACCAGCATGCACCTTCTGCAGCCTTCAAGGAGCGTGGGATGCAATGGGCAGATCGTGTTGTCCTTGGTTTTGCATTTTCTAGGAGGTGTGGGGCTATTTGCTCTCCATTGGTTGGTGAGGGCACAGGTCTCAGTCCAGCATCCTCCCTGGGGGGCATGTCACCTTCCCAGCTGACACAAGAGAAAGGCACTTCTTCTTAGGCCAAGGGAAAAGGGCAAAAGTGATCCTCTGAGAGGTGAGGAGGCCCTGCATTTACATCGTCATGGCTGACGAAAATGGAAATGAAATGCTTTCCTGGGAAAAAGGGGCCATGGGCCCCCCAAGAGACCAGCTTGAGTGGAGGAAGGCTGAATGAGGCCCTGGGTTGGAAGTAGAAACCCTCAGGGCAGCACCCTAACCTGTGCTAGAGCATGTCAGACAGGCACAGACTTTGTGGCCCTCCAGCCCCCAGACACTGTAAAATAAGATTAGCAGGCAGTTCCTCCTTTGCATGGCACCACCATCAGACGTCCCTGGCAGTGCACCCGCTCCGTGGAGATAGTGCTGACATGGCCAAGTGAAATGTCACCAGCGATCGATGCTGAGAGCTGGAATGCTGCTTGTGCCGTCAGAGACTGCTAATCTTTCCTTCACACTGTGGCCGGGGGCACAGAGCAGGAGGATAAACCCTCCTGATGGTGTGGGAAGTGTGTACATTGGTGCCACTTGGCTGCAGAGAACAATCACAACAACCGTGTTTGCTGAGAGCAGATAGTAATGCTTTGAGCCGGCCTCCAGACCACCATTTGGGAGAGGACACCCAGGCACTCGCACTGTGCACGGCAGGCATCGGGCTGCCTCAGGACGGCTGCACCCAGTCCTTAACCTCCTCCTGGGCTGCCTGGCCTGGAGGGACTGCCAGCATGGTGCCCAGTGCTCCCACTGCCCACAAGCCCCTCCACAATCCCGCCCTCGCAGCCCAGCTCCCGAGGCCCCGGAGGGTTAAGGTTCAGTAACTATTTGTTCAACCAGTGACTGACTGAGCTTGCTCCGCTGTAAAGTTCAGGACCTTGGGCTGCCGCTCCCACCAAAGAAGTCTCCCCCACGTCGTGTCCCACAAGAATACCCCCATGTCCCCTGTGCAATGTGTGTGCATCGTCTTATCGGAGAAAAGTGGCTTTTCTGTCCTCAGCACAGCCTGGCCAAGGCCTGATTGGTTGTGACCTCACGTGGGGCCTGGGAGGGCATAGGCACACCTTCTGCAGACTCCCGAGTTTAATGGGGTTATCACCTGTCCCTCTGTAAGGTCGCTGTGGTATAAATGAATGCAGTGAGGCCTGCCCGTGGTTCACATGCATATGCATAAAAGACCCCAAACCAAGCAAACCCCAGTGTGGGACTAGGGCGACAGTAACGAGGGGGTCACACATGGCCCAGGGCAGGTGGCCACTTGGGACGAAGTGGCAGTCTGGCGTGGTGCTCTGAGCTCTTGTCAACTCAAGAGATGAGTATTTTCAGAGATTAGAGTCACTGGCACCACTTACTGGCGACATCCCAGCCGCCTCAGGGCACTGAGTTTCCAGCACCTTCACACGTGTTTGCCAGACAGTGGGTGGCGAGTGAGGCGAAGCTGACCATAAGCAAGAATGAAGGCCTAGAGAATGACCGGCAAAAGGGGACTCCACAAAGCCTGTGAAGTCTCCCCCACTTAACTGTCCCACCCAAAACACACACTTCTTCCGGAGAATCCAGCAAGAACATCAAATCTGAGGGTTCTTGGGGCCCAGCCGGTGGTCCTTGAGATGGAGAGAAAAGGAATGCAGAGGAATGCTCATAGCCCTGAGGTCTTCAACACCCCGCCCCACCCAGAGAGCAGTGCGCAGGGCCTGTAGGGATGGAGGAATAAGGCCGAGCTTGGGTACTGCCGAATCCACGCCAAACCAGCGTCTTGTGAGCAGCCCTCCTGACTCGAGATGATTCTTTTCCGCTTAGGCTCAGGTCACGTGGCTCCCTCATCCTTCAGGCCTCAGCGACCCGAGAGGCAGAAGGCGCTGGCACCCCGTCTGGACGGGAGGTGGCGTCCCCGACTCCGGGTGCCGGCTGTGGTTCAGGACCCTTTGCAGGTGCCTGCCCTGAGGGTCTCCATGTGTCCATTTCACTGCTGATGCCTCAGAGTAGTGGACGCCATGCTGGGTGCAGGGTCAGCAGCGAGCGGAAGGAGGTCCCGTGCGGGGCTGTGCAGGAGCCTCTGTGGTGGAAACCACAGAGGAAATAGCAACGACCGATGGCAGGGTGGGCCTGGCAGCATGGGCGAGGGTGGCAGCTCAGCTAAAGCAGAGGGGCTGCCAGGGCCCTGGGAAGAACCTCAGCAAGATGGAGGCATGAATGCCTGACCCACTAATGCGACACCCTTCTGCCCAGTTTGCAGGTCTGTAGTACGGTGTGGGAGGGGAGAGAATGAGGGGAGAGGGCAGACCTACCAGAGGCCACCAGGGGCTTGAAATACCACAAAGACCAAGCCAACGGTCCAGCTGGGGGCCTCTCTAAGCAGCTGAGCCTGCCAGCCTCACACCTCCCTCCCCTCCTGCCATGTGAGCTTAGCCGGGACTGCTCTGTGGCCAGGGCCTGTGACTAGGAGCTAGCTGCCTTCCCAAGAAGCCGGGGCTAATGTCTGAGTGAATGGAGGGGCCGCAAGGCGCTTCCACTTCCACAGGGAGGAGCCAGGGCAGTGTGGCCAGCACTGGTGAGAGGCGGGCTATGTTCGCAGAGCTTGAGCTAATGTGGGAAGACGCCATCCTTCCATAGCAACGAGCAGGCAGGCCAAGGGAGCAAGGTCAGGGCGCAGGGTCAAAACCTCCAAGTTCTCCCCTGCACGTGTGTGTCTGTGCATGTCTGTGTGTGTTTGAACAGTATTTACTCAGAGCTGCTTTACCTGTATTTTCATTTGGAAATATTAATTGTGACTTTCAGAACTCCCAGTTCAACTTTCCCAATGAAGTGGAAAGCTGGGCCTAGCAGGAGCTACGGTGGGCTCAGCAGATGCTCAGTGGCTGTGGTTAATGTCATTACCATGAGGTGACCAGGCTGGTAGCCACACCCCTGAGCTCAGGACACCCCATCAGGAAGCCTGAAGTCCAGGGGCTCCTCCCAACACACCCCCTTCCAAGGCTGGGACCCTCAGTTCAGCTTTCAGGAGCAGTAGTGTCAACCAACCAGCTGGGGACCAGGAGTCAGGAACTGAGGTCAAATTTCCACGGGGTCAAAACTGTCATTGGTGCCCCGGGCCATCTGAAGTGTGGCCTGGGCATCAGGCTCTTCCTGTGTGGCCACCTAGGTGCTCAGGTCTCCACACTTGCCCGGGGGACGTGAACTCTGCTAAATCTGCCTCCTTTCCAGCAGAGACATCTTTGGGCCCGAGCCTCCTCAATCCACAGTGCCCAGTGAGCTTTCGTGTTGCGGGAACTCACCCCAGTTAACCTGGCCAATGGGCTGTGAGAGACCGGTCAGAGGGACACTCAGTGCATCCTTGCAAGAATGGACAGCATATGCTCTCAGCCCACCCAGCCCGAATGCCTTCCTGAGGCCTGGCTTCTCCCGGCTCCGGGCCTGGCTCATGACAGTGTCCAGACGGCAGGTGGAGGAGGTGGGTGGGAGGCCACAGGTATCCCAAGGTCCTGCTATCACCACCTGCCACCCTACAGCATGGCCAGATGCACAAATTAGGAGCGCAGCATACACCTGTCTCTGGGGCAAGGGGCGCCAAGCTGGCCGCTCCGGGACCACTGCTGTCCGCGCGTTTAATCAGAATGATCAGGACCTCAGCCCACTGTCAATGGCGACTTCCACTGTCAGCCAATGACAGGGGACCGGGAGCTGGTCCCACGTTTCCCAAGTAACAGGAACAAAGGGCAGTGCCCACTGTCTCCCAGGCCCAGAGCGGCTGTGCAGCACAGGTGGCGGGCCTGCCACACCTCCTCTCTTGCAGGCAGCCGGGCCTGACTAACTATTCTCACTTGAGCAGCACCTTGCACCTCTGTAGAGATTTTTCAAAATTTTAGAAAACAGATGATCAGTCTGTTTTTATAGCCGTGTGAGAGTTTTCTCATTAACAGGCCGGGGCAGGATCAGCTGTGTATTTAGTGGAAAGTTTGCCACCTGCAGAGTTTAGAACTTAGAACCAGTGGGTGAGCAGATGCATCACCAGTGCCTGGGCTGCCTGGGAGGAGCTGGAGACACAGAGTCCAGAAGACCATGTTGGGTGGGACCCCGCAGCCCCAGCGCTGTCCTGGTCAGGTGGGCCTGACTAGGCAATTTCCTGATAATGTTAAACAAGTGGCTAGAAGTCTCTGCTGCCAGCTGGCTGTGTCCTCAGACAAGTCAGTTCACCTCTCTGAGCCTCAGCACCTGGAGAAGTTGCAGCTGATGGTTCTCAAGGAAGGGACACTGTCCTAGGAAGGGATGCTGAGGCCATGCAGCCTCTGTGGGAGATTCCCAGGATGGGCCTTAGCACGGAGCTGCAGCCACCCTCACAGCTCCTGTGTCATCTCAGCTGGAACAGAGCCCTCCTGGGACAGCGCCCTCCTGGGGCAGAACCTTCCTGGGCAGCGCTCTCCTGGGACAGCGCCCTCCTGGGGCAGAACCCTCCTGGGGCAGAGCACTCCTGGGGCAGAGCCCTCCTGGGGCAGAGCCCTCCTGGGGCAGTGCCTTCCTGGGGCAGTGCCCTCTTGGGACAAATCCTTCCTAGGAGCTTCGGGTGTGGATTTCTGCAGTTTGTCATGAAAGTGATGCAAATCAGTAAGCAGGGACCTAGCCAGTGGGCTGCACAGTCCCCTGCTGGGCGGTGGAGAGCAGAGCAGGGCCAGGGTGAAGAAGGGTAGCCAGAGCCTCAATCATCTACCACGTGTACGTCAATGTTGCAGACATGAGATGTTGATGCGGTTCACTCCAGCAAGGCTGACCTCCTTCATTCCCTCAGCAAACGACTGCTGAGCATGGCTCCATACTCGGCACTGCTCTTGGGACATGTGGGTCTGGGATTGCCAACCTACCCTTAGGAGCGTGCGACACGCCCCTGTGTGTAGCAGCACACAGACTTCGTGGCCTAAACAGCATAAACGTATCACCTTAGGGTTCTGAGGTCAGACATCCAAATAAGGGTGAGCCCAGCCTGTGCCCCCTGAGGCTCCGGGGCTGGTCCTGGCCTGTGCTTCTGTCATCACATGTCCCTCTCTGACTCTGACCTCCTCCCTCCCTCTTACAATGACCTGGTGATACCCCTGAGCACCCAGAACCTAGGGTCACCTCCCTGCCGAGGCCCTTCAGGTCTGCAAGGAGCCTCTTGCTTGGGAGTCGCCTATCCCCGGGTTCTGGGACCAGGACGTGGGCATCTATAGGGTGACAACCCACCACAGCCCTGTGGGCGCTATGGAACGCGGACACACACTTGGCGAGAAAGGCAACTCTCCCTGGCAGATGTTGTATTTGCATGTCACTGCTTCTGAAGGGGGGTTGAGGTGAGGTGACAGCCCCCCTCAGATCTCACCGGCCCCCCCCCGACCCTGCACCAGAGGAACATGGTGGTGACACCTCTGCGGTGGGCCCTCCTAGCAGATGCTGGCAGAGCCATGGTCAAAATCCAACCCATGTTCCCAATGCAGCCAATTGTGTTGCCTAAAAGCAACAGGCCCCTGTGAGCTCCAGGGGGCTCTGGTCAGAGATTCGCTTCCATTGACTTTTAGAGAGAGTGCCAGGGAGGGGAGCATCAGAGAGAGAATCACCAATGTGAGAGGACACAGCTATTGGTGGCCTCCCACAGGCACTGGGGATGGAGCCTGCAACTGAAGTCCATGCCCTTGATCAGAATCGAACTGGGACCCTTCAGTCTGCAGGCCAACGCTCTATCCACTGAGCCAAACCGGCCAGAGATTTTTTTTTTTTTATGTTTTGACAATTTCTGTTCACCCCTGACACAGCTGAAGCCCCCACGTTCTAGCCCTGGATATGAAAGTAACGCTGCCCGCAGCCTCAGGGCAGCACCCAGCAGGCGCAGAGCCAAGACTTTTGCTTCTTTGAAAACAAAAGATGTTTTCCCTGGAAGGATGCATGACACTCGAAAACATTAGGGGTGTTGCAAAGTAGTCTCAGGAAATAACGGGAATACTTCTTCGAAGCCTCAGCCTCAGCCTCATCCTCAGTTGGCTTCTCTCCCCTCCCAGCCCAGAGGTCATTTCTCTGTCTGTATCTGGCGCCTCCTGTAGTTGCCTCTTTAAATCACAAAAGCCTTCAGAGTTACAGATGCAGAGGCACAGAGATGCTTTTACTGGCACTCACCCGCAAGCCCAGCCCTCCCCTGATGGACCAGGAGCAGTGGGACAATGTCTGTGCTGGGTCCTGAAGGACAAGGCAGGCTGTATCTCTCACAAACCCTTTTGTTCTTTCCTTCTAAAGAGCATGTTCCTGGGAGTTGGTGGCTCACTTGTCATTGTTTTTTAAATTAAGGCACATTCTGCTGCCCTGACCGCTGAGATAAAGGGGGTGTGGCCTGTGGGGAGGTACCTTGTTTTTGTCCAGAGGAAGAGAGATGGTAAGACAATGCACTGCATTACTCGTACATCTGAGAAATCAAGGCTGTGTGTCTGGTCATTGTCAAGGTCAGCGTCCTCCACCCTTTAACTGCTTTTTGTTTTTTGGACATAGAAGTGGGGGGCCAGCCCTGGGAGAGGAAGATGCCCTGTAGTTACCCACCAGCTCCCTCCTGCCTCCAGAGAGACGGTGGGTTCATCTTCCCAGCAGCCTCTTAAGGCCAGGCACTGCACCCCGTTCCTTCTCCATATCATCTCATCTAATGTTCAGAGAAGTTGAACAAGGTGTCCAAAGCCACACGGCTCATCCCACCAGCTCCTGCCTTAGCTTCTGGCGAGGCAGCATGCTGTGCTCTTCTTCCCTGTCATAGAGGATGCCTATAGGAGGAGCTGCCCACACAGCGGGACCCAGTGAGGGAAGCCTCCTGCGTTAGTCTCTGTGCAGCAGCCAGAAGAGTCCAGGCCACCTTTCTCTGAGAGGTGCCTTTTCTCTCCAGGAAAACCCAGTCTTCCTCGCCGTCGGAGCCTGTACAGGATCATGGCCCACTGGAGACAGTGACGCTTGGGCAGGCAGGCTGGCTGGGTGGCAGGAAGCCCACAGTCGGAAGCTGAGGCCGGCGGGATGCCCAGGGCTCTCCCTGCTCAGCCTTCCCAGTTCTCATCGTCTAAATCATCCCCGGTTCATTGACCTTTCTGCAAATTTTAATTTATACTGAGAAGGAAAATGTCATATAATTTTTATACATTTGGCTGAGCTTTTTCGCCATTAGATTAAAAAAACAATTTGTTATCGAGATTTCACGTCAAACTCCTTTAAGGAGTAATTACCTCGGGATAGACACTTCATCAGCAGTCTCCCCAGGGCCCAGCCGGTGCTGTGTTTCTCCAGGAGGGAGTGGTGCTGAGGTCCAGGTGAGGCCAGGACCCACAGCCTCCAAAGTGACCTGGTTAACTGGCTGCTTCTCCTGCCAGGAAAGCCATCCATGTGCAGCTCAGATGGGCAGGAGCCTGCAGGCCTGTTCCCACGAGAGGCAGCCCAGCACACCGCTGTCCCAGTGTGGGAATTTTGCGCCCGACACAGTGATTGGCCACCATGAGGGAAATGGGCTGTTGGCTCTGTGCGGCTCCAGGATAGAAAAGTAGGAGCATCACAATTCCTGCCTTTAGAGACCTCACAGCCTCACATGGGAGAAAGAACAACCAGAAGTGGCACAGTGATGGGGACTTGCAGAGACATGCTGGCCAGGTGGAGCGGTGGCTGATTTGGCAGGCAAGCTTTCAGCCATTCCTCTAGAGGCAGCACTTGCTTGCCGCGCATCGTCTCTGTGCCATTTTATTTATTGTAGGACAGAAATCGCAGTTTGAATGTGTAGTGATGATACCTCCAAATGTGGCAGGTTTGTGAAGGAACAATAGGCAACGGGTGACACAGTGTGCCAATCACAGGAGCAACTACTGTTAACATGTATTGCTATGCACACGTGGTAGGGTATGACTCTTGTACTTAGGGCCAGATGCCCGATGGAAGCAGAACCAGGTGTGTCCCCAAGCCTCCCAATAGGAGGAGGCATGACAGCCAAGCATGAGTCCCATCCCTCAGAGCCACATGTCCCTTGCCTCAGCCACTGTGAAGCAGCTCGAGGACTGCATACACAGAGCCTCCTTGCTGACCCACAATGGCATGTCATACGATTTGGGAGCTCTTTGTTACTCAGCTTAACCCACCTCTTGTTGACTGATACACCCTGATTTCCCAGTATGCATTGCTTCCAGGTGTAATAGACCGTATTTTAGGTTATACAGGTCCCCTTACCCTCCTGGGACTCCCCATAACCTTTAATGCTCTAGTGTCCACTAAAGATTGTCAGGGGAGAGAGACAATATGCATAGTTGTCACTTAAGTGATACCTGATACTTTTACCTTGCCCCTTCCCCATACCAGCCCTGGGTCGTGCTCCTTGAGCATTCTTTGGACAATAATGTTGTGGCCCGTGAAGACTATTTTCTCCGTGCTCTTTAGAATCAAGGTTTGAATCAGGAACAACCAAACCACAGTCGAGGATGCCGCTTCCTTGGGGTCAGTCCTGGCTGAAGAGGAGGTGCCCCGAGACTCAGGAAAATAGGAGGGGGCATTTCCTCCCCAGGTCGGGATGGGATTCAACCCCCACCACTGAGCATTCCTGTCAATATGTCCCCACCTCCCAGCTAACTGCAGGCCTGCCCTGCAAAGGAGCTCGGAGGATCAAGATGGACCCATTTGTCCTAAAGAACTCTTCTACACAGTCCCCAGGCGACCTCATGGACCCCAGGGAGGCCTGGGACGAGGTGAACCCTGGTCACTTTCCCCCTCGCCAAGGGCTCCTCTTCCTCCTAGGTCCTCCCAGGGCCCAGGACCAGTCAGGCCTCTCCTGTGTTCCCTTGGCACCTTGTGCCCAGGAGTCCCCACCACGCTACATTCTCAATGTGCTGTGTGTCTGAGTGCCATTGGTCCCCTGCTGTACCAGGAGGAGGAACTTTGCTCAAGGCAGCCTGGCTCCTGTGGGCCTCAGGGTGGACCAGAGGCACCAGAGATTCCCATCATGGTTTGCAGGCCCCCCAGGGTCTCCTCATCTCTAGGAAGTCCCCAGTATCTCCAAGTGAGCCATGAATGTGCCAGGGAGATCAGAGAGGGGCCAGGCAGTGGGAATGGCTGAGAGAGGAAAGATATTTATGTTTCCTAAATCCTTTTCCTTTGCTTTAGAAAAATGGCTGGTGACTATTGCAAACGTGTCTGCAGAAGGAACGGCTGGTAAAGTTCACGGTGGTGTTTGGATCCAGTCCCAGCAAACTGAGGCCAAGGACCTGCCAGGCCAGGGAGCTGCCAGCTGCTGGGCCTCTGAGCCAGTACAGAAGGGGCAGCAGGCTTTGCACATCCAGAGCACTGCATGTCTCAGGCCGCCCCTCATACCAGCGTACGCCCCACCAAAGCAGCGTTGTACCCTCGCATGGGGGTGTGCCCTCCCTCGGGGGTGTGCCCTCACACGGGGGTATGCCCTCACATGGTGCTGGTGCCTCAGGTCCCTGTAGAGCAGCCTGGGCAGTGGATTCAGTGCCACCAGATTTGTACCCACAGAGTTCAGACCCCAGTCCCCTTGATCAAACCCAGACGGTTCTGGAATTTGTGAGCTCAAGGAAATTGGGAGGAGGCTGCAGGGTGTCAGCCTCAGGATGCCCATGCTACCCCTTGAAGATCTGGAGACATTTGACCACCTGCAATTGGGATTGGGTTTCTGAATCTCCTAAAACTAAGGCCCTTCCTGGCACAGAGCTGCCCAAGACATGCCCCTCCCTCAATCTCAAGCAGAAAGAGCAGTGGGGGCCATCCTGAAGCCACAATCACCTTCATCCCCAGGAGTAAGAGGTATTTCCTGTCCCCCTTCCCCCATCACCACCTCTGTCATGAAGTTGATGCATCGTCCACGTTGGTGGTCGGGGCTGCTCTGCCCCAGGTCCTCATCTTACTTGTACATCTAAGGTCAAGAGCAAAGGGTGGCACATGTTTGTTTCTGTGTGTGTGTGTGTGTGTGTGTGTGTGTGTGTGTGTGTGTGTGTGTGTGTTTAATCTAAAGAGAGAGAGGGAGGTGCTGGCTGGTTGCTGATCCCGCTATTGTGAGGCCTGGAGACAACTTGCTTAGTGTCTCTTTGGGTGTGGCCCTCCATATCACCTAAACCACCATTGCGACAGATTGGGGAGCAGCCAACATGTGCAAACCCAGCTTTGGGGCCCACTGCCCTACTGAACCTCAGCAGGCCTCACATGTCACATCCTACCTGTTGGGAAGAGGTCAGCGAGATGTCGAGGGGAGGAGAATGTGGGCGGACGCTCACAAACAGGAGGGCATCAAAGAGAGCCCATAGCAAGGCATCTGAGAGAGCACACAGGAGGGCATTAGAGAGAGCCCATGGGAGGGCATCAGAAAGAGCCCAAGGGAGGGCATTAGAAAAAGCCCGCAGGAAGCATCAGAGAGAGCCTCCGGGAGGGAATTAGAGAGAGCCCGTAGAGGGTATCAGAGAGACCCCACAGGGAAGCATTGGAAAGAGCCCGCAGGGAAGCATTAGATAGAGCCCATGGGAGGGTATTAGAGAGAGCCCTTAGGATGGCATTAGAGAGAGCCCATAGGAGGACATCAGAGAGATCCCTCAGCAGAGAGAGCCCTCAGGAGGGCATTAAAGGGAGCCCACTGCCTTTTGATAAAACTCATCAAATCAGGCCATCAGGGCTTCCCTTCCTCTCCTGGGCTGTCCCATCGCAGAGATGAGTGTGGAGGGACCTGGGGAGATGACCTCTCTCTGCCAAGGCTTTCATTGTAAGGGATTTTATTAGCTTAGTCCCAGAGCACAGCCGCTATGAGAGGGAGCTGGCAGTCCTGAAAAAAGCAGTCTTGTGCTGCAGACGATCCTCCCAATGTTCCCTCCCCTGAGCCCTGCCCTCTCTTCCTAGCCACTTCACATGTGCCATGTTCACATGTGTGCTGTGAGCCCCAGGAGGAGAGAGCTGGGAGCCGGCCCAGGTCTCCACAGCCTGGGCCCTGCAGAGGGAGGAATTCATGGAGGGAAAGTGGTCCATTGAGGGTGCTGTGGACTCCTGTGGCCTTGTAGCAACAGGCATGAGGGGGGGCATGCGCAAGAGGGGTGCCCAGGAGAGGGAGGGTGGGAGGCAGTCCCTGCCTCTGTGCTGGGAGCAAGCTACCCGGTGTTTCCTGCCTGGTGTTCCTACTGAGAGTCACCCTGGCCCTGTTTCCTCTCAGGGACCGCTGCTCAGTGGACGCCTCCTGAAGGCAGAGCCCATTTTGGGGTGCTTGGACACGCCTGTCTTTATTTCCAGAGCGCTCACCCGTGAGCTGGGTGGCAGCTGGCCCTGCTATGCTGTGGGGACGAGGGAGAAGGTCTGGGCATGGATTGAGTGCCACAGTTCCTGAGCACGTGGTCAGACCCCACAGACTGTCCCTGACTTTGATGGCTCAACTTGGGATTTTTTGACTTTCATTGGTGCTTGGGCTAGTCAGCACTTTATTACAAGATGGTCTGTATTCAATGGTTTGCCCAACAGCAGACTAATAAACATGTTCTGAGCACAGAGAGAGTCCTGGGAGACATGTCAGTAACGTGTCAGATCGGGGTCCAGCTCAGTGTGAAGGAGCTCCAAGGGAGAAGTGGTTTTGTGTTCCCTGCTGTAGACAAAATGGCATGAGAGGTTTCCATGTTTTGCTTTAAAATAGGATTTTTAATATTTCTAAGCAGAGTATTTCCTCTAGGGCAAATGGGGAATATCCTTTTTTTTGTTTAATAGACTATTTTCAGAGAAGTTTCACATTTATGGAAGAACTAGAGGCTCAGTGCATGAAATTCATGCATGGGGGGATGGCCCTCAGCTCAGCCTGCACCCTCTCCAATCTGGGACCTCTTAAAGGATGTCCAACTGCCTATTTAGGCCTGATCCAGGCAGGACTTTCCTCTCACAATCCAGGACTGCTGGCTTCCAACTGCTCACCTGCCTGCCTTCCTGATTGCCCCTAACTGCTTCTGCCTGCCAGCCTGATTGCCCCCTAACCACTCCCCTGCCATCCTGATTGATGCCTAACTGCTCCTCTGCCATCCTATTTGCCCCTAACTGCCCTCCCCTATAGGCCTGGTCACCACTAACTGCCTTCCCCTGCAGGTCTGGGTCATCCCCAACTGCCCTTCCCTGCAGACCTGGTCGCCCCCAACTGCCCTCCCCTGCTGGCCATCTTATGGTGACCATCTTGTGTCCACATGGGGGCAGGATCTTTGACCACACAGGGGCAGCCATCTTGTGTGTTGGAGTAATGGTCAATCTGCATATTATTCTTTTATTATATAGGATAGAGGCCTGGTGCATGGGTGGGAGCCAGCTGGTTTGCCCTGAAGGATGTCCCTGATCAGGGTGGGGGCTCCCTTGGGGCATAGGGTAGCCTGGGCGAGGGGCCTGTGGTGGTTTGCAGGCTGGCCACACCTCCTGGCAACCCAAGCAGAGTCCTGGTATCTGGGATTTATTTATCTTCTATAATTGAAACTTTGTAGCCTTGAGCAGAGCCAAGCCTCCTGCTCACTTGGTGGCCACAGCCATTTTTATTGGGATTTATTTATCTTCTATAATTGAAACTTTGTAGCCTTAAGCAGAGGCCAAGGCTTGGCTTACTCCATTGCCAGGGAAACCCAAGCCTCTTGCTCTCTCTGTGGCCACAGCCATATTGGTTGGTTAATTTGCATACTCACTCCTGATTGACTGGTGGGTGTGGCTTGTGAATATAGGGGAAGTACAGTCAATCTGCATATTACTCTTTTATTAGATAGGATGGAGCAGGAAGTGCCAGCTCCGCATTTCCTCTGCCCGCGCCCCAGTCAACATGTTCATTCCTGCCTGTGTCGTTAAAACTGATGAGCCAATGATACATTGTTATTAACTGAAGCTCATGTGTACACTGGGTCCACTCTTGGTGGTGTATGTTCTGTGGGTTTGGACAAATGTGTAATGACATGTGTCCACCATGACAGTGTCACACAGGGTAGTTTCATGGCCATAAAGTCCTCTGTATTCCCCCTGCTCATCCCTCCTTCCCAGTAACCACTGGTCTCCCCAGTGTCACATAGTTGGAGTCACATTAACCTTTTTGAATTGGCTTCTGTCGCTTAGTAACATACATTAAGGTTTCTTCTTGTCTCTTCATGTCTCGACAGCACATTGAACATTCAGTTTCAAAGCAAAGGGAAACGGAATTTGTACATTTATCCAACTGGAATTTCTTAAGCACTTACTGGGCGCCAGACAACCCCAGTGGTAGGTGCTGGGGACCTCACTGAGGAGGGAAGGCCCAGCATGGGTGACCCCACACTTACAACCTACCAGAGGTTTGGAGCCGTAGTGAAGCAAGCACCTTGGGGGCCTTAGGAGCACAAAGGACAGCCCCCAACAACCTGGGGAGAGGTAGGCGGGAGAGAGTGTTATGGGTGAACAGGCCTGGGGTGACGGCCCTCCCACACAAGCACTGAGTTTTGGAGCAGGACACGTTGAAGTCTGCACTCCACTTCACCGGGACTCCCTAAGACCCGCTTTCTCCTGAGAAGTTAGACACTAGGCGCTGCCTGGAGGCAGGTGCACACGCATGTTTGTACTCAGAGAAAGCATGGCACGACTGTGAGGACAGGACAACGCACTGAACCACTTGATGAAGCAGCTCAGGTCCGGGTCCCCATCACACCTGCAGGAGCTCGGAGGAGTGACAGGCAGGGCGTCTGAGGCTGGGCTTCTAGGAGGCACTGGCACCTCCCAAACCAAGTAGTGAGGGGGCAGCGGTGACAGGGGGACTTGGAACTGTGGGGTGCCAAGGGAAGCGCCCCTCAAGCCTGGAGGCAGCCCGTGCAGTTGAATGCACATCCCATAAGGCTCTCAGGGCCCAGCTGGACCCCAGGACCCAGTGTCCTGATGGACCTGTCTTCTGAGAACAGGCCCTGTGGGCTCAGCAGACCACTGGTCCTCATGGGGTGGCAGTAAAGTGTGGGAGCCCAGGACCTGGACGTCTGCAGAGCAGGGCAATGGTATAGCAGTGAGCACCCAGGACCCATGTCCACATGGCCTCAGGAGCCACCAGTAAAGTGAAATCTCGAGTGAACAGGACTGAGTTTTCTGGTGCTCAACCCTCCCCACGCCAGCCGGAGGGCTTCCAGAACAGTCTTTGAGACCGAATGGATGCTGCACAGGCAGAGTCCAGCCCGTGTGCAGGCACAGCGCAAGAGCGGGCACTGGGGGACACTGAATGAAGCCGCTGCCACTGTTCCCTGGGCATCTTCCCAGGACAGATCCCAGACCTGGAAATGGAGTCTGTCCTGTCCACACGGTGCTGCGTGGGCTGCAGCGCCCACCCTGAGAGCCCCTGATTCTGCACCTGAGGTTGAAGCCCCACATGCCAGCTGACCCCGCACACTTGCAGGGTTCCTATCCCCGCCTCAGGCACTCCCAGACTTGTCAGGGTCCCTCTAGGTCATTGGTTCTCAACCTTCCTAAGGCCGCGACCCTTGCATACAGTTCCTCATGTGGTGGTGACCCCCCCACCATGAAATTTTGCTACTGTTATGCATTGTGATGTAAATATCTGCATTTTCCAATGGTCTTAGGCGACCCCTGTGACAGGGTCCTTCGACCCCCAAAGGGGTCGCGACCCACAGGTTGAGAAGCCAGGGTGATCCAACCATCTGATTTGTCCTGCCCCAGTCACCTCCCATTCCAGCCTCCTCTCTGTCTTCCCAGGCAGACCCAGAGCTGGCACCAGGGGCCACGCATTTGTGGAATGAATGACCATGTGTGACCTTAGGCAAGTGCCTCATCGTCCTCAAATGAGTAAAGAACATGCCAACTAGAGGGTGAAGGAGGCAGGCTGGCGTCTGTCCAGTGTCTACCCTGTGCCAGTGCTGTCCACCCTCGGCTTCTCCCACGTGACGGGACAGGGACCTTGCTCAGAGCAGCCACTGCTTGTCAGTCATAGACCTGGGGTTCAAGCCCCATCCCAAAGGGGCCGGGCCCATGTGGGTGTGGCTACAATGCACACTCCCACCATGCACGTGGTCCCCACAGGGCATGTTGGCAAGGACAGCACCCTGACGTTGATCATTGGATGGTGTCTGTGGTGCAGGGGACAGTCATAGGCTCCCTCACCCTTCCCCAGCCTCCTCTGGCAGCAGTGCTGACTCATGCGAGGGCCGATGCACCTGCCCTCCTCCCCCAGCGCTGGCTAACTGGGTGCCTGGTTACCACCACGTGGAAGACAGGGACAGGGGGCTGGACTGTGTGTTTCAACTTTGGCTTTAACTTCTCTCAGGGTATCTCCGATCTCTTGTCGAGTCTGTGTAACACTAATGGAAGGGGCGAGCACCCCGCAGTGATGTGCACAGCAGTCGGGCTATGGGTAGGAGCATCAGGGGATCCCGAGTGGGGTCCAAGATGGAGGAGGCACCCCTCCAAGCAGGTCTCCATCCGTGGCCAAAGGGCCGGGACCTTTGTGTGCAGCCCCACAGCTGATTTCTCTCTGGAAATGACATCCTGCCTCAGTTAATGCTGGGTTCTGGGTCCCAGAGGGCCCAGGGTCGCAGGCACCCCCATGCGAGGCCTATAGTCGCAGCCGCTGTGAGTGGACAGGCATCCCCCAGGGTCAGATTTCTCTAGGCAAGGAGTTCCCCAAGAGGACCTATATGCCACATGGCTAGGCATCTGAGGGTCGCCTGGCCCCTCCCAAAGAACCAGCCTCACAGGGCAGGCCAGAGTTCCAATTCCTCTGCCTCCTTTTGCCGCTGCCAGGAGGCATGAGTGTCTGTGAGCCTGTTTCCTCAGCTGCAAAATGGGACAACGCCACCTGCCGACTGTGCTCCTGTCGGAATCGAGCACTGGAGTGCTGGGCATGGGAAAATGAGGCACTTCCCTGAGCGACCTAATGTGAACTAGGATAGATGTGTAATTCCGAATTTAAATCAGAATATAAGTTTTTCCGTATTTGATGGTTTTATCTAAGACATTGAGGGAAACATTCTCTAGAGATGTCATTGGATTTTAAATTTCTCCTTCAGACTAAGAGAGAAATGAGATTAAAGACAAATATAAATATAAGGTTCCTACCCATCAGACAGAGCAGATTGCCCAAGTCGTGGTCACACGAAAGCCAGATGCTGGGGTTTCAGGTTGTCACGAGGCCTCTGCTTTTTCACGGCTGAACAGGTTCTAGTGAGACACAGACTAGAAGGGCGCTAATGTTTAAGACCCACGGGTCATGTGAGCACCTTGCATGGGAGCCCTTGATTGACTCACAGGGGTGTATCTGGGAGATTGGACATGGCAGCCGTCTGGTGGCATCATCTCCAGCATCCCAAGGGTCTCCGGCCCACAGAGGATGTCGTCATCTGAGAAGCCCGCTCTAGCACCAGCACCCATCCCGCTGGGGTGGCGCCAGCACAGCCTGGGGCCTGTTTTTTCAACAGGATGCATTGCCTGAATCCCCAGGGATGCGAACCTCCGGGCTGTGCAAGCCCATTAGTGTTAGAAACCTGCTTTTGGAGAACAAAGGTGCTTATTTATGCATGTAGGGCTAATCTCTCAGCAATCATCGAACTGTCATTTTTGTTTGAGTCACCACTGATGGGTTCAGTGTTTGCTGCTGATTTTAATTTGTTTGCGTTGAGCAGTGGTGCTCTAATGCAGTTCAGAATTTTCCTGTCACATGAAAACAAGGCCATTGCCCCTCAATCAAAGGGACAATTCTATGGAGCCTCGGCCACTCACAACCCCTTGTCTGCCCAGGGTCTCCACATGTGGGCTCTCTTGAGCCAGACGAGGAAGCAACACCTGGTTTCATCCCTTTTAAAAACCCACAAGTGGGAGGCGCAGGTAATGGGCGCTGGGGAAGGGGAAGGATTTGATAGGAGGGAACACCCGTTGTTTATTATTTCTGAGCAGGCGACAGTCAACTGGTGAACATGGAGGGAAAACACTGCCTTTGTGTAAGTCGAGGAGTTTTTAGTTTCTAGAATAAATAGCAATTAAGTCATGTAAGCAGTGACAGAGAAATTACTTCAAAAACCAATCCTCCCACCGTAATTGCTGAAGGACCCACATTTTTATAAATATGTACGAGGTAACGTTAACCGTTGTTTTTATCAGCAGAATGTGGCTCGGGCTGTGGGTGCCTCGTAGTTGACAGGCAGGAGAAGGCTCAGAGGCTCTCGGGTAGGATGCATGTGCAGGTCCAGCACGCTGCTCCCGGGTGTCTCCACAGAGCGCAAGGGCCTCTAATGCAGTCATTGAAGCTGGCAATCTGGTGCCTCATAAACGTTTGAGAAGCAAATATCATGCCTGCTTGGCAGTGGAGGTAGACTAGCTGCCTGCATTCTGCAGCCAGATCACCGACAAAGCACCTGGCTGCCCCGAGGTCACTGCCGGTCACCGGCCTGCTGGGCAGTTCGCAGGCTCCAGGTTGTATCCAGAATAAAACAGACCTGAGGATGTAGCAGGTGAAAGCCCTGCTCAGAGCTGCTCTTCTCCATCCCGCAGTTAGCTGTCTTGGGCTGGAAAATGTCCATTCGTGACTTCAAAACCTGTGGGCGTAGTTTGCCTGTGGTGGGCATAGGGGTCTTGCTTCAGGAGGACAACACCCAGCACACAGACTCCCAGATGCCCGCAGGAGCATGGCACAGCTGTCCTAGTCTCAGAAAGCCCTCCACTGGGTTTAGTTCCTTTTTCTGAGGCCTCTTCATGTTCCCCAGGGGGAGAGAGAGAGAACCCCAGACCTGAATCAAAACATCCTTGTCGTGGCTGATTCCCAGCTGTCCTGAGAAACCAAAACATCTGCTTGGGAGGAAACCATGAGACCACTGCCTGCCCTTTCCCCTCCCCCACTACCCATTCTGGGTCCTGATCCTTCTCTCCCTCCTCTTGCAGTCAAGTTCAGCAACTGTCTAGGGACCAAGGGGACGCAGTATGAGACCAGCAGCATGGACTTCAAAGTCGGTGCAGACGGAACAATCTTCGCCATCCGGGAGCTGTGGATCCCTTCTGAGGAGGTGGCCTTCACTGTAACTGCATGGGACCACCATATTGCCCAGCGATGGGACACCACAGTGCGGCTGCTGGTGGCCCAGACCTCAGCCCCACTCTCTGGACACAAGGTAAGGTGGGTCACTGCCTCGGGCATGGTGAATGCCCTTTCTCCTCAGGTCCCTGTATCCCTGCAAAGGCCCTGGAAGACAGACCAACCCCTCAGTGGACTGGACAGCCAGAGGGGGCCCTTAGAAGAGGGAGAAGGGGAGCGGGGAGGACAGAAAAGGGAGAGTACAGGGAGGGAGGCAGGAAGGAGACAGAGAAAAAGACAAATGGAGCAACATTAATCACCCTCCCTGACTTCACTTCCCCCAGCTTGCCTGCAGGGCCTGTCTCTATAGGTCAGAGTGGGGTGAATTCACCCTCCCCCATTCCTAAAAGATCTCTCTCATTGCTACATTGCCTAGCAACCCATGGCCAACCCCAAAAGACTTAATGTTAGGTTTCATGTGTCCAAGGGGGCCGGGCTTAGTCCTTTTCTGCCTGTCCCATGTTGAGCTGCTGCATCTGCCTTGGGTTTGGGGGCTGCAGGGATAGCAGGGAAATCCCATCCTGCTGCTCATGGCCACCTGCCCCAGGGACAACTGGTGGGGGGAGAAAGTATGTGAAGCCCCTGATAGTGAGGCCTGTGCAGTCATCATGTCATCGGGACTGCGTGTGTGGCTCGTTAGCAAAGATGAAGCAGCACAAGGTGACCTTGGATGGCTTTCACAGGTCCGTCAGAAGAGGGCCCGTGTGCAGTAAAGGGTTAAACCAAGCTGACCAGAATCTTTTCTAACGATTTGCCCAAAACCTTATGCAAACCTGTTGTCTGAACCTCACTGGAACAGTCTGCAAGTTTCCCCAAATCTCTTGGCCAAGGAACTCTTTTCATGGAATTTTTTACAAAAGAGGTGTTCCAGGGAACCCACTTTAGGAAAATGGGGATCTGCATCTTGTTTTTAGAGGTGGATGCAAAAGAGAATATGGTGATTCAGGTGATAGCATTTTCATTGGTGAGTTGACCCCACGGGAAAGGAAACTTTGAGAGTCATGGGCCAGATATCAAATCAAGGGCCCCAGCAAGGGCCTCATCCTGTGGTGATGAAAACTAGGTCAGAGGACTAGTTTTTCATCTCTCCTGAGTGGTTACCATAAGTGTGTCCTGAAGAAATGGCAATGACCAAGGTAAGCCTGGGGCAGCCCTGTGGACTCTGTCCCATGTGGGGCTCCTCCCTGCAGATGGCAGGGACAGGGGCTGAAGGACAAGGAAGCAATAGTAAGCTGCCATCCCTGACTCTGGTGCAGGCGCTGTGTGCCTCCTAAGCAAAGAGTAGGCTCCTTTAGGCCTCAGATAAAAGGCGCTAATTGAAAACATGCCTCTTGTTAGGCATGTTAATGAAGAGGCTCTGATGCAGTCAGCCCTTGGTCCTCCGTAGAAGGTGATTGCAATTAGATGGTCCCCATAGGAGTGTACCGCCAACCCCAGATTGGTCAGGCTCGCAGCATCTGTGGGGCTGCATACCCACGTGTGTGAACTGTGACCATAAGAGACAGTGGGCAGTCAGCACTCACCGACCGGGCCTGGTTCCAGTCTCATCATCTGCATAGCTTCCTTTTTCCTCTTACTCTGAATGCAAAGCAGCCTTGCCTGACTGCCAGATGTCACATAGACCCTGCTCTATGTGGCATCATCTCTCCTAACCTGCACGTGTCCACAGTGGGCACTGTCATTGTCCTCACCTTGCAAACAGAGAAACTGAGCTATGTGACTGCAATCCCTTTGCTACATGGGAGAAAGATGTTTTAGAGAGGAGTGAAAAGTGACTGTTAGGGCAGCTGAGCTCCATGGTGGAAGGGCCTAGCTGTCTGGCTATGGGTTGGAACCAGGGCTTCTCCAACTTACTGGCTGACAAGACAGAAAAATCATATCTAAACATTGATGTCAAGAAATTATGAAAAGTAGAAACAAGGAAACAGAAAGACCAAGAGGAGAAAATATATAGACAGAATTAACAGACAGAACCTAGCTCTATAAACTACTAAGCCAAGCCCTGGCCAGGAGGCTTAGTTGCTTGGAGCATTGTCCCATACACCAAAAGGTTGCAGGTTCAATCCCAGTCAGGGCACATGCTCAGATTGAGGCTTTCCTCTCTCTCTCTCTCTCTCTACAAAAAAAAAAAAAAAAAAAAGCATATCCTTAAGGGAGGATTACAGTAAAATAAACTACTAACCAATCTGGTTGTATAAGAAAAAAAATTGCAAATTATCCTAATCAGGAATGAAAAGAAGGTGTCTTGACCAATGTCATACACTAAAAAGAGCATTTGAGGGTATTATGTATGATCTATGCCAATCTATTTGAAAACACACATGAAATGGACAACATCCTATATAATAAAAGCCAAATATGCAAATTGTCCCTTCAACCGGGACAGGGCTGGCCGCTAACCACTCATGGCCCCTCCCCTGAGCAGCCCAGCCCAATAGGCCCCAATCAGGGCAGGCTGGCTGTAGCCCACCCATGCATGAATTCATGCACCAGGCCTCTAGTTCTAGAAATGTACAGCTCACAAAAACTAGCATGAGAAGGAAATCTGCACTATTTTATTATTACAAACAAATTTTAAATTAAAATCCTTATAAGAAATGCTCACATCATCATGGCTCCACTGGTAAGTTCTACCCAAGCCTTAGGAGCATTGAAATTAACTCTGTACACATTATCCAGAGAGCTGAGCAAGAGGGGTCATTCCCCAAACAAGCAAGTGCCATGTCCAAATCACCACGAGCTCTCCTCAGAGCCAGCAAGAGCTGTGTCCAGAACCAGCCAACACCTTGAAAGAACAGCAGTGAGATCATTATACACCAGCCTGCTCACAGTAAATGGGAAAAAAATACCTAAACAAAGTATTAACAAATAAATCCAGCCATTTATACTCAAAATAAGCCAGGGCCATACCAGTGTGTCCAAGAATGCAAGGTTGTTTAACATGTGAAAGTTAGTCCGTGTAGTTCAACACAGAGTAAAGTGCATAGTGATTGTAAAATTTTACCTTCATTCAGGATGAAAATATTCAGCCAAAAAGGGGGAAAAAGGACTGCCCTTAATTCTGTAAAGGCTGTCTATGAAAAGCAGACAGCAAACCTATAGTCTACTTTGAAATACCCAAAGCCTTCCTTGACATTGGAAAGAGGACAGGTCATTCCTACATCACATGCTGGGGGTTCAAACCAAGGTTAGGCAAGAAAAGGAGGTCCAGATAAATATAACTGACATTTGTAACTGATATGATGTGACTGAAGATCTGGAAGAATCTGTAGGTAGCACTCTGCAGTTAATGCGTGAGGATAGCAAGGATGAAAAAGCCATCCTCCCTCTACAGATCAGAATAAATAATCAGAAAATGAAATTGGAATCAATTACGAGTTATGATAGTATTGAAATGATCACAAACTAAAAGTAAGCCTAAAACTGTCCAAGACCCTTCCCCATTATTGAGAACAATTACAGAACCCTTTAAAAGGAGAAGTGTGCTACTGGACAGGTTTTGTGTTATGGGAATGCCAGTTCTATCCAAAGGTTTCTGCAGATTCAGCACATTCCCAGCATAGTTTTTGCTTGTTCAAAGGAGATTAACAAGCTGACTTTACATTTTTTCAACGGAATGCAAAGGCCAAGAATGGCCTAGACTAACAAGAACACGGCACTTGGACATCAAAACACAGTAGTAGACCCAGCCAAGCTTCTCGGCCTCAGTGCTATTGGCATTTGGGGCTATCCTACACTGCAGGGTATTGCCCTGCCCTGTAGGGTGTTGTCCTGCACTGTAGGGTATTGCCAGCAACCCTGGCCTCCACCCGGTGAAGGCCAGGAGCACCCACACCATCCCTTATGCAGCCAGTGCAATCTCCAGTCATTGATTGCAGGTTGCCCCATGTGGCAGAACCACTGAACTGTAAGAGCTAAAATGGTATGCTTTGGGCACCAAGAGGGTCAGAGGAACAAATGGAACAGAATAGGAAGCCCAGAAAAAGGTGTTTAAACTTTTAAAAGATCATCTTCTAGAGGCATCCCTTTCATACAGTAAGATTCACCCACTCCACATAGACAATTTGGCGAATTCTGTCAAGCGTGCATGATGAAGACCCTTGGTTTTTATAGGGGTACCAGAAGCTGGCCAACCATAGGGCAGGCCAGCTCAGACCTGCCCCCCGCCTTTCAGTGGCCTGCAAGCTAAGAATGGTTCCTATGATTTAAATGGTTGTAAAAGTGTTGTATTAACAGCCTTGATTTCCCTCCTTGGCCCTCACTGCCTAAAACCTTAAAACTCTGGCCCTTTAATAAAACTTTTGCCAAACCCTTTGAATAGGGAGGGAGGGCTGTCTTTTCAATAGTGATGCTGGGCCCATGGCGCCTTCCACACCATACCCTGCCACCAGCTCCATGGTCTTTGAATCTACATGAACAAGACAAGGCGAGAAGATGTCGTGGGGCCACCTTCTCACATCTCTGCTCCCCAAAGCAACCACTTAAAAAAGTGGAAAGTTGAGCCTGGGGATGGGAGACGATATTTGTAACCTGACAACTAAGGACTCACATCCGGGGTGCACAGAGGATGTCCATCACCGGGTGAAGGAGGAGAGCCAGGCTCGGCCAGTGTGGCCGCATCAGCCCCGCAGGACAAGGCAGATCCGACTCAGCACAGAGAGAATACCCAACACGGGTGAGGAAGGGGCGCAGTTGGGATGTGCATGCACTTATGTGGGGGTGTATTTTGGTGCAACATCTTTAGACACTAATTTAGTGTGTTCACTCAGTTGAACATACGAGTTCTCACTTAAAAGGAAACCACTTCCTTTACTCACAACACATCCGACATCAAAGGGAAAGGTTCTCCGTCTGAGCCATTCTCCAGCTCCACAGACATAGCAGACCCCCAGGTTAGGGGTTCAATCCCAGACCCAAACAGCAGCAGCAGCATGAGCGAATGAGGGGGAGAAGCAGACGCCAGGTAGGAAAAGCACACTGTGCAATTGCACCCACGTGGATCCAAGTGTGTGACCATTGGGTCAGAGGTCGCCCGTGGGAAGCAGGAGGAGGCAGGTTGGGTGAGGCCAGAGAACACCAGGCAGGGCTTGGGGGCAGGTGTCTATTCTGTGATCATTTAACTGCTCACTGATGTTTCAAGCACTTGAAGGCAGGTAGTTTATAATTCACCATTTTAACACTGTTTTAATGCATGCCAAGGGCTCCCTGGGTGGGATTAGACAAGGTGAGGAGTTCAAACAAGACACAGTGAGCAAGGTTTCTATTGGCAGAATGTTCTAGAAGCAGGGCCTCCTTTAAAGGAGCAGTTTGCAGTGTTGGCAGTCTGGGGGGCGTTCTTAGGAAGGGAGCCTGGAAGTGGCACCCTGGAGGATGGCATTTCATTCTTGAAGGTCCAGGCTCCTCCCTGCCTGTTGCTCAGTGGCCCTGGGTAGAGGTGGGCAGGCTGACAGCTTTACACTAGGATGAGCCATACGGATTTGGCAGCGTTTCTCCTTCCCATCCTCTTGGTTCCTAGCAGCTGACAGGCGGGTGCTCAGCAGACAAAGCGCGCTGGGGTTGGGGGAATGTTTGGTGTGTGTAGTCTTGCAGGAAAGCCTATAGCAATTCAATTAGAAAATGCAAATACGGTCACATACCTCTCTAGAGAGTGCTGAGCGCCTCGGGATCCAGGATTTGAGCCTTAGCCGCCACAGTGCTCACTGACAAGGAGCGGTCCCACTTGTCAGCTCGGTTGCTGTGGTACTTGGAACGGCAATGGGGCTTGTGGGCATAGTTTGCAAAATAGAAATCGTGTTTATGAAGCTAATATTGGGTCTTTTGGCTGTGTCAGCATTTATGAGAGACTCAGCGCAGTGACACCCGTGTCAGATGGCCACAGCTCGACTGTGTTCTTTCCTCAGGCTTCCTGCCCCCGTCATGTGGACTGAGTTGTGTCCCCCTGAAACTCATATCGCAGCCCTAACCTACAGGCTCTCAGAATGGGTCTGTGTGTCTGTAGGTTACGCAAATCTCATTAATGAGGGTGAGGGCATCGGGGGCCCGACCTCGCCCGCCTGGCACCCTTATGACAGGCACACAGAGGGAGAGCGCTGTGTGACAGAGGGGTCAAGTGGTGCTTCGGCAGGCCAACGGTCCCCGCGGTGACACCACCACAGCACCTCCAAAGGGGCCTGGAGAGATCTCCTTCCTCCGGAGGACCCTACCCGCCCACCTGGACCCCAGACTTCCAGCTCTCAGAGCTGAGGGTGAATGTCTGCTGTTGAAGCGCCCAGTCTGTGGTGGGGGGCAGTGGCCCCCAGACACTCACACCAGGGTGGGACCTGTGTCTTCCTGCCGAGATGGAAACTCAACCCCCAGGAGTGCAGATGCCTCATCACCCGAAGGCTGGATGAGTCCCGACCTGGGGGCCCACCCAGGGCCCCAGATGCCCACAAGGCCTCTTCTTTCAGCTGCTCAGGTCTCCACAGCAGCGAGAACCAGGCTTGCTGAGCCCCAGTTCTTTAGCCCTGATCCATTAATCCCCCTCCTGTGGTCTGTGACCCTCATTCCCCGTGGTCTTCCCTGCCCCGTCCCCACAGTTGTCCTCCTCCATCCCATGAGTGTATCTCCAGGACCCTGGTTATCGATGAAACAGTGGAAGGGAGGAACTGGCTGAGAATCATTCCAAGTCCACCGGAGAGATGAGGCTCCAGAGGCCAGGCCTGCCACGTGCGGATCCCTGAGTGGCCTGCATCCCTGTGAGCCCCAGTGGCTGCTGTGCAGCCTGAACCCTGACACAAGGGTCCAGAGCTTTCTCAAGGGGGCCACACGGGGCTTACATGGCAGGTGTCACCTTGGGGAAGCACCTAGGTCTCTAGAAACCGCCCAGAAGCAGCGAGCTGGTCCTTCTGTCCTTTCCCAGAGTCGGCCCTGCCCGTACGCTGAGAAGCAGCAACTCTGTGGCCGCAGTGTCCTGGGCCGGCATCCACACTCCCGCTCCCGGGACGATGCCAGCTGCCTTGATGAGTGTCAGCCGCTCCCCTCCGACAGTGCCAGCGTGAGACTGCCGCAGACCCACTCGACTGCTGTGGGCCAACACCCATGTCCCATGTACTTTGTGCAATCCTCCGCTGCAAAGACCCGCACAAGTGGCTGGCAGAGCCCACAGCCCTGTCAGTGCCCCCGCCCAAGGTGGGTATTCAACAGATGAACAAAGCTCCCCGAAATAATCGCTGCTTTCACTTGGTAGGGGCCCCAGTTCTTTAGCCCTGATCCAACAGATGGCCTCACAAAGCGTCTCCTGAAGCTTGACCAGGGCACAACCAGGCTGAGGAACGGCAGCAGCATTGCGTCACCAGTCACCTTCCCCAGGCCTGTCCCCGTGGAGGGCATGCCCAGGGAACTCTCTCAGTGAGACCTGCTCAGACAGGACAAGATGAACGAGCCCTCACAAGTGACTTGCTGAGTCCCAGCGCAGTGTGGGAAGCAATGGGGTGAGAAAGGGCTGTATAAGCAAGGAAGCTCCCAAGGATGACAGTGACAGCAGGGGCGGGTTTTGTCTGTTTAGACCCCAGTTAAACCCTTCCCCTGTCCTGGCTGAGGCCTTCCATAATCATCCTAGCAGATAGAACTGACCATTTTTCTCACAAATTGACGCCAACATGAACCACTCCATTCATTTCCGCTATTAACAACTCGGGAGAGTGACACATTTTGGCTTAACTTGCTAATTTAAAGTTTCACTGATGTATTTTTTCCTGTGCACTGAAAGGTGACTTCGCTTCAGATAGTTCTCACTAAACATAATTTCTTGATTCTCTAGAGCAAGTCCTCGACCAGGGCATGGGAAAACATCTGGGCTGTCACCACAGGAGGAGCAAGGTGCTACTCAACACCCCACAGTGCCCAGAAAGCCCCAGACAGTGATCTGACCCAAAGTCAGCTGTGCTGAGGGGTAGACCCTGGTCTACAGTCAGGTGAGGGGCATCCCAGACACTGGGGATCTTAGTAAATGGGAAGGTGAGAATGGGGAAGCAAGGCTAGCCACATGGGAGTTACATGCACACATATGTGCACGTGCACATACTGTACATATATGTGCTCATACATAGACATACACATATGCATATGCACATGGGCATACACATATACACCCTCAGAGCCACAGCCCATTGGCCTAGCACAGCCCACGTGCCACACCCATCCTTTCAGCTGAGGGGCAGAGGGGACCCTGGCCCTGGCCCTCTGGGCACCCCAACCCCAGGTGTAAGTGAGGGCAGCCAGCCACACCTCGAGTGGGTGAACCTGGTGGGGGAGGAGCGATGGTGGGGGCAGAAAGTTAACACTTGAGGTTTTCCTTTCAAGTGGATGATGCAGAAGCAGTCCTGCTACTCCACTCAGGAAGCCTTTCTCTGGTTTGTGTGGGAATTTCCAGAAGGACCCCGCCTTAGAATATGTCAGAAATGAGGACTAGCGTGGAGCTTGGGGGAACGGCACTTTCAGCCCCCCAGTGTCATGAATGGAAGAACGCACTCAGCTAAGCGCTTCCTCAGCACCACAGGCACACCTGTGTTATATCAATGGTTCTCAGCATCTGTTTGTAAAGAGTGGCGGTGTCTCTCCTTTTATTTTGTGTGTGTTAAGTACCATTTCATTCTGTCTGTTCTTAGCTACCATGGAAACTAATCAGAAGGTTGTATTCAGCGCCCTGGCTAAGTATTTTAAATATAGGTGTTTGCAGGTGAGCAGAATGTGCTGCTTCTCAGACATACATTGAAGGGAAGGAGAACTAGCTGCATAGATTTTAGTGCCCTTTTTTAAAGAAATTGAATTATTGTCACTGACCATCAGTAGCAGGTTTGACATTTGGGGGGTGGAGGGTGGAGGACACGCTGTTTCCTTTATTAAAGCATGTTTACCCCAAAGCTATGAGGAAGCAGCAAAGGGGAGGATGGCTGAGTGGGAGACACAGAAGAGTTGTAAAAGCATTGGTATCTGGGCACACTCCCCGCCCAGACCCAACATGAGTCGTGTCCGTTGATAGGACAGAAGCAGTACTGTTTCCCAAAGGTTTCATCCTGAGGACAGCCCCTAGAAACTGAGCAACCTCGGGACACCAGGACCCTTTGCCCAAACATCAGAGCCACCAGATGAACCGTATCAGTGGGTCTGGGTGTGACAGGCAGAAGGCTGGACACAGTTTGTCAAAAGGAAAGAAGGGCCCACAGACTGGGTGGAGACTGCTGTGTGCGCCCTGGAGTGAGGGCTGGTCCCAGCCTCCTCATGGACCTCACGGACCTTCCATGCTGGGCGAGTACAGATGCCGCCCCTGGGCCTCACACAGAAGGATCGTGCAGTCTGTGGCGAGATAGACCGGGAGAGCAGGAAAAGTCAGGGAGTCCTCCCACCCCCTTGTTCTCTGCTCATGCAAATTGCAACATAGGCCCCCTCCAAAGAAGCCTGTCTCAGCATTAGGGGTCTGCCTAGCTGCGCTGCCAAGCAGAGGAATTGCTGTCCTGGGTCATGAAAGCTGAAGATTACATCTGGGGGCAAGGCCGACCTGGAGCCCCTTGATTGAGGAAAGGCCTCAAAGATACCAGTGGTCACCATGCCAAGTGGGCGTATCCCATGGGAACCTAACTTAGACATTTTCCGTAAATTGCATTATCGAATCAGGTGGGCTTGTGTCCAGGCTGTTTTCTCAAATGGGAGAGAATTCAAGGTGCTCAGGAAGCATCCACCAGGCCAGCCTAGGACCCTGGTGGGAAGACCTGTGGGGACGGTGGGCTGTCATCTGGAACACTATCTTCAAAGGGTGAGCTACTGGGCATCCTTAGAAAGGCACTCAGGAATGTTTCCACATGCGGCTGGCTTTGGAGCAGCTTCTGCTGCGCTACCTTCTCAAAGAACGGGAGCTCCCCACACAGGTGCCCAGTCTCAGCTGCCCAGCTCTCATGTGTTCCCACCTGCCCGCTGCCCCTGAAGCTGGCCCAGCCCAGACCTTGCTCCAGTGTCCCTGCGTCTCAGAGGCACTTCTGCAGCACCATCTCCCAGGCACATCCACAATGCAGACCCCTGGCACACTTGGGGAGCCTAATTTGTTGGGTCAAGACTGTGTGGTCCTCAGCATTCCTATCACATGGAAACTCACACATTGCTCACCTGCCAACCAGTCCACACCCACCTCAGCCAACATGGCGGGAGGCCCGGGGAGGCACCCAGGGTTCCTGCACCAAAGGCCGAGCCTGGACTATTATGACCCCAGAGTGTATTAGGGACCAGCCCGCTGAATCGCAGCCTGCGCTCACCTGCTCTTCATAACCCTGTATTTCCAATCTGTGTGTAGTTGGACAGCAGAGAGGAGGGATACATTATACCCTTGCATGGCACCTAGAGGAGGTGCATGACCGCTGCCCTCCTGGGCACTTTTATTCCTCTGTTTTTTTTTAAGGCGATCATTTAAAACATGCCCCAGGTCAATCTTGCATTATTCATCTTTGACTTGCGAGGGATGCTGGGAGGAGGCAGCCCACCTCTAGGTGATACTGATGAGTCCCTGAGGGCCTCACCTGGGAGTCCTAGTCAGTTACACTTACAGGCAGGCAGCAGTCCCCAATTACGGGCCAGGTGGGCACAGGTGGGGGCCTGGGAAGAGAGCTCAGGAAAATGGGGTGCGGAATGGGGGGCCAGCAGGTGAAGGCAGAGGACAGGTCACTGTTGGAGTTCAGGTTTGGGCCGAGGAGATGAGGGTGGTGAATGATGGGATTTGGGGGTATCATGAAGCTGGCCCATGAACTTTAGGGCTCAGCCTGGCAGTGCTGCATGCCATGCTCTAAAGGGGCCTGGGGTCACTGGATGTCCAGGACACGCTCACCCCACCGAAGTCCCCGCCCGTCACTCTGGGCCTCCCAGAGAGGTGGGAACGTCCTGGCTGAAGTGGGCACAGGGCTGGCGCCAATTCCCTGGATTTGTTATTACATTTGTCTCAGAACTTTAAAATAATCACAATTTATTTAAACAGCACTAGGGAAACTAATGCTGGGCCAGCTCTTCCTGAGCAATGAATATAAAGCAGGGCTTTTGGGCTTTCAAATGGCTCTGTGAAACCCTTTCAAATTCTGTGTCTGGAATTCAGAAGGCTCGGGTAAGCATCTGCTGGTGCCCAAGTGGCCCCGGTGAGGCAGACCTGTACTCTCTGCACCATCACGTGGGGTGTAGGGGTGCGCAGACAGCCCCCGAGAGACTGTGCTTATGGCCAGGGCTCCCCAGTCACCGAGCGTGAGCTGGGAGTAGCTGAGTCTGCCTGCCTTATGGGGACATGCTCAAGAGCAGACCCCAGCCAGCCCCTTCTGAGGCAGAGACCTAGGAACAGAGGAGGAGCCCCAGGCTGTGAGTTTGTGGAGCATGAGGCACTTGGAGGGGCCCCTGAACAGAGATTCGGGGCCCCACCCCAGAGGCAGCAGTCCAGGTGAGACCTGAGACTGGCATTTCTAACAAGTTCCTGAGGCTGACTCGTTGGGACCTCGAAGCTCTCCCTCCACAGCTTTAGGTTTATCACCACATCCAGGTGCAGGACCCCTTCTTTAGGGGGGATACTGGCTTCTGCACAGCTGCCTAGGCCAGGACTGGGAAAGGGGTGCAACCTCACAGGCACAAGCCTTCAGCAGAAGAGGGGTCACACCCTGCCAGGTGCTCAGACCTTGCAGTCTGATGCTCAGGGTTAAAATCCTCCCTCTACCTAATGAGCTGTGTGACTCTCAGGTATTCCTTGGTGCCTCTAAGTCCCCTGACGTGGCCCTAGTAAAGTGGAAGTGCTTCCCACTGAATTAGCGAAGGGGTGGATTTGGGTGGAAACTGTGGAACGCTCAGCCCCAGTGGCGTGGAAAGCAGCTGTGCCCTGGATGCCAGGAGAGTGTGTGACCAGGATTGTCATAAACACAGTTCTGGAGACGACCCCTCTGACATCTGCTCCTCATGACTGATGCCTGGTCCCAAGCAGTGTCCGGCAGAGGGTGCAATGTCCATCCCGTCGGGGGCAAGGCCAGAAGAGTACAGGTGCCTTGGGGGCTCCTTGCTGAGGAAAGAGGGCAATGACCTGGGAAAGCCTTTGGTTTTGGTTGCTGCAAACTCCTGAATTTGGGAACTAAGCACTGAGACAGCAGGGACCAATGGGGCTCTCACTGGAATGTGGCTGCAAGATTGGCTTTTCCTTGGGGTAGCTTTCAGTTTGGGCATCTGGGCATATAGACTGTGTGTGTGTGTGTGTGTGTGTGTGTGTGTGTGTGTGTGTGTGTGTGTGTGT
>JAAGEH010000023.1:601500-616172 GCA_011751065.1 Lasiurus cinereus
TGTGTGTGTGTGTGTGTGTGTGTGTGTGTGTGTGTGTGTGTGTGTGTTGTTATCAACAAGGCAGTTTTGTGGTGGAGGCTCCCGGGTCATTGCACACGAGGTGAGTTTGACCAAGGGAGGAGGCGGCCCACCTCTAGGTGTATGTTTAATTTATTACTATGCAGCTTTTTGGCAAAACAGAGTGAGGAAATGTCTGTCCACAGAGGGCAATGCTAAGACCAGCCAGGGGCCTTGAGAGGCCTTGAGCTCAGCTGGAGTGGGAGGACCTGCCAGGGTTGCTCAGATGCCTCCAGCCTGTTTTGTCCCCTCTGCCCTGGCTGTCCTGGCCTGGGTCAGCCTTGCTGTAGGGATTCCCATGCACAGGGCCTGAGACTCAGCGTGAAATGAACATCAACCAGGAACACCGGGCTGAGGCGCCATATGGGCACCTTGGAAGTAAACACAGAGATGACAGATGTGTAAGTGCCCCATGCACACATGAAGTCCTGCTGGCATGTGACAACATTCAGATACACAGACATATAAAAGGAATAAAGTAAAATGAACCCGTTGGTGACCAGAAAACACAGTCAGCCTCTGGGTGCGTTTCTGTCCAATCTCCTCTGGATCCTTTAAAAAATAAGACTTGGCCTTGGCCCGTGTAGCTCAGTGGACAGAGAGTTGGCCTGCGAACTGAATCCCAGAATCCCCAGGGGCGTGTAGGAGGCAGCTACTCAATGATTTTCTCTTGCCATTGATATTTCTCTCTTTCTCTCCTTCTCCCTTCCTCTCTGAATCAATAAAAATGTATTTAAAACAAAAAAAGAAGTGGCTGGAGTTTGGCAAGATGAAGGGACTTAGCTGGTGTCACATGACTCCTTCCCTGCACATAAACGTGAGACCACAGGTCTGCTGCCCACCAATCCCTGCACCCTCGGCCCTCTCTCTGCAGCTCACTCAGCGCACCTCTCGCTGCTGAGGGTCCCCTCAGTTAACCTGGGCAGTTTGGTAGGTGGAGAGGACACATTATTTTGCTTTGTTTGATTACCAGGAAACATGGACATTTTTAGACATTTATTGATCCTTTATTTTGCTATTGGGTTTCTATTCATGTCCTTTTTCTGTTATAAAAAAGATTCAAATTTTTTATTGATTTCTAAGTACTGTTTGTATAGCAAGACTTAACTCTTTGTTCCAAGTTCAGCAGTTGCTTTTAGGATATGATTTCTTAGCCAAGAGTTTTAAATTAAAATGTATTTGTCCCTTTTTGTTTGTTTTCCACTTGGGATTTAAAAGCTTGGATCCACTTTATTGTTAGTTAACTGCATTTTTTTCTTTTTGTGGTTTCTTCCCTGCCCTCCTCCCCCCAATATAATTGTGTTTCTTTGTGTAGATGGGTCTTGCTTGGTGTTTCCCCCTGACACTTAGCCCTCCTCACATCATCCAGGTTTTCCCTGTCCATCAGGAAAGTTCAGATTCTCTAATTGCTGCCTTCTCCTTGGAGCAGAACCTAACCACATTGTGGCTCTTCTCTTCCCCTCCCCCTCTCCACAGATGCCGAAGAAAGGAAGGAAGACTCCAGCCCCGGACCTTGCCCCCGCTCCCAGCGATGTGCTACTGCCATGGCCCCAGCACCTACCTTCCAATGGCCTGG
Organism: Lasiurus cinereus; assembly: GCA_011751065.1. Lineage (NCBI taxonomy): Eukaryota > Metazoa > Chordata > Mammalia > Chiroptera > Vespertilionidae > Lasiurus > Lasiurus cinereus. The sequence goes on from JAAGEH010000023.1 coordinate 603,134, forward strand.
GTCTGCGGAGACAGAAACGGGACTGGGTCATCCCACCCATCAACGTGCCTGAGAATTCTCGTGGGCCCTTTCCACAGCAGCTCGTGCGGGTAAGTGCAGGCTCTCTGCGTGGGAAGGCAGACCCTCCTGCATGGGGAGTCCCTCCTGCGTGGGGAGCCCCTCCTGTGTGGGGCAGGGAGCCCCCTGTGTGGAAAGCCACCCTGCGTGCAGACCCTCCTGTATGGGGAGCCCTCCTGTGTAGGGATCCCCTCCTACGTGGAGAGCCCCTCCTGCATGGGGAAACCCTCCTGCATGGGGAGCCTTACCTCCATGGGGAGCCCCTCCTGCTGTGGAGCACTTCTTGTGTTGGGAACCCTTTTATGTGGGGAAGGTCTAGGCTTCCCAGCCTCTGCTCTGCGGATCTTGCCCACCAGGTCTGATGGGCTTGCTCCTGGTGGTGGGATGGGTTTGCATTTGGTGTCTAAGGTTGAGATCTCACCTTTCAGTAAGAGTGCTACACGGAATGAAACAGAGCAGAGAAACCCAGAGGGGCATCCAGATGGGCTGAGTGAGTTAGTCCCCCTCTCTCACAGTTACTGTCAAGTGACAGAGCCTAAAAGTGGGAGGAGGAGACGCAGAGCTTCGGTTCAGGCCCTTGACCTCTGACACCTGTGTTTGATCTGATCGTTCACACGCCTTTTGAATAAGGACTAAGCTGCGGAGTGGTGGCTTGACTGTATGATGTTCTTGCTGAAAAGTCACAAGACTCGAGTCTGAAACTGTGATTCCAAGTCAGCAGTGGGGTTCATAGCCAATGACTGAATCCATTCCCTCTGTATAGTGAGGCCTCCACCACAACCCACAGGCCCTGGCTCGGAGAGCTTCCAGGTTGGTGGCCACCTGGGCATGGGGGTAGGGGTGCTCCGGAGAGGGCATGGAGCCTCCACACCTTGCCCTGGGTCTCCAGCCTGTTGCAAGTTATATCCTTTATGGTTAACTGGCAATCTAGTGAGTGAACTGTGTCCCTAAATTCTCTGAGCTGCTGTGGCCAATTAAACGATGCAAGGAAGAGTCATTGGAACCTCCGATTTATAAACAGCCATAGGTCAGCAGTAGTGACAGCCTGGACATGGGGTTAGTGTCACAATGTGCAGTCCTGAGGCCTGAGCACTTCACAGGTGGGTTGGCGCTATCGTTGGGTAGGTCGGGGCTGAAGTGAGTTAAACTATAGGACACCAGCTGGTGTCACAGAAAACAGCTTAGTGGGGAAAACTCTACACGGTGTCAGAGTGTGAGTGTGGTAGTCGGTGACAGGAGAGTTTCCCAGCTCACAGCACAAAGCCGGCCCTCCTCCACCCACCCCCAGTGCAGGAGAAGGGCTTCTGGGCCATCACCTACCCCAGAGTGGATTGACTGGGATGTCGCTGTGAAATGGAGGTAAGGACATGGCGAAGCACTCAGGGACCGAAACCCCAACCTGGGCAATTTCCCCGGACTCGTGCCTTCCAGGCCCATCTGCCAACCCCAGCCACTGCAATAGTGCTATGTCCCCGTGTTCATGCCCTCCACCTGCCAGGCCCTCACCACATCTGATGATCACTTGTCATTTAGTGAAAATTTTTCTCTAGTGATTGCTTGTTAATATAAATTTATACTACAAGGAGACTTCCTGGTAGGTGACCACTGGGAAGCTGGCATTCCTACGAAGCAGGCATAGGCAGGGCAAGTCTTAATGCTGGCTGCTAGCTGCCCACCATAGCCTAGAGGCTGCCTGCCTGTGTTCGAAGGGGCAGCAACTCTGAAGTGTCTAGACAGCAAGGCCTGCCCAGCCATGTGGCTCAGTGGATAGAGCATAGCCTGCACACTGAAGAAAGGGTCTGAGGTTCAATTCCTAGTCAAGGGCACATACTTGGCTTGTAGGTTCCATCCCCAGCCCTGGTCAGGAAGTGTATGGAGACAACCAATCGATAAGTCTTTCTCATATCAATGTCTCTCTCTCTCTCTTTCTCCCCTCCCCTTCACAGAACATTATCCTCATGTAAGGATTAACAACAACAAAAATAGATACAGCAAGGTCTAAAGCTTAGCCTCAATGTTGTCAGGATTAAACAGACTGAGAAGGGGGTGAGCCTGTCATTGTGATTTGGTTCTAGTTAGAGCTTTGTGCTGGTTCTAGGTAAAGGTCACCTCTCCTGGAAATAGGTTGGCCTGACTCAGGGAGCACATTTTCGGTAAAAGGCAGCAAGTAAGTAGTTGAGGCTTTTCTGGCTGCTGCTGTGGTCCTTAAGATGTGAAGGCTACCATAGGCAACATGTAAACAGAGGGATGTGGCTGTGTGGTAATAAAACTTTATTTATAAACACAGGCAGGGGGCCAGATCTGGCCCTTGGACCATAGCAGGGAGGTTAGAGTGAAGAGTGAGTTTATAATAAATACTAAGCATTCTCATCTGCTCACACACCAGAGGGTGCATGTATGATGCATGGCGGGCATCTGAGCCCTGCCAGAGTGTCCTGCAGTCCTGACTTTGGAGTTTCTCAGGTTGAGGATCCCAGTACCAACACATGGAACTTTCTTCCTCTGGGCCTCTCCATACACAGACCTGTAAAAGGTGCCAGAAGGAGAGATGGCCACTGTGGACAGAGCCCTCCCTCAAGGATGCCCAGGATCTGCTAGCAGCTCTTTGGGGAGGACCATCTCCAGGCCAGAATCTCACATCTGAGCAGGCTGTGAGTGCAGGGTGGGGTGTGGGTGAAGGCCTGCCTGGCTGCTATGATGAGCATCCCCAGAATATCAGAAACCTCACACGTGGAGGCTTATTTCTTGCTCCTATGAAGTAAGGGCCCCAGCCATGCCAGGTTCTCCTGGAGCGCTTAATCTTCAGCAAATGGAAAATGAGATTTTCATTACGGTTTCTGTAAAAGATTTGTCTTTTCCAAATGTACTTCAAATTATGATATAAGAACTCAGCCCACAAACACACTCTCATATGCTCACTTTCTGCTTCCCTCCCCATCTTTCCAGCATTAATTTCTTCTCCCGCACAGACAAGGGTTTCCTTTCGGGTACTTCTGACCTGTTACTGTCTCCAGGAAGCTGATGAGCTTCCTGACCGAGTCCTGGGGCAGCTGCCCTGAAAGGAGCTCCTGGCCCAGTGGAAGGAGCAGAAAGTGGAGGGAGGAGCACCGGGAGGTGCAGCTGGGATCTGTTCATTACGGTGTTTCATTCGAATAGAGTGTGTGAAAGGAAAAACAGAGAGAGAAAAGAGGGCAGCGTGTTTTTCCCCAAAAAACTGCTGTCAATTACAGGCTTTTCCTGGAAAGAATTCCATGTCAGCTCTGCAACACAGGGTGAATCAATAACCTATGTGTCCAGGCAGAGCATGGAGGCCTTTGGCGTGGTTCACCCCTGGCATCTGACAGCCATCAAAATTAAGTGATGTATGGGGAGGCACCGTGGAGATACTACTCGGAGGTTCCAGGCTGTTTCTTCTCATCACAATGGAAAAGGCAGCCATTCAGTTATTGAGCTCCTCCCCTAGGAAGCTGGAGAGGTTCTTTGTTCTGGAGGAAATGGCAGGAGGGCACCAGTGAAAGTCAACATGATCTTCCCTCCTCCCGCTCTCAGCTCTGGACGGGACAGTTTGGGGCTATCCGGGGATGCCAGGAGCCCTGTGAGCATTGGAGATTCTGCGGGAGGAGTCTGTTCATGGCCGCAAGAACCACCAGGCCATCAGCTCTCTGCTTCTCACTCTGAATGCGGCCCCTTCACTGTCCCTAGGAGTCTTCCATGTGGACGAATGCAGGACTTTGCACCTCCCTGGGCTTCTCTCACAAGTGGATTAGGCTTGCCTTCTGGCAAGACTCAGAATGAGGATCAATCAAGCTTTTTAAAAAGAGGGTGCGTTTCTTAGCTGAGACTAATAAGCATTCACACTTTATTAACTTGAGAGGTTGTCCTGGGCAACTCTGGGAACTGGCCCCAGAGGATGGGAGACAAGTCCTTTAATTCTGGAAGCTGATGTTTTAACAGACAGGAAGTCATACAGACCCATCATGGGGACCTGCCAGGGAGTAATGCTGGAAAAGGACTCTGACTGTGGGAGCCAAAGGAAGCCCTGGCACCGTGGCTCAACATGAAGGCAGCACGTGGAGAGGGGAGCAGGCGAGCATTCCTGGAGCAGGGAGCTTGGAGAGCACAGTGGGGCCTGGTAAAAGCAGCTCCTCACCTAACAATGCAAATGAGCGTTAACGATTGCCATGGAGGCTTTTCTTCACATTTCCTTGGTAAATTTGCTCCCATTTTGTGTGCATTGCTTCATCTCCAGCCACAAATACGTACTGGCCTTCTGCATGAATGGAAATGGGCTGGACCTTTGGCACAAGCCTTCCATGATGTGAGCTGCACTGGGGCCTGCCAGGGACACGGAGAGTCCCCCAAGTAGATGCTCTGTAAATGTTCCTCTGCACACAAGCAATGGAGCTCCATGCTGACGTATAAGATGTTTGGGCAGTATAATTATCATGGGTCCACCTGGATGCCTCCTTGCTGGCACTCTGAAGGTACCCAGCCAATCTGTATGATGGACATGGTCATTGCTCACTGCCCAGTGGAGGCAGGTGGCTTGCCAAGCACACTGTCTGTGTGTCGTGTTGTTCCTTTCTGTCCTTTCCCCGATGTCCCCATGAGGAAAATCTAACTCCTTAGTATGTCACACAGGCCTCCATGATCTGACTCTGTCCCATACACCAAACTCCAGCCATGCTGGACTTCTTGCAGCTTCCAGGCTTGAACTTGTGCTTGGTTATCTGGAGGCCTGTGTTCGAGCTCTGCCCTCAATCTGGAGTGTTTTCTCACTGCATCTGACACCTCAGCCTGGCTCCTTCCCTGAGAATGCCCCACTTCTCGAGACCCTGCCGCACCCCCCAGCCCTGCCTGCCATGGTGGCAGAGTTCTTAAAAATGTCTTGTCAGTGACTATCAGTCTCTCTTCTCCATAAACATGAAAGTCCTTGAGGAATAGTCCCCACAATAGAGGGGACAGAATAGTGCCATCAAGTTATTTTTAAATGAGTGAATGGTAGAGCCCCATGCCCACCTCTACCAGGCAGCCTTCCAGGAGCATCCTAAAGAATGTTAGGTGAGCTCTACCATAGTTGATCATAATGGAATTGCAAGTTCTGCTTCTGGTAATGGTGGGATAGTGTATATCAGACTAACCTCCTAAAACAATAATTACAAACTCTGGAGAGGGCGGGCTGTTAAAAAATTTTGCAGTTACTTGAGAGTGGTCATTAGTAGGCAAAAACTATCGGGGACTCCACTCTTGAGAAGAACGTAGCCCTGAGTGAGCTCTGTGTGTATGTGGCTTTCCCGCTGAGGGAACTCCTTGTCCTGCTTCAAAGTGTGGCTAGTTCTCACGCCGAAGACCACAGGCTTGTCCTTGCCCGTATTGCTCACTGGTTAAAGCATTGGCCCACACACTAAAAGGCAGCAGGTTTGGTTCCCAGCCAAGGACACATATCTGGTTACAGATTCATCCCCAGCCCATGTTGAGGAGCATGTGGAAGGCAACCAATCGATGTGTGTCTCTTACATTGATGTTTCTCTCTCTTTCTCTCCCCCTTTCCCTCTCTCCCTTTTACTCTCTCTAAAACTCAATGGAAAAAAATATACTCAGGTGAGGATTAACAAAACACACACACACACACACACACACACACACACACACACAGTCTTACTGGTCAGAGGAGTTGGATGATAGGGTTAGAATGGTCTAGCAGCTGGAATGTGAAAAGATGAAGCCTATAAAATATGTAGCTAGAGGCAGAGACTCCCAAATTTGCTTATAAACTCTGCCCAGATTCTTGGCTGCCCCTTGAACTATGCATACACAAGAGAGACCCAAAGAACCCAGTGAAAAACAAAGGTGAGATGGTTAAAAGAACTAAGCAGAGGTTTTAGTTGCTTCCTAATGCAAGGGAAACAAACATATATTTCAGATCAGCCAAGTTAACTCCCAGCTATAACAAAAAGCAACACCCTTCAGAGGAAGATAACAGAGCCAGAGTCTCTGCAATGTATCATTCACAGTGATCTGTATACAATAAAAAAATTACCAGATATGTCCCCCCCAAAAAATATGACCATACTTAAGAGGGAAAAACCTAACCCTGAGGTTTCCCAGATAGTGGATTTCTTATACATATGCTCAACAACTTAAAGGAAAATATGGTCACAATGAATGAATACATGGGAAATCATAGCAGAAAAGTTGAAACTCTAAAAATATAACCAAATGGAAATTGTAAAAGTGGAATGTATAAAATCTCTAATGAAAAACTCACTAGATGGGCTTATAAGTAGATCATAGAAGGCAGAAGGAAGGTCTCAGTGCATTCAAAAGTAAATCAGTAAAAATTATCCAGTCTGGAGAATGGCAGGGCAGAAGATTGAAGAGGATAAGGTCTGGTGACTTAATGTATGTTATTGGAATCTCAGAGGGAGAGGAGAGAGAAATAACAAGATAGGAGAAAAAATGGTTGAAATTTCAAATTTGGTGGAGAAACAGACTTACAGATCCAGGAAATTCAGTGAACTCTGAGTAGAATAAATACAAAGCAAACCATACCTTGGTCAGAGTCAAACTGCTGAAATTAAAAAGAGAGAGAGATAAAGCCCTAGCCTATTTGTCTCAGTAGATAGAACGGCAGCCTTCGGACTGAAAGGTTCTGAATTTGATTCCAGTCAAGGGCACATGCCCAGGTTGCAAGCTCAATCCCCAGTAGGGGGCAACCAGTCAATTATTCTCTCTCATCATTGATGTTTCTAGCTCTCTCTCCCTCTCCCTTCCTCTCTGAAATCAATAAAAATATGTTTTTTCAAAAATAGAGAAAGTCTTGAAAGTAGAAGAAAGATGTGTTACATACAAATGATGAAAGTAAAGAATGAGGGCTGGATTCTCTGTAGGAATAATGGAGCCCAGCATAGCTTAGTGGCTGAGCATCAACCTATGAACCAGGAGGTCACAGTTTGATTCCTGATCAGGGCACATGCCAGGGTTGCAGGCTCATTCCCCAAGTGGGATCGTGCAGGAGGCAGCCAATCAATAATTCTCTCTCATCATTGATTTCTCTCTCTCTCTCTTTCTCCCTCTTATTTCCTCCCTGAAATTAATTTAAAAAAAAAATTTTTTAAAGACACCCGATCCGGGCAGTTTATTCTGTGACTGCAACCTGCAGGAGGCCTGGTCGTGTTTGATGCTAGTAGGCATTTCCCATGGATTTCTTCTAAACCGCAGACAGTTCACTTTGAACATTCCTTTCTTCTGAAGGACAGAGAACCAAGGGGAGTGCCTGCCTCCAAAGGCTCTGGGCATAGAGAGCCTACTTCCACTCATAGAAACGGAGCAGAGACTACATCAAAAGTAAAGCCAGGCAGTGGGGAGGGGTCAAGGAGGGCTGTGGGGAGATCAGACCTCAGCTGAGCTGCAGAAGATGACTGAACAGGCTGTGAGGCAGCCTCTCGGGGACACTGGGACAGTTGGACTCTGTCTTCAAAGTTACTCTTAAAAATGATGCCCCAGTCAGGCTAGCGTGGCTCAGTGGTTGGCAACCTGTGAACTGGGAGGTCACAGTTCAATTCCCAGTCAGGGCACATCCCTGGGTTGCGATCCCCAGTGTTGGGCATGCAGGAGGCAGCCAGTCAATGATTCTCTCTCATCATTGATGTTTCTGTCTGTCTCTTCCTCTCTGAAAGCAATAAAAATATGTATGTTAACTAAAAACCTGAAAAATGGTGCCCCAGAAAGATTGTGCAGATGGCCGGATTGTGGCCGGGTGGTCTGTCTTGTTTGCTTCTGGCTGAAAGGTCTATCTGATAGTGGCCGGGTATTGGCCTCACCAGCATGGCATTGACCCTCGCTGTGCCAACCACTGGGGAGAGACCTCAGGGGTGGCAGCCCTCAATGTCTCAGACACTGAGATGCCTAAGGAGGTGCTTGCTTCTGCTCTGAGCCATTTGGCTGTCGGGCCATGCAACTGAGTTAGGCATTTGATTTGGGCTTTGGGGATTCATGAGCTGTAATGCTTATTTCAGTTGAGATGCTGATTTCATTTTCCTAAAATGTGGGCCAATAAAAACAAGAAAAGCCCCCGAGCCTCAGTGTCAAGAAAAACAAAACTAAGCAGGCATCTGAGCAGCACTTGAGAGAGCACCTGAAAGGAAGTGGGTCTTCCTGTCCCCCTCCCCCCGGCCCCCGACACACACACACACACACCTCCCCCGCCGGCAGCCTTCTACCCACGGGGAGCTCAGCTCTGCCTGCACATCTGAATCTGGAGGGTGGCCTGGGAGCTTACCTGAGCTTACCCCTTCAAGAACAGTCTACATACCTGAAACAAAGGGAAAGCGAGTGCACAGCTGCGGGTCCTGTGTCTCGGCAGAAACCTGCTGTCTCTGCTGTGACTTACTCTGAGGCTCCTTTGTCCCAAGAGGTCAGAGCTCGGCAGGGCTGGACACATAGCATTTTCAATTTGCCTATTGCCTCTGGTGACCATCCACTGTGGCCAACCTGGGATGGACCAGGCCTGGCACTTGGCTTTTAGAAGTGAGTGGCCAGATCAAGTTTGGGCTTTCTTTTAAGACTAATAGAATCGAAGGGGGCAAATGGTGACAAAAGGAGACTTGATTTGAAATGGTGAACACACGACACAGTATAAGGTGATGTGTTTTAGAATTGTACACCTGAAACCTATATAATTTTATTAACCAATGTTCATTTAATTTTTTTATTATTTCAGAGAGGAAGGGAGAAGGAGAGAGAGGAAAAACATCAGTGATAAGAGAGAATCACCGATTGGCTGCCTTCTGCACCCCCCCCCACCCCGCCCTCACTGGGGATCGAGCCCACAACCAGGCACGTGCCCTTGAATGGAATCAAACCTGAGACCCTTCAGTCCACAGGCCAATGCTATATCCCACGAGCCAAACTTGCCAGGACCATTTAAAATTTTTGTAAAGAACAATGGAATCCAAAGGTGACTTAGACTGCAAGTTTCACATGCAGATTTAGATGGGGCTTACACAAATTCATAATGCTCGGCCCTAAATTGTCTGGTAAAGGATGACAGGTGGTTAGTACATCCATGATCATTTAGGCCAGTGTTCATCTATCTGACCATCTGTCCATGCTTCCACTTACTCATCCTTCCATCCATCTATGTATCCATCATTCATCCATGTGTCCTTCCAATCACCAAGTTATTATCCATCCATCTGTCCATCTGTCCATTTGTCGACCCATCATCCATCCATTCGTCCTTTCACCCACCAATTTATTACCTATCCATCTATCCATTTGTCTGCCCATCCAGCTGTTGTGGGGCAAATAACAGTTGCAAGTGATCATGGAGGCTGCTAAGTTGGTATTAAGCAAGCAAGGATTTATTGAGCTGGCCAGCGACAGCCGTGAGGGCACCACACGCAGGTGGAGTCCACACTCATGACCGCGAAATCCCAGGTGTAGGCAGTGCTTTTAAGGGCCTTAACCACAAAATTTTCTAAATTCCATGAACAGCCAAGAGGGGTGGGTTTCAGTGGGCCACAACTGTTCCTGTTGACTGCTCCTTATCTCCCAACCACACCCTGCTAGACGTTGGAATGTGGACCTATCTTGCAAAAGCAGATTTGTACAGAAGCAAAATTGAGCAAAGTTAATCTCTAAAGGTCATCTATAGTCTCAACTCCTGGAGCCACTGAGTCAACTGAAATCAATCTTTTATGGTTCTGGTCCTCAAGCATAGGAGAATAACCTTTGTGATATGGGGTGGATTTATGTGAGATGTCTTTACCTGAGATGAATGCTCTTCAGGTCCTATTTCACAGCCATCATCCATCTTTCTATCTGTACTCATCCATCCGCCCATCATCCACCCACTCCTCCACCCATTCATCTGTCCACTTGTCCATCCATCCATCTACCCACCCATTTGGCCATTTGAGTACCCATTCCCTGCTCCAAGCAGCAACAGGACCTAAAGTCAGAACTTGGGCACAGCCATAGCGACACTCCTGCTGCTTTTCCGAGACACTCAAGTCCTTTGAGTGCAGCAGTACTTTCCATCCTTAAGTCTTTTCAGCATTTGAAAACTCCCGATGAGGATGAAGGTAATACATTTTTTACATTGGTGACAATTCTTCCAGGGGACTGGGGACAACCATTGCATTTGGTGTGACTATAAACCTATAAAACTTTGATTTGACAACAAGGTCAACCCCCAAGGAGGGCGCTGGACCAAGAACATGTCCAGATTGTCTTCCTAAATCATCACTTGCAACAGAAATGTGGGCTGAACTGTGTGTTTTTCTTTGGATTTCTCCTTGGAGGAAATGTGTTTCAGAGGGTAGTCCATCTTGGATCAGAGGTAAAGGAACCCATGTAGTCACCGAAGGGGCATTTGTTATACATGGTCTCTGCCATATTTGAGGTACAGCGGTGGCCACAACTATGTGGCCCCATCCTGTCTTTGAGAGCTGACCCCATGGTGGTGGAGATGAACAAGAGGACAGGAAACTGTCAGAACCTGGAAGAAACCACAAGAAAATCAACCCAGGGATGAGATGGGCCGGAATGGGTGGGAGGTGAGGAGGGAGCAGGGGCAGATGTTTTAAAGGGGGCACATCAGTGGAAGCTGCTCCAAGAAGCTACTGTTCACTTCTGCAAGACTAAGAGCTGGCTGTGCAGCGAACAGGCAGCAAGAGCGGCAAGTGCAGGCCTGAGCTTGGCACCCCAAGGGGCAGAAGTCTGTGGCAAGAATGCGACCGGCAAGCAGAGGCAGTGCAAGAGTGGGCCCGGGATGAGGGCTGGGGGCAGGTCACATGGGGCTTCCAGAGGCCCATCACAAGCTGAGAAGCCTTGGAGAACACCACTGAGTTTGCTGTCTACCAGGTGCCTTCAGGTGCCATGTGGGGGTGGAAGGCTAAGGACAAGAGCTGCACCAGTGCACGAGGAAGGAGGGAGTCGGCCCAAGAGTGTGATGTGGGCCTGGGCAGGACCAGAGAGGCGTTGGTGAGGAGAGGAAGGCTGGGGGAGCCCAGTGAGGTGGAAAGATTGGGCAGGACCCAGGCCTTATTCAGGAGGTGGGAGGAGAGGAGAGGGAGACCTTCCCGACCCTGCAGCCTGGGGAGGGTGTTAAAACGCAGATCTCAAGCTCTGCTGTCCTGGGGAAGGTACATCATGAGTCCTCTGCTTTCCCAGTAAAGCCAGCCTGGTGCTGTGTACCCAGCGACCTCTGCCCCTGAGCAACCAGGTTGGAGTGGGGCATGGTCCTCTGGTCCACACCCATTATGCTGGCCTGCTCAGCAGGTCACTGGCTGACATCTGCCTCCTGGAAAATCTGGCAGCCAATAAAAATTAGCCCTTTTGACCCTGTCTCATTGGGAACCAGAGGGCGGGGGTCCTCTGAGCTCTCACTGAGCCTCAGTCCCCTTAATGCAAAGTTGAAAAGCTTTTCATGTCATTAAATACACACCAGCAACTGTCAGAACTGTGGTCACTGAGGATTAATTGTATAGCTGAATCATTTCTGATCAACTATTACTTATAATTAGCCCCAATACACATTTCTAAATAATCAGTATTTGAATGTCTTAAATGAAGTAAATGCCACCTGGAGGTCAGAAGCACAAAGGCCGCCCGGGGTCTGGCTGGGTGAGTGTGGGCTGGTTGACACCGGCTGTTATCCTCAGGGGAAAGTCCCATAGGTTTCAGAAAGTAGGAGCATTGTTTTAGACATTCCCATGAATATCAGAAGAATTTGAGCGAGCTATCTGCCTTCCTAAGTCAAACTCTCTAAATCAAGACCCAGGATTCTGCCCAGAGTTCCCCCATTCAGGCCACAGCCGCCCAGGCCTGAAGTGAGGCCTCGCCACCTGGGGGTTGAGGAGGGCATTGGCCAGTGCACAGGCCTAGGGCCTCGTCCTCCCCACCTGGATGTGGACACTCTGCCCAGTCCTGGAAGCAGGCTACTGGGGTGACTGCAGATATGGGTGCTGGCTGTGAGAGGGATCCCCCCCACACACACCGTGTCCTGGACCCCACTGCTGTCAGCTGCTGCAGGCATCCCTTCGGCTCAGATAGACCCATGACGGATACACAGTGTTAGTGTTCCACGTGTACCATGTGATATGTTCTTACAACAGTGAGTGAGAGGAAAGTGCTACTAAGAAATATAAAGAGAGAAAACACATTATGGCACTGTGCACATTTATTGAAAAAAATCCACATATATGTGGCCTTGCACAGCTCAAACCTGTTGTTCAGGGGTCAATGGAATAAAAGAATTAAACTGGTTTTGTACATGAGTCTTTAGTCAAGAAAGTTGCTGAAAGAGGCGTGTGTTCGCTCATTGGGTTTGTTTTTGTAGGTGAGGAAAATAGGATACAGATGTAAAGGGGGGAACAGTTCAGGTAGTGAAAAGCCAGCTTGCAAACAGCCAGCCTGCCTTTAGGTCTGAGAGCCACCAAATGGCAGTGATGGGACAGACAGGAGTTCATCTCCACATTGAGCTTTGCAGACTAAGTCCTTATCCTGAGGTACAGGGAACTCAGGCACACACTACACAGGCCACAGCCTCAGAGCCTCGGAATTCCAATGTGGGGATCCATGCTGCTGCAGGTCTGATGTGGGGTTCCATACTGTAGGAGGATCTGATGTCTGGTTCCATGCTAAAGCAGGGTCTGATGTCGGGTTCCATGCTGCAGCAGGGTCTGATGTGGGGTTCCGTGCTCCAGGAGGGTCTGATGTGGAGTTCCATGCTACAAGAGGGTCTGATGTGGGGTTCCATGCTACAGGAGGGTCTGATGTGGGGTTATATGCGACAGGAGGTCTGATGTGGGGTTCCATGCTGCAGCAGATGTTGGATTCCATGCTAAAGTAGGGTCTGATGTGGGGTCCCGTGCTGCAGCAGGATCTGATATGGGGTTCCATGCTACTGGAGGGTCTGATGTGATTTTCCGTGCTACAGCAGGGTCTGATGTGGGGTTCCGTGCTACAGGAGGGT
>JAAGEH010000023.1:616182-659487 GCA_011751065.1 Lasiurus cinereus
TGCAGCAGGGTCTGATGTGGGGTTCCATGCTACAGGAGGGTCTGATATGGGGTTCCATGCTGCAGCAGGGCCTGATGTCAGGTTCCATGCTACAGGAGGGTCTGATAAGGGGTTCCATGCTACAGCAGTGTCTGATGTGGGGTTCCGTGCTACAGGAGGGTCTGATGTGGGGTTCTGTGCTACAGGATGGTCTGATGTGGGATTCCATGCTGCAGGAGGGTCTAATGTGGGATTCCATGCTACAGGAGGGTCTAATGTGGGGTTCCATGCTAAAGGAGGGTCTGATGTGGGGTTCCATTCTACAGGAGGGTCTGATGTGAGATTCCATGCTACAGGACGGTCTGATGTGAGGTTCCATGCTGCAGCAGGCTCTGATGTGGGGTTTTATGCTAGAGGAGGGTCTGATGTGGGGTTCCATGCTGAAGGAGGGTCTGATTAGGGGTTGGATGCTGCTGCAGGTCTGATGTAGGGTTTCATGCTACAGTAGGGTCTGATGTGGGGTTCAATGCTACAGGAGAGTCTGATGTGGGGTTCCATGCTACAGGAGAGTCTGATGTGGGGTTCCATGCTGCAGGAGGGTCTGATGTGGGGATCCATGCTGAATGAGGGTCTGATTAGGTGTTGGATGCTTCTGCAGGTCTGATGTAGGGTTCCATGTTGCAGGAGGATCTATTGTGGGGTTCCATGCTGCAGGAGGGTCTGGATGCAGAGCAGACAAAGGGGGCTGCCAAGGAAACACTGCCTTATCCTTCACTCTGGCGACTGTTTAATTTCTTTGGCAAAAGGTGATGGAAGGAAGGTGGGAATCTTCATCCCAACCTTGGCAGCTATTCAGGGTGCCACTGTCCAGGGCATGCATGTGCCGTCCCACACGTGGGCCCAGATTCTGAGTTGGCACCCAGGAGATTGGACGGGGTGTGCAGAGTGACATCTGGCCCCAAGGATGAATTCAGGGCCATCTCCTCCCGAGACCAGTGCGAGGCATGGACAGGGCTTGGGCTACTGAAACCAGGACTACACTTTGCAGAGGACAGGTCTTTTTACCTGCCCAGAGGGCCTCTAATAGTGGGTTGCTAAGAAATCATCACAGGAGATTATTTAAAAACATTTCATTTGGTTTGATGTGTATGAGTCTCCAGCACCATGGAAACATCCCATCCACCCCTGATGGAGTGCCACAGGGAGCCCTGGGGGAGTGGGTGTCGGTGTCCTGGGAGGAACTCCAGGGCATCGATGGGTCAGCCAGGCTGGGGTCGCCTGTGCAGAGAAGCCAAGGTGGGGAAATTCCGTGCCATTGGAAGGAAGAATGGGTGTTTTAAAGCCCACAGCCTCCGTGTTCTAGAACCACAGAAGGACCAGCCTTGCCCTGCCCAGTCGGAGTTGGGGTTCAATTAGATAATCCAGCTTCAGGCTTTGCTGTCAGTGACTGATACCAGGGTGTCCTGACCCAGGCAGTGTCTAAGTTTGAAGCTGTTCAAGCTCAAATCGCTGGATGCAGAATCTCCTTCCCCATCTGCTCCTCTCCTCTCAGTCCCTTGTCCCCTGTGAGGCTTGATAACTCCTGCCATCTGGGAGAGCAGGCAGCCTGGGCTGTGATCATGTGTGTGAAGCAGCACATAGTAATGACCAAACAACATTCAGGAAAGTAAACAGAAGCAAGAGGACAAACAAGTGGAGGACTTACAGCCCTCAGGCTCAAGAGGCCTGACAGGCAAACCCACTGGGAAATGTCTTGAACGGAGAGGATGCATAGAGCGCTGGGCATTTTGAAATACAGGCAGGGAGGTGATGGAGCATTCTGTCTGCATGTGGTACTTGATCAGCCTTCTGGATGTCTTGAGCTGCTCAGCAAATCTCGAAGACTCACAGTCACCAATGTCATCTGTCATCATGTTAAATAACATCCACCCAGCGTTTCGCTTACTGGCATGGCTGGTCGCTCCAAAACCGTGCTAGCTGGGCTGAGCTGGGCTGGGTGCCACCTCAGGGGAACCTGCCACAGACACAGTGATCCTGACTGGGGCGTATCTCCAGCATGAAAGTGGCCAGTGAACCAGCTCATCCCAATCCAAACCACAGTGTTCAGGAGGCGAGCAAGTGCAGGGAAATTAGCTCCTGTCCCATTGGGTCACTCAGAGATGGTGCAGCTGGATGCACACTGATTACAGTCGCTTAGAGAGCATGCCCGGGCCAGGTGGCAGGTACCACTGGGATGCCACAGCTGCAGGGCTCTCGCCCCACCGAGCTCTGGGATCAAGAACACTGTGTCTTCTCACCTGTCACTAAGGAAAACCCACTTTCAGAATTAACTTTGATTTCGAACCTAACGGATGCATCCTGGGGCCTGTTTCCACGTAGCAATGGAGGTAAGGACACAGCTGAGGACACGTGCTTGCAGTCAGGAAGAAGCCGCTGTGCAGACTGCATATTGAGAGGGTGACACATTAAGGACCAACTCTCAGTCTTAATGATGTGGAGGGATTCCTACAGTCCCAGCTCTGCCCTTTCCAGATCTCAGTATGTCCTAGAACATTAGGGGAATGTATAAAAAATCATTCCTACTGTGCTTTGCAGCAAAAGAGCAATCAGGCACATCTCCTCAGAATGGCTTCTCCAGTGCCACTCTCCCTCCCAATGCTGGCAGCCCTCACCCACAACCACGTAGCACGCTGGCCCATCATGTCCTTCCCAACTCCTTCCCGCTCTCCACCTTTAGTTGGATGCTATTGCTCCCCCTTGGTGTTATTTAAACCAACTTGCTTTTTATACTAAAGTTCATTTTAAAGGACATTTTATGTAACCATACCGCTGTCACTAGGCCTAAAGAGACTGGTACCTCCAATGACAGCAAAAATGACATTATCATCTAAACCATCCATCACAGTAAAGGACCACAGCCTGGGAAGTGAATGTCAGTACCAGGCAGCGGTGAGCGGTCCCCTGGGCTGAGGACTCACCTGGAAGCACTGTATGTGATCTGATTCCGCCCATGGAGGTGGCGCTCCTCCTGTCACAGCTCTGAAGGTCTCTGGGGACGATGGCTGCTGGCCCAGCTCAGAAATCAACTTGTAGTCCTAAATGTTGTGGGAAATTGTACATGTCACCCAGGAAGACAAAGTTACCTGTTTCTTCACAGATTACAGAACTAAAAGCAGAACAAACCCCCAGCTGGAGGACCTGAAACAGGCAACACCTCCTTTAAGATGCAGTTGGTATGCCCACAATGCGGGACCAATCAGGTTTGCGCGTGGAGATGGGAAGGCGGAGTCTGGCATGGGGATGGGCAGTGGGGCAGCTGGAGGTGAGACCCAGGCTAGGCCTGCTGCTTGAAGGCAGGAAGAGGTGGACAGAGAGCAGGTGGCCCCTCAGAACGGGTTCTGCGTCGCCCGGGAGCAGCTTGGACAGGGCAGTACCTTGACTGCGCGCGCACACAGTGCAACTGCGAGCGCGCAGCAATGGGGGCCTCCAGTGGAGTGGGGGCGGGGTATACGGAGGCTGGGTGAGGCTGAGAACCAGGTCTAAGTCTCTGGAGGCCGCGGGCGGGTTCTGTCAGGGGATAGAAGTGATATGGGTTTCGTTTTAAAAGATCACTGTGTGGTTGTGCTGCAGGTGCCCTGTGAACAAGCACCCACGTGACCCCGAGTTTCTTGCTCACCTTGGGGGCCTGGCTGGGGCTGGGCTGAGCCGGGTCAGGGAACCTCCAGGGGAGTCCAGGCCATCCTGCAGACAGTGGGCGGCCGGGCCCACAAGGCACTGGCTCGCCCAGGAAGGGAGGGCGGAGAGCATGGATGCCAGCAGCCTCATGTTGTTGAAGTGCCCCACCCCCAGGGCAGCAGGGCAGGGCTGTATGGTAGCTGTTCTCATCGCTGTCCTTGGTGTTGTCATTGCTCCCTCAGTGTGTGCATCCTGATGGCTCTCCTTGTGGTCCGGTCTCTGAGACTCTTCCAGAGAACACCACCCCAGCCAGAGGCAGCAGAGAGGGCAGACTTAGGCTTCCGTGGGCACAGAATTTTGGTTTTGCCGGAAGTAGGAGGTCCGTGGCCACAGTGTGAGTACCTAGCATAGCTGCACTGCCCACTCACACTGAGGAGGGTGGGGAAGTTAACATTAGGTGGCCTTTTACGCAATAAAAAAAGAATTGCTAGGCAAAGCTAGGCAACCTAAAATAAAATCTAACATCCCTCTTCCCCCGCTTTTTTAAAGGAATTGGTCCTTTAAGTAGGATATGCTGAGTCTAGCCGGCAGCTCCCTGTATAGTGTGCATTTCTCAGGACCTTTTGTCGCGAGGAACAAAGCCAACAAAATCAACCCATTGAAAACTGAAAAGAAATGGAAACATGTTCACGGTCTAAGGGAGTGGGTTTTAGGGGGCCAGGCCTTGCCAGTGCTGCTCCATGAGTGGCACCCACCATCCCATGGGTAAGCCCAGAAGCACCCACGCAGGGTCCCCTGCAGCCTGAAGCCAGCCAGCTGTCCTGAAGATGGTCCACGCTGGGCCCCTGTTTGACGCCCTGGGTGATTCAGCCGCATCTCCTGGGCACTCCCAGCAGTTTTCCCACCAGGCACCACCCCAGCCTTCTGTGAATCTGAGTTGGTCTCTAGTCTAATAAAGCATGACACTTGTGATCCTGGGAGCCCCAGGCCAAGCAGTGTGTGTCCTGACGTGTGGGGGGCCCTCGGCTGCCTACTGGTCTGGACTCCAGCCCTGCGGGCTCCCAAGTGGCTGTGGTCTCTCCTGGGTCATAGGCTCTCAGGTGGCCTCTCCACTGTTCCTGTCCCTGCTGGCAAAACTCAGGCTGGGACTGGTGCATATGATGGTGGAAGGGGCCAGTAGAAGAGGAGGGGAGGAACAGGCAGGATGGGTAGGGAGAAAGCTAAGTGATGGTCTCAGCAGAGCCCAGTCTTGGCCTGCCCTAGCTCCAGCCCAGCCCTGTTCGCAGAGCCGTTCCTGGCAGGAGTACCTGGGGGCTCTCGTTGGCCAAGGTTAGCTTTCCATTGACAGCTGTGAGCTGCAGGCAGCTGGGAGGGCCACTGCCCAGTGAACGGGTCCAGGCAGGGCACAGCTGCAAGGGGGAACCCTCTCTTTAACGTGTTCTCTAACCACCAGAGAACTTCTCCTCCCTGCAGGGCCTGTATTTTAAGTCAAACCATCCCAAACATGGCCTTGATGTTTGATGAAGACCCTCCCCTCTCCACCACTGACCAGCCGGTATTCATGGCATTTGTGTAGGAGATGGCTCATTACCACAAGCCCCTTGTAGAGCTGGGGGTGGCAGGGTGCAACATGGGCGTTTCCAGGGATTGCTTTTATATAGAAAGCATGCAGTGTCCTCCCCCACCCCCTCAACCAAGCATACCCCAATGTGTGGAGAAGTAATCCGGTTCTAAGCAGGTGCCTAGTCCCCCGGTGTGGCGCCAGAGCAGTCCTCACAGAAACAGCTCAGGAGAGACCACAGCCACCTGGGAGCCCGCAGGGCTGGAGTCCAGACCAGTAGGCAGCCGAGGGCCCCCCACACGTCAGGACACATGTTGCTCG
Source organism: Lasiurus cinereus (assembly GCA_011751065.1). Taxonomy (NCBI): domain Eukaryota; kingdom Metazoa; phylum Chordata; class Mammalia; order Chiroptera; family Vespertilionidae; genus Lasiurus; species Lasiurus cinereus. Next base: position 621,719 of record JAAGEH010000023.1, read on the forward strand.
GCCTGGGGCTCCCAGGATCACAAGTGTCATGCTTTATTAGACTAGAGAGCAACTCAGATTCACAGGCACAGCCTCCCTCCTCACACGGAGAGAGGGGTCTTAAATTATTCTTGATGCATATTTCAAACAGAATCGCAAACATTCTTGGCAAACCCCTTCAATACTGAGAATTATCCGTGTAAACAGGATGAACTGGGGTTTAAAATGTGTTTCCAGTCCCTCCAGCTCTTCAGCTGCCCTAGCCTCTTTCTGCCATCCAGGGCGCTTATCCAGCCACTGTGCCTCGGCAATCCATACCGCTATTCATGCTGGCGAGCGCTTTTGTAGGTGATCACAGCGCCCTTTATTGGGGCACTCAGGTATCCACTGTACCTTACCTGTACCTCTCACCTGGCCCTGACTTCCCAGGTCGGATGGAGTGAGCATCACAGAGGGGAAACGGAGCCTCAAAGAGGCTGAGTCATTTGCTCAAGTCACACAGCTGGGAGGCAGCAGCTTCCAACCCAGGACTGCCTGCTTCCCAAGCCCCAGTGCACACATTGCATCAAGAAGACCCGGTAGTCTCACCCAACCGTGTGACTGTGGGCTGCCTGCTTGCCTCATTTGTAAGAGCGGAATAGTCAAGGCCCACCTCCTAGACAGAGGACTGATACCCCAGAATTCCCCAGGGACTACCATTTCCTCCTCACACTATTACCCTCATTTTGTAGATGAGCAAAGTGAGTCACACAGATTGTGTGTATATTGTCCAGGGTCAGACAGCTGAGACGTAAGAGCAGGGTTGGAACACAGGCCAGCTGGGCAATCCTGGAGTGACACAGCCAGGGGGCGAGGCTGGCAGAGCTACCCTGTGAGCCACTCCTCTCAGCCCCTTTGCCTGGTGTCTGCTGCCCTGCCGGTAAGCCGGTGCACATCATCCTTCCACACCAAAATAACTTGCAGAAATTCACTGTTCAAGAGACAAAGGTGGAGCATCAGTTGGGGGCATATTGCAGAGGACAATTCAACTGTGCTTTGTGGTGAGATGACAATGGGCCCTTAAAGGGATATCCCCCAAAGGCATGTTTAAGGTGCTTCGGGTGGTGATTTTGGTGCCTTCATAAGTTCCTGATCCTGCACTTCCCAGGGCTCGCATCACTGCTGCGCAGGGCAGTGAGCATTACTCAGGCAGCCTCTGCTGTCCTCATGGCCAGACACCTGCCACTCAGCCAACATTTTGAAGAGAGCATGTTCCCACCTGGGCCAGTGGGCGGTATCAAAGCTGTCTGTCATTTCTTTGCATGAAGCCCCAGGGAAGGTCGATGCCCCTTTGTACCCCACGGCAGACTTCCATGAGCCTCTGCCCACCCTGTGCGGAGCTGGGGTCCTCTGCTTCACCCAGGGTGCCCAGTCTGTCTGAGCACAGGTGTGGCCCACAGAACACAGCTCCTGAAACTGATTTCTTTCTGCCTTTCACCTGGGGATCCCCTGCCTGCTTTTGCAGCAGCCAGGCCTCTGAACAGGATGCTGGGAAATCCCTCACCCTGAGTGCTGTGTTCCCCCGGATGGCCAAATGGGTGTAAGTGCCGGAGGGCAGAGGCGAGGAGGGGTCCGGGCAGAAAGGGCTGGTGCTGCTTGATCTCTGAGTCTTCCAAGGCAATCACCGGGACCAGCCTGACATCCACCGCAGAGGCAGCCGGGTCTCAGAGCCTGGCCGGGGCCAACCCTGTGGCATGGTAGACCATGTCACAGGCACAGGCTTCATGACACGGCATATTTAGGCGACCCCAGGAATGGCCCGGGCTGGGATTCCAGCAGTTTCTGTGCTTGTGACCACATTGGTGGCCACATCTGTGCACAGGAGAGTACCGCCTCACATGCCTGAGAAGGAACCGTCTGAATTCACTCCTCCTTCCCGCCTCCCAATGGAAAACCTGCTTCCTAGAACCAGCACAAGGGCAGTGAACCTCCAAAAGGCCTGGAGAGTGCATCTTGGCCCCAGGGCCACAGCGGTGAGATGCAAGCCAGCCTGGAAATAAATGTGGGCACTGGTTTCCTGTGTTAAGTCTGAAACTGTTTTCTAGATTATCGAATGCAGTGCATGAACAGCCAGGAATGGAGGGCTCACACAGAGGAGCAGCGCGGCACCAGGCTACCCTCGGTTCTCCCCACTTATCTGCTAAGCCCTCCACTGCTCTCATTTACAAGTGGATTTAAGCAAGCACTTCCATTTGGCATGGCATGCAGGTGCTAATGGCACCCCAAGCCCAGCAGCTCAGGCCTCCAATGGGGAGCCACATGGGGCTTTCCCTGGGATGCCCTGGGAGGCACCTGCGGTCTTGCTGAGCTGTGACCTAGAAGCTGGTCCTTATGGGGAAGGCAACAGAGGGAGGTTCTTCGGGAGGTAGGGACCTTTCTCAACCTAAAAACCTGTGTAAGGTTGGTGTTTGCTTTCATCATTCTTTTCCTGATAACAATATTTCCCCTAATATTCACAGGGCATAAAACATCAGCAAGATTAAACCGATTTCTCAATTGCTCCCCGATTTGCTAAATGCAAAAGCAGCGATTCTGCTGGCATGGTTCAGAGAACCTTCTTCTGAAAATAGAATGGAAAATTCTATTTTTCACTTCCTTAAACACCAAATTTATGTTCTTCTGTCCTGTGAGGTGCTAGTTTTTAGGATAGCAGAGACTGTGTTCCTGCCACCCGGATAGGCACTCTGGCTATAAATGTAGCTTGAGCCAGAGGTGGGCTCCTTGCAAGGGGTCAGCCATTGCTGGAAGTCCGAAATCTGTGCCTGGGTGGGCGGAGCCCACTGGCATCTAGAAGGCGCGCAGGGGACCATGGTTGCCTCCAGTTGTGAGCAGGACAGAGGATCCCCTAAGGTCCCGCTGCTAACCTGGGCTTGTAGGGGTCACTTATGCTTGTGCCCAACCCCTTCTACCACCTGAACTTGTTTCCATAAGTGACATCAATGTTATGGCAGGAAAAGTGCTTGCCAGACTCTGGGCCTGGGTCATGGACTTCCAGGCGACCTGCCCTCCCGGAGTGCCAGGGGCCTGCAGTCCTCCCCACGCCTGGGCCTCCACCTCAGTCTTTAATCGGACAGTGCTGCTCCCTGGCCTCCAGGTGTGGCTTACAAGTGTGGGAAGTTGCCTTTGTCTCCCATGTGGGCCTAGAAGGTTTCTGACCCGGTGGAGTCTGTCCAGGACCCAGGAACAGACTCTCAGGGCCGCTTCTCTGCACATCTTTATCCCCACAGACCTTATCAATTCCCCCTGCTCACCAGTCTTTCCATCCTGAACTGCTGGAGAGCTGTCAGGGCCTTGGAATGTGCTGGGATGGGGGGGAGTGGGAGTGGGGGGCGGGGCGCCACCACAGGAGCCCCAAGGCTGCATCCAGACGCCTGGCCTTTCCTGTCAGATTGTGGACCCTGCCTGGTGGGCTTCTGGCTTTTGTCTTCCATTCTCAGCCCTCCCTCACCCACCCATTCACCCCCTACCCCCCAGGCCTGGGTTCTGTGGACCTGCACTAACTTCACCTCCATTTCCCAGAAGACCTTTCCTTGGAGAGCTTCTGGCAGTGAACGTGTCCCCGAGGTGCGTGTTCCAGAGGCATTTAACTCTCCCGAGGAAAACACCAAATGCACTTGCATTCCACAGCCCCTCAGTTCTGCGATTGGTCAGACCTCCTCCAAATAGCCATGGAGATGATCGTTGTATTTATGGAGGCAGCAGTCAGGTGCCGACACTCACTGTTTCTGCACCTCCTTTGCCCAGTTGTAGCCCTGTGTCCACCAGTTAGAAGGAAGCCCACTTCTGATGCCTGGGTGGGGTCATTCCCCCTGCCGCCCGTTGGTGTAATTTACATGTGGGCTCAAAGCACCCCCAGGCTGGGACAGCTAATGACACATGTGACTCCCAACCCTTCCCTGCAGCTCTGTCCCTCGAGGAGAGACATTCTGGGGGCTATTGAGTTCGATGGGTGAAACGCACAGTCATCTGCGACAAGCCAGGGCAGGTATGGCTTGGGGGGATGGGTGTTACTGATCTGACTCTGTGACCCAAGCTGGGACACAGTGGCTCTGAAAGGCCTCAGCAGAACTCCTCACAAAGGGACTCCTGGGGCCTCCTTTCTCCTATGAGATCTGCTGCTTTTCTCAGGGGAGCATTTCTGGCCTCCATCTGCCTCCCTCATCCCCTAGGCTGCACCTTGTTTCAGACTTGAAGCTCCTGTCTTCTCCCCTCCCATCCTGTCTCTGCACTCATCTCCCCCAAGCCTTGCTTTTCCCAGAAAGCCCCACAGTCATTTGGGTTCCCCAAGGCCACCTCCACAGTGCCCTCTCCTGGCTGCCCTTGGAGTGGCGCAGCCAAGTGTCACTGGGCATTTACCACATGGACAGCGGGGGCTCAGCTCTGTGGGCTGAGGGAAGAATATGGAAAGCAGGGTCTGGGCTCATTCAAGCCCAAGCTCACCTGAGCTCACAGGTGACACCGCCTCCTCCCTGAGGAGCAGCTGGCCCTCCTGTCCTGCTCACAGTGGCCCGGTATCCACGTCAGTCAGATAGGAACAGCAGTAGCCTTGCCAGGGATGGTGGGAGGAAAGAGGGGAGGTCACACCAAAATAGTGGCTGGACAGAGCCTGGTCCAGGGTACACGCTTACGGTGGGCCAGCCCAGCTCAGGGGACAAACAGGGCCACCCAGCTGGCACAACTTCATAACATCCCCGAAGTGGAGTCCACACAGCCTGTGGGCTCTCCTGAGCCAAAGGCCCAACTCAGCTGCTGGTGGACTGAGCTGGGAGCCCTGAGCACCTGTGCAGGCACTGGCTCCTGAGGAGGCCCCGCTGACCCATCAGCTTCACGAGATGCCCCCGTGTGGGAGAGCAGCCTCGGGTGGGGTTACCAGCAGAGCAGTTGATTTTTTTTTTAAGTGTAGATAGCATTTCTTAGTTCTTCAACACAAAGAAGTAAGAAAAAGAAAATGGTCTCTACCCCTACACCATTTACTTAAATAGAACATGTGAACACGATTAGAAAATTCTCTTGAATTTCTACAAAGTAATATAGTAGAAAGTAGAGCCCTCCTCCCCTCCGCCCACTTGTTCATAACCTTTTCTGATTTCTTGGCCCCAAAATGAGCTAGTGCATATGTGCACACATGCACCTTGGTGAGGATGAGATGTGAGAGCTGCCTTCGCCATTGCTGCTGGCCAGGCGGCCCGGCGGCTGGCGCCTCGTCCTCGTGGCGGCAGGAACGGCCTAGGCAGTCCAGGCAGCAGGGCCCCCAAGAGAAGTCCAGCAGCCATTGCTGGCCGGTGGGGTGGGCCAGAGGGTGCAGCTTTGAGAGCGAGTTTCCAGCCACCTCAGGTATTAGAGGATGCCTCTGCACCTCATGTCTGAACACCTGGGCCGATCGCACCAAGGCATTTGCCTTGAGTCCTACACTCACCTTCATGCCCATCAAGTCCTCTTCTTCCATTCAAAGGGGCTCTGGGATCTCCAAGCACACAGGCCCTTGTTCACCTCAGAAGCAGGCCCTGTGGTTGACCCACCAGCCCTGCCTTCCCTCTGAGAGCCCTACGCCTTGTGGTGAGGATCTCTGCCTCATTGCACTCCTGGGGCTGCTTCCCTTGCAAGGAACTGAATGTCTAGCTCCAGAGCCTGAGCACTGTCTATTTTGTGTCATGAGCAGTGAAGACGGCTGGCTCACCAGCTGAGCGATGCCCTCAAGGACTCGGCCCCTTGTTTCCTACTTCTACCACCTTAGCTGTTGGCCGTGTTCTCGCGATTACAAGAAGGCTCAGTGCACCTGTCATTTGGTCCCCTTGGGAAGGCGAGAGTAGAAACTATCCTTTCCTGCCTGTTATTAGGAAAGCTGAAAAGTCCAGTATCCCCTGCACATGTCCCTTATGTCTCCTCCTTCAGAGATGGTCCCAAATCATCCTGAGCTGCAAGAGGGGCTGGGACAGCAAATGTTGGCCAAATTCTAGACTCTGTGCTGAGAGACAGGGAGGGAGAGGGTGGGATGTGGCGTTGGCCATGCTCCCATACACCTTCACAAGCTAGGAGGTTCCTCGAGCTCCCTTCCCAGCCCTCTGGCTTTGGAAGTGAGTAGATGTTTTATTTTCTTCTTTAGGGAAAAAGGTGGGGCTTTGCAGGTTTATATTTAGAAGTCTTCTCGTTAATAATTTATGTGTTTGCAGTGACTATGCCGTCAGACGCTCAGCTGAGTACCCACGTGCTGGTGAAGTATATGTTTGTTTCTTGGGAGTAGGGTAAAAAGCATCCCGATGTACATCAGTCATGTAAATAAAAACCTTTGTCACTTCCTCATTTTAGCACAATTACATCTTGTCTCATTTGTGAGTGTCAGTGTTGAGCCTCTGGTAACGGGAGGAAATGGTAATTTTTATAGAGCAGAGTCCGATTATCAGAATTCTTATTGTGGTGCTCCAGTGAGAATTGACAGAGGGAGAAGTAGCCTTACACAGGTCTGAGGCAGAAGGATGCTGCACAAGCGTAATCTAGCCAGCACACATCCAGAGCCTTAGCGCCCACAGTGCACCTGCTCAGGCTCCGTCCTTACAGGTTAATCACGATGGCTGGCTGTTGATGCTGGGAAGGCCAATGTGCCTTCCGTGTGCACGGTTTAAGGGTAGTCTGGTGGGTAGGAAGGTCTCTGAGGCGACACTAGAGGGAATGCCCACCAAGGATGTCGCTGCAAATTGCAGGGGTTTCACCAAGTTTTTGGTGGGAAAGTTAGACTTCCGTCAAACATGGCCAACCAAAGGCCCTTGGGCTTATCAGAATGGTAATTGGCTCATGCAATTATGGAGTCTGGTAAGTCCAAAATCCGCAGGATGGCCCAACAGGCTGGGGTCTTCAGGGGGCAATGGTGCAGATGAAGTCCGAAAGTTGTCTGCTGGGGACCCCCACTCAGGAAGCCGGTCTTTTGTCCTATTCAGGCTTCAATTGATTAGATGAGGCCCACCACTTCAAAGAAAGCATGCTTTTCTCAGGGTCCATTGACTGATTGGCAGTCTCACACAAGATGGCCCAGGCAAGGTGACACAAAAATAACCATTATAGGGGGGATTAGAGCCCCGGGCCCCAGGCACTCACCGGGGCCTCATTCTCGAAGGCTTTGTCACCCTGATCCTGTCTCACTGGTTTGGAAATACCTGGGGCAAAGCACACACAATATTCCAGGTGATGCCCCACCTGGTGCAAAATGAAAACTGATAAACTCTCCTTGAGTTTGGACCCATATTCAGAGAAGAGCTAAAATAGTGGCAGTTTGTAATCGTGTGGAAACTGACGGTTCTAAGCTATTCTGGGCGGTGCCAGCCCAGTCGACAGGATCTTACAGGACCAGCTTCCCAGCATCAACAGCCAGCCATCGTGATTAACCTGTAAGGACGGAGCCTGAGCAGGTGCACTGTGGGCGCTAAGGCTCTGGGGCTTCCCCTTGCTGTTACAAGGGCACAGGTCCAGGGCCAGGCTGAGCACGAGGCAACAGGGGGGCATGGTGGGGAGTGCCGTGACCCCGAGAGCAGGCGCCCCAGTGAAGAGAGTACTTCTCCATCCTCTGGGAATTGCCAGTCTCAACTTTTCAAGAGAAGCCCCCCAAAAAATCCCTATTCTTATGAAAACAGTAGGACAAACATAGCCTGCAGGAAGCTCACTATTCACCAGGCCTCCTTCCCAAGCCCACAGCCATCGCTTCAGCGTATTCTCATGCCCCATCTCACACTTTCCCCAAAGCAGCCTGCAGACTGAGATTCCTGGTGTACACATTGGCCCCTGGCAGAGAATCCAGGCTCAAATGCAGCTGCACCCCCCAGACCTCCCAACCCAAGGTCTACTAGACAGTCACATCCCTGCCCACATTGAGGCAGGAGCTGAGCACACAGCGTTGGGGAGACACTATTGATCCCCTTGGATATGCCCTGACTCAGAAGCTGGATCTGCTGGACTTCTTGTCAGATGGTTCCAAGAGAAGCAAGCCACGCAGCCTCCTGCATGGCTGCAAACCCACCGCCACCCCAGAGGGTGAGCAGAGCCTTCTCGACAAACACTAGTGGGGCGACAGCGGGACCTGCAGAGTTAAAGTCCTTCAGCACCTTGTGAAGGGCGCCTCCAATTGGACAATGAGAGAAATAAAGCAGGTCCTGCCACTTCCTGCTTCAGAATCATGCACTGAGATGCATGTCTTTCATTTTCTCTACATCTGCAATTTCTATCATTATCAAAACCCATGGAGAGCAGCAAGGGGGTAAAGGGGAGACATCTGTAATACTCTCAACAATAAAGACTTTTTAAAAAGCAGGATTTAGAAACAAGAGAAACAGTTTAGAGATGTTCAATCCAAACCTTATTTTACAAAGGAAATTAAAGCTGAGCCAAGACCTGGTTTGGCTCAGTGGATAGAGCGTCGGCCTGAGGACTGAAAGGTCCCAGGTTCAATTCCGGTCAGGGGCATGTACTTTGCTTGCGGGCACATCTCCACTATGGGGCATGCAGGAGGCAGCTGATCAATGTCTCTCTCTCATCGATATTTCTGACTTTCTATCTCTCTCCCTTCCTCTCTGTAAAAAAATCAATAAAATATATTTTTTTAAAAAAAGCCAAGCAAGATGAGGGGATCATCACTGGATGAGCAGGCCTTTTTGGAGCACCACCTACACGGCCTCCTATCACCCAGGACACTTTCCCGTGGCTCTTTGTCATTGTGTCAGACTCATTAAGGCGTGCAAGAGACGTGGACATTTGTCCAGTGCCCTAGTCCACTTGGCTGAGCTCTCTGCCAAGCTACTGGGGCATCCCTCCTCTGGACCACCAGGCTATCACCCAGATCAAGTTGGTCTCCAAGTGCCAAGTAAAGAAAACTCTCATTCACCACAGCTTTCACTTGTGAAGTCAGCCACAATGTCTAGAATTCTTCTTGAGAAATGGAAATATTTGGCTACTCCTTTCTGTTGCCCCATAAGTACTCTTAGATATATATGTCCATCTTTAGGGTTCATAAGTATTCTTTAGTATGGTTAGGTGACACATGTGCTATATCTCTTGATCTCCCTTTATTGGATCAGATGACTCCTCATACCATGACGAGGGGCTGGTGCTGGCAATGATGCTGATGATGGTGATAAATGTGATAGTGATGATGGTAATGGTGATGGTGGTGATAAATATGAAGGTTATGGTGATGATGATGGTGGTGGTGAGGAGGAGGAGGAGGAGGAAGATAGCAATGTTGATAATGATAATGGTGATTCTGATGGTGGTGATGGGATGATTTGATAACGATGGTGGTGATAAATGTGATGGGGATGTTGGTGATGCTGCTGACGGTGGTGATGAGATAATGAGAGTAATGATGATGAAGATGATGGGATGATGTGATAATGATGGTGGTGATAAATGTGATGATGATGATAGGATGATGGTGATGATGGTGATGGTGGTGATAAATGTGATAGTGATAATGATGATGATGGTGATGGTGATGGTAGTGATAAATATGAAGGTAATGGTGATGATAGTGGTGGTGGTGAGGAGGAAGAGGATGGCAATGTTGATGATGATAATGGTGATTCTGATGGAGATGGTGGTGATGGGATGATATGATAACGGTGGTGGTGATAAAAATGATGGTGATGATGGTGATGGTGGTGATGGAATGATTAGGGTAATGATGATGAAGGTGATGGGATGATGTAATAATGATGGTGGTGATAAATGTGATGGTGATGATGGGTTGATGATGGTAGAGAAGGAGGAAGTTGCAACCCCGTATCTTGAGCACTCTCTTCTATGAGTCTTCTAAATTACAAATACCTTTGTTTTAATCCTCTGGGCAATTTTAATATAATAGGTATCATCACCTTCTACATGAGGAGACAAAGGTTTGGGAGGCCAAACATGTTCACACTGAGAAGTGGCAGGATCGGGGCTTGACCCAGAGCTACTGGCATCTCACACTCAAGCTTGTGGTCATTGGTACATGTTTTTGCCGTGAATCTGTGTGTCCTGCACCAAATGAACTGCTAAGCCCTTGGACGTCCATTCAGATGTTTGGCAGCATAAGAATAAATGCATGCAGCATATGTATGTTGCCAGTTTGTGTAAAGCCTGAAACAATAAGACATGCTATTGTCCATGAGGTGAATTTCATGCCAAAGCATGGCTCCACCAATCAATGCTCTGTGGTAAAGCCATGTCGTGGGACAGCTCTCTAAAGTCAAAAGGTGTGTGTTTTATTGAGAAGCTTGGAAGAGATAGTGTCATCAGGGTAGAGAAGAAATTGCTGGAGGGCCCTCACTGGTTTGGCTCGGTGAATAGAGTGTCAATCCGAAGACTGAAGGGTCCGGGTTTGATTCCCGTCAAGAGCATGTACCTTAGTTTCCAGCTGAATCCCTGGCCCAGTCAAGGTGCATGCAGGAGGCAACCATCGATGTGTCTCTCTCTGTCTCTTACACTCTCTAAAAATCAATGGAAAAATATCTTTAGGTGAATATTAACCAAAGAAGAAATTGCTGGAGGAGTGAGAGACTCTAAGAACCATCATTTTGTATGCCACAGTTAGCTACATTGACCTGTTTTCCTTTTTCATTATCACTGGAGCAGGTCTCAGGGTGTCCTATTGCCATCCAAAGGGCTAAGATTTGGCTGTGCATGCCAGCACCCTATACCTCAGGGCTCTCCTTACTCTGCCCCCCATAGGCCTCCTGCTAATGTGCCAAGTACAGGTTGCTGGTGGATCACTGGGTTCATGAATCAGTGGTTTGGCTTGAATCTTCTAAAGATGGGTAAAAACACAGAAACAATGCAGGCCTCCCATCCCTTGTGTCCTTGTGATGCCACTTAGTGCATTGACAATGGAGAGAGGCAGGAAGGAGCACAAGCAGGGCCTCTGAGGAGCACATTGCAGACCATAGGCCTTGCCAAGGAGGCAAGAGCCTCATGGTTTCCTCCCTGCAGCAGCTGCCTGCCTCTGCTTTGATTGCATGTGTGCAGACATGTAGTATTTCTAAGGCTGACTTAATGAATGTGTCTGGAATTAACCAGCGTGAGAACTTGGGAGAAAAGAGGTCTTGATAAGAAATAGTAATCAGGTGGCAAACAAGACATCGGGTCAAATGTACCCCAGTTGCAGGGGTGTTTAGAAAGGAAGGGCCTTGGTGTGGTGAGGCCCTTGTCATCAACAGCCGGCCTCCCTCAGGGGCCATGAGCAGGCTCAGAACCGGCTTAGCCCTCCTCAGGTGTCAAGCCAAATCGTCTGGGTGCTGCAGCTTCCACAGGAGGGTTTTTCCATTGGGATGTTTAAAGGTGGTGTCTCCCCAAACCCTGCCCTCTCCTGGGACTCCATGGCCATTTCTTTCATCCCAGGGCCACTGCTAGGGGCCCCCACCCTGTGGGCTGCTCTGAGGTTGACACTTCCTAAGGACATTTGACCAGGGGATGCTCGCCCACCACCAGAACACAAAGAACCGATATGGGGAAACTAGCCTCACATTTTGGTTGTTGGTTTTGGTGTAACATGGCCCTTGAGGTTTGGTTTAGTCTCACAACCTGTGGCCTTCCCACCCTTACTCTGGGGCAGGAACAGGGACCTCACAGGACCCTGCACCTCAGGGCAAAAAATAGGAGTTACATAATACAGTGAAGCCAAAAATGAAACTATTAGAAATGCTAACAGCTTCCTGGAAGGACCTGTGCTCTGAGTTGGCTGGGGTGAGTGGAGGTGGCACTTAAGCTGAAAACTGGAGTGTGAACAGGTGTTAACACAGAAAAGGAAGGCAGGTATGGGAACGGCATGTGCAAAGGTCCTGAGCAGGGGCGAGCACAGTGCATCTGGGAGCTAAAGGGAGACGGCATGGCTCAGGGGCGGGAAGGCGGGGGGGCGGGCGGGGGAGGGAGAGGATGAGTGTGGTCACAGCCCAACTGGTGGGCCTAGCTGGGCAAGGAAGAGAACAGGAGCAAAATTACGTAGTAGAGGCCGGGCAGCGAGTCCAGGAAGCAGGCCTGGTTTGCGGTGAGGGTCAGGACAAGAAGACCTTTGTGGACAATCTCAGGTCTTCCCACCTCTTCCAGCCAACACTAGATCCCATAGCCAACAGGGCCCAAGACCCCCAGGGCCAGGATCACATTTTCATGGCCTGAGTCATAGAGATCACAGCTGACCTAACACAGCAAGTTCTGGCAGAGGCAGGAGAAAGCAGGCATGTCCCCGCCCTGCTTGACCTGAAGGTCCCAAGGTGTCGTGACCTACTGGGACACAGCACAGGCTGGTTCCTGGCAGATGATCCAGTTCTTCCTTTCTGATGTCATAGCAACCCCCTTTCACTGTGAGCCCAGTGCCCTCCACCCCAGGCCCTTCCCCGCAGACCCTTCTGTGGGCTCTTTCCCCAAGAAGTGACAGCTCTGCTGCTGTCCCCAGCCCACCCAAGCTCAGACTGTCCATGGGGGATCCAGAGAACTGGCCCCACAGCCTCTGAATTCCCTGTACCTATGGTCATCACAGGGCTGCTGGGAACACCCAATGACTCCAGAGGAGCGGCTACCGCCTCATGTGTCAGCAGCTTCTCAAGAACTCCTAGTGCACAGGTGCCCAATGCTGCGCATTCTAAACCCACACTGGCCCCTGAGTGAGGCGTGCCCCTGCCGGCCACCAGGCTATTTCTTGAGCGTTTGAGGAGCACTGTGCAGGGAAATGGGTGCGCAGATACCAAGGCCTGGGCCCAGGCTCAGACACTAATCAGGGGCTTGAGGCCTGAGGGAGACAAGGCAGAAGTCCTGGGAAAGGATGGCCCTAGACTCAGACGTCCCACCCAAGCTACCTGTGTGTTGACCTCTGCTCCTTGCAAAGTCACTGACACTTGGTGATTTTGCTTTTGATTGGAAACTTAAGTACTCAAGGGGTGGCACCAATAAGACTCCACCTCTCTCAGCTCTGCCTCCTCCAAGAAGCCCTCTTGGATTCCCCAGGCCAGGCTTAGGTGCTTCCTTAGCGCTCTGAGATGTTTTCCATTCCCCAGGGGTCACAGAGAGGGGACTATGGCCCGTAGTTCTGTATTCGGATCCTGGCTCCGCCTCCCTGGCCCTCACATCTACAGTGGGCTTGGCACCATCTCTTTCTTGGGTTGTCGGAAGGCTGAGTGCAGGCCTGAGGCAGAACAGTCACCTGGTAAGTGCCAAGGAGGAAGACGAGAAAGCCCAAGTCATCACCAGGGGACAGGCACCTCCTTCTGTTAGGCAGAGTGCAGTCCTGGGATCAGCGGCAGGAGGGAGCTTTCCAAGGTGCTAGGACCCACACAGAGCGAGGCAGGCAGTGGAGGGGAAACAGGCGATGAATAAGCCACACACTCCAGGTTTAAAGATGATTTTTAAAAACGCAGTTGGACAGTCACTCACAGCAGCCAGGAAGGAGAGCTGCTCAAGGAGGTAGCCTTGGGCTGAGACCTGAAGGCTGTGAGGGGCAGGGTGGGGGCGGTCCCTAGGAAGAAAGCAGAGTCTCACACTTTGTCTCAGCTCTTCTGGGGCATGCCTGTGATGGAGTTTGCTTACAGTCCATCTTCCCTGTCCCTGCAGTGACCTCACACAGTCTGCACAGTCCCTGCATAAACCCTTCTGCCTCTGCAGCTCCCATCCTGTGTCCCATCATGCTGCCCTGGAGCCCCGGCCGAGAACTGTGCCAGACCTCCCGCAGTTGAACAGAAAGTGCAATTTCACTTAAAATGATAAATCGCAGTGGTAGATTCCTCATGGGTAAGGTGGAGCCCCAGCCTCATTTTCAGGCTGAATTTCGCTAAGTAGCAGCCATTCCTTTGAAAGGTTGGCAGTTCTTAGCAGGCAGTAAAATCATGGGCGGAGAGTCCCAGGCATCTGTTTTCAATGCCTTCACTCAAATCCCTCCTGGACTGAGTAAGTCACTGTGTCTGCAGCTGGCCTAGCACCCCAGGGGCAGGTGTCAGATGAGCATCGTGGCTGCCACTCCCAATCCTCCACTAGTATCAGCTTTTCCGAGGTCCCCTCTCAGCCATCCTTACCTGAGCAGGCAGCCTCACTGCCTGACCTGGACATGCTCACAAAGCCCATTGGGCTCACAGGCAGCCTCCTTGGGAACCAGCCCACCCTGCTCCACACCCTGGGTGGTCAGCTCCGTCCTAGAGCAGGGCAGGAGCTACAGAGAACTCTCCCTTCGCTGAACCAGTGGCAGCTGGAATCCCACAGGTAATAGCAGCAAGGTGCCACTGGCCCCAGTGCCACCCATTCTGAACCCTCCTGCCCCTCAGACATTTGCCATCACCCTGCAGGGGCGGGTGGGGAGTCGCTGGCCTTTCAGACAGTCACTGAAACCTCAAGGGCCCTCCACCTTCAGGCAGGGACAGCTTGGGAGTCGCTATCTGGGCAGGAGTGGCTGGAACCCACCTGGCATCCCTACCCACCTCGCCTTCACTGGAGGGACCTCCTTGCCCACTCTGGCTCTTGGGTAGAGTGAGTGGTTTCTGCTGCCATCTGAGGCCATGGCTAGTCTGCCATCCCAGTCTGTAGCTGTGGACTGGTTATTGGAGCATCTGCCACTGTTACTGTGTTCATACTCCCACCACCTCTGCTTCTGCACCACTGACAAACTCAGCCTGGTTCATGGACAGTTCAGGACCCAGACCACACCGACAGTCAGTACTCGACTCTCCTTTATTGAAAACAATGCTGACTGAGCACACTCCGTCCTCAGTACTGACTGAGCACAGCCCTCCACCCTCAGTGCTGACTGAGCACATCCCTCCACCCTCAGTACTGACTGAGCACAGCCCTCTGCCCTCAGTACTGACTGAGCACAGCCCTCAGCACTCAGTGCTGACTACCAGTCAGGTTGGTGTGGGTCATCAGTTGCCGCCTCCCATATCCTCTTGACCACAGTCCTGCAGGGTTGGCATAAGAATCCTGTTTCGGATGAGGACAATACGGAGAGGCAGAGAGGTGAGCCCCATGGAGCCTTCCTTCCCAGGAGGAGCTGGGTGACCGGGCAAAGGAGGAAGTTTGTTCTGAATGGCATCACTGTCATTGCCCCAACTTGGGTGACATGCACCTCCCTGAGTCCCTCACATTGCCAGGGCAGGTGCTTCTGGAGCCCAGAGCAGGTGGGCTGTGTTCTCCAAAGGGGAGCAGAGGTGGGGCTCAGCAGTAAGGCCAGGCTGGTGAATGCCTCCTCTCCCCATCTCAGCCTATGTCCAGCCTCATCCCTCCTCACTGTCCCCCAAATGCCCCTTGGTCCCTGCCCATTCTCCGCCCCTGTTGTCTTTCAGGGGCTGGGAGCTGGCTTCCATCCTCAGCGGGGACCTGCTCCTTTGGGCTTCTACCTGGCCTCTCCCCCAGCCCAGCCCTGGTCTGGCTGCCAACCCCTCTCCCCGCCATGCTCCCCGAGGACTGGATCCTGTCTGGGGCCACCGCAAATCCCAGCCCGCTGGCACACAGACCAGAGACGGAGGGAACATGAGTTAAGCATTAATGAGGCTGACTTTCTGACAAGACTCTTGATTCTCCATTTGGAGACAGAAATGGCAAACGGCAGGGGCAGGATTACAAATCTGAGTGTGAACGCTCAGCCCACCAGCTGTCTGTCTATGTCACGCGTCCCATGGACTCTGCCAAAGCTGGCCGAGATGGTGAGCCCGGGCAGAATCCATCTTCCTGCTGCTCCGCACATGTCTCCGCGCCCTGACAGCCAGAGAGACTCCTGGCCCAGGTCTTTGGAAGGAAGAGCAACTGTCCCGGCTCCCATGCTGCACACCTGCCCAGACTGCCTGCTCCAGGCCGCTCGCTCCTCCAAGACGCTGCCCACTCACCACAGGCCTGATACCCAAGAGTCACACTGGATCCTTGGTCCTGAGCACCTTTCTGTGGCAGATGGAAAGGAGGCAGTCATGAAAAAATGAGCAAGGAAAAGCTGGCAGCGAGGGCTGTGAGGTGTGCCCACACTGGCTGCAGCGGCCCCACGAGCAGTCCAGCTTCAGCTGCTTGACGTCTGGCTACACCTCCCAACCAGACACTGCCAAGGGCGGCCAGCCACAGTCGGAGATGCTGGGAGCACCCTGCCTGGCCCACAAGAGCCCGGCTTCTTCGTCCCCATGCTCACCTCTCTATGAAGTTCACACGCCTAGGGCCCCTCCTCGGAGAAGGCTGAAGCTGACCATGCTGAGGCCACGTCCGCCTCCCTCCTGCCTGTTCCTGGGCTCTGTCCAATCAAGCACTTGCACAAGAATCCCTGTCTCAGGTTTTGCTTGTAGGAAATCCCACCCCAACACTAGGATCAGAAGGCCAGGGTGGGCCCTGGCTGTTAAGCTCAGTGGTTAGGATGCCAGGCCAAGCACCGAGGGGTTGCAGGTTTGATTCCCAGTCAAAGGCACCTACCTGGGTTGCAACTTTGATCCCAGGCCCTGGTCGAAGCATGAGCGGAAGGCAATCAATCGCTCTCTCTTGCCCTCCCTACCTCCCTTCCTCCTTTCCACTTTCTCCAAAAAGCAATGAAAAAAATATCCTTGGGTGAGGAAAAGAAAAAGGCTGGAAAAAAGGTCAGGGAGGGCATTGGTGTAGGTCTGGTTGCACTTACCTGGCCAAGCCGTATTCGGGGACCCTCATGCTAAACCTGGAGCAGGCGGAAGCTTGCCTTACTAGGACAGGAAACAAGTCCAGTTACCCAGGCAGGAAGCCCTGTGGGAGCACTCTGGGCTGCTCACGGGCTGGCAGGGAGGCTGGCTAGTAGGTGCCCAGGGCTCTGGTCTTGGTAGGGAGGTGGCATGCACCCACAGGGCTCCGGCCTAACTCTCCCCTGAGCCATTCTTCACTCAAGGTCCACATTTGAAAAAGAGAAACAGATTGTCCAGTGTGGCTCCTGGGCCTGCCCATGGGCTAGAGAAGAGAGGCGTCTTGCCTAACTAACTCTCCCCAAGACCACTCATGATGGGGGAACAGTGCTCCCCAGGAGGAAGTCAGGCCTCTGTTGCCAGAGAGCTGGAAAGTCTGGCCATTCCCCGTCTGCAGTGGTGTCCTCTGTGCCCAGCAGCCACCACTGCTCACTAGCGACCAGAGGGCATTTCCAGAAGCGTGGGACGAC
This sequence comes from Lasiurus cinereus, assembly GCA_011751065.1. Taxonomy (NCBI): domain Eukaryota; kingdom Metazoa; phylum Chordata; class Mammalia; order Chiroptera; family Vespertilionidae; genus Lasiurus; species Lasiurus cinereus. The sequence goes on from JAAGEH010000023.1 coordinate 638,823, forward strand.
CCCCACCCTCAATGTCCTTTGAGCATCCTCACAGCCTCGTTCGTGTTCCTACGAGTAGGGAGTTTTTCATGATTTATAAAATGCAAAGCAACTGAGAGCGGTGCATGCCAGGGCCTGTGCGACACCCCAGGTGCCCATCACATGCCTGAATTCTCTGCTTGTTACAAGCCTCTAGTTGAAAGCCATCGAAGGCTGGACTTCATCAGTGTGTAATGCCAGATATCCGGACACACCAGCCCTCTTGAGAGAGAAGTTCGAAAATCAGGGACGATCATACGCCTCCCTTGTCACCTGCGCCCCACATTGTCACGGTGATTTGATGAGAACGGTTTCCCATGGCTGGATGCTGCTGCCCTGGGCCATGACCAGGGGCGTTTGGATTAAACTGCAGCAAGCTGAACGAAACTCCCACGGGGCTGCTGGCCGTCCATAATCGTTTCCAAAGGCTATTATCGTGAAGCTCTCATCCTAGACCTGAGAACTAGTGTGTTTTATCGCGTGGGGCTTCTGTGGTGCCGGCACTCTGAGCCGTGTACGCAGAGCGGGCTGGAGGGCCAAGAGGGGAGACCTGGGAGTCCGAGGCTTCCTCATCTTCCCTTCTGCATGTGGAGGCTTCTTAGGAAGGTGACAATACCAAAATAGGACTGGCACTCCCAGCTGCTGGTAAACTGGCCCAACCTCCTCTCCTCCCTGGCCTGCCCCCCTATCTGCAGATGGGTAGGATGAGATGGTGGGTGGGGCTGACATTCTGGGATTTTTCTTGAATAGTCCCCAAAGAAGTCCCCGGATGGGGACTGGGAGACCTGGCTGTCCTCTTCAGAGGGGGGACCTGCACCCTGGTAAACCAGGCTGGGGAGGAGGACCACACCTCGATTCTCTCCCAGACCCTTCCCCTTCTTTCCTTTCCCCTCCCTATTCCCTGCTCATTTTCTTGCCCCTCATACAGCATCCCGGGCCTGAGATACCCCAACCGCCCGACACCCTGCAGCCTCCATCCCACCGGCCTGTGAAGCCCCGTCCTGGGAGCCCTTTCACCACCATGCATCCTTAGGGTCCCTCTGCCACACCATGACCTGGCACCAGCTGGCTGGCTGCCGCTCCTCCACCAGGCATGTGCCCGTTTTGTCTGCTCACCCAAAATTTATTGAGCACCTACTGTGTGCATGCTGCGAGGCGTGGCTGTGCTGCCCTTAGGGACCAAGACAGCAGTGTTGTGTTTATAGGGACCAGAAACTGGTGCAGGGAATCCTTAGTGCTCAGAATTGAGGGTGGGCATGTGGTCAAGTGAACACATAAGCTTGAGGAAGGCCTGATTCTCAACATGAAAATCAAGCTGCCCCCATGGAGGCCTGGCAGCAGAGCTGGTTGAGGCTCTGGCGACTGCAGGGGCCTTTCCATGAAACAGACTCTCACCTCTGTGCTCTGTGGAGCTGGATTTTAAAAGAAAATTCCTTCTCTTGGCCACTGCAGTCATGGCCAAGCACAAACCCACCGCCTGCGTTCTGGCTGGTCCAAGGATGGGACGGGCGGGTGTTTTACTCTCTGAGACATGGGAGCTGTGGCAGGGAGCTCAAATGCCCAACAGGTAATGAAAATAAGAATTCACAATCTGTTTTCTTGGGAAATCGCTGAGGAAAAAGAACTAAAACACTTCACTACAAATTCTCATCCTGTGTCAGGGAGATGACCCCAAGGACTTGGAAAACGCCTCTCACATGCTCCCACGTGGTCAAGGGGATCTTCCAAATGGTGGGCAAATCCTCTCAGATGCAGAACCATCGTCACCTTCCAGGAGGGCTGGTGATGCATGTATGCACACATGTGTGTATATGTGTGCAGTTTGTGTATGTTTGCATATCTAAGTATGTGTGCCTATGTGTGTACAATTTGTATATATCTGTGCATACCTATGTGTGTGTGCGCTATATGCGTATGTGCCTGTATGTGTGTGCTTATGTATGTATATGTGTGTGCCTATGTGTGTGCAGTTTGTGTATGTGTGTGCACGCCTATGTGTATATGCCTATGTGTGTGTGCGTCTGTATGTATGTGCCTATGTGTACGTGTGCCTGTTTGTGCGTGCCTAGGTGTGTGTATATGTGAGTGCAGTTTATGTATGTGTGTACACACCTATGTGTGTGTGCCTGTGTGCATGTCTGTGTGTGTGCCTACATGTGTATGCGCCTCTGTGTGTGTGTGCCTCTGTGTATGCCTGTGTGTGCGCTTATGTGTGTGTGTGCTGATGTGTGTACCTATGTGTGTACCCATGTGTGTGTCTATGTGTGTATGTGCCTATGTGTGTATGTGCCTATGTGTGCATGCGTCTATGTGTGTGTGCGTCCATGTGTGTATATGCCTATGTGTATATGCACCTATGTGTGTGTGCTTATGTGTGTGTGCTTATGTGTGTGTGCCTTTGTGTATGTGCCTGTGTTGTATATGTGTGTGCCTATATGTGTGCAGTTTGTATATGTATATGCACGCTCATGTGTGTGTGCTTATGTGTGTGTGTCTGTGTGTGTGTGCCCATATGTATGCAGTTTGTGTATTGCGTGTACGCCTATGTATGTATTTGTGCCTGTGTGTACCTATGTGTGTGTGCCTATGTGTGTTGTACCTGTGTGTGTGTGTGTCCAGGAATTGTATGCAGCAGTGGACAAGACCAAATACTCCATTGGAATCTGACTTTCTCGATGATCCCCTGCCCGTAAGTTCTTCCACCAGGTCTCTCACTGACCCATTGTTGCCCTAGCGATCCTTACCACACTTTACAGTTAAGAGAGGGGATCGTTTAGGAGATGCCTCTACTGTGGGCCCATGGCCACAGGAAGGCAGGGTCATGTGTCAGTTCAGGGCTGGGCACACAGGGCGTGGGGGGGGCAGTGGTGCTATAAACGGGGGTGCTGGCGGGGCACTACCTGCAGCCAAGAACCTCTGGTAGCTGCACCCTGATGGCTCTGTCCCCTGTGGTGTCCTCTCCTGTGGGAGGTGTCTCTGAGTTGCTTGCAATTCAAGCACATGCTGATTTTTTCTCCATTTTCAAGTTCATTTGAATTTAGGCAAATACTCCTTCTTTGGGGATCCCACCAGAATCCCTCATTGTAGGAAGAAGCCTGTGCTCCCTGCAGTCGCTGGCACCATGAGTTGTTTTAATGTAAACATTCCTTTAAAGTAAACCAACCTTTCACCATCTCTGGTGTCCTTGGATAGCAAATGCAAGAGAGCGGTGTTCTTGATCCTTTACTAAGCGCGTGGGCAGCGAGCTTCTGGCCATGCTCCTCACTCATGGCGGTGTGCTCTATGAGACCTCCAGTCTCCCAGGCACAAGTCGGCACTGTGCCGCCCTTGGCCCAGCATTCACTCGCAGCATTTCCTCTCCACACGGTACCAAGTGGGGCTTCGGGTAAAGAGCCCTGGAAGCACAGCACCAGGTTTCGGAAGGCACCACTGAACGGCACCTGGAGAATTAGGCAATGCACTGATGGTCAAATATAACAAGATTTCTCTGCAAAAATAACATCTCTGAAATACGTGGTGGGTTCTTTTCCACAGTTTTATAATTAAATGTCCCTGTGAAAGACAGGTCACCTGGCCTAGAAATTGTAGAGGAAGCTGCACTGGCCCTGGCTTACACTCCTTCCTCCATCCAGTGCAAGATAGCCAATGTTGTTTGTGGGCCTACTGTGCGCTCCAAATGCCTTGTTCTTAATCTATAGTCAAAGAGAGCCCCTGGACTCACCATTATTCTAGAACAAGCATGTCAAACTAGCAGCCCACAGACTGCATACAGCCCACAACAAATATTTTTGCAGCCCAGCCAATATAATGGTATATAAGAAACATTTTAATAAAAATTTCTTAACTTAATTTTTACAATATCCTATTGTACAAAATCCTATATAATAAAAGCCTAATATGGAAATCGACTGAACAACTGGTCGCTATGATGCACATTGACCACCAGGGGGGCAGCTCCTGCATTGAGCTGCCCCCTGGTGGTCAGTGCACTCTCACAGGGAGCTGGGCTCATGGCTGGTGAGCACAGTGGTGATGATGGGAGCCTTCCCCCACTTCCGCTGCATGCAGGTGGTAAGGAGTGAGGGGTCCCAGACTGTGAGAGCCCTGGACTGCGAGAGGTATGTCTGACTGCCAGCTTAGGTCCTGGGGATCGGGCCTAGGCCAGCAGGCAGGCATCCCCAGAGGGGTCCTGGACTGTGAGAGGTCACAGGCCAGGCTGAGGGCCTCCCACCCCCCAGTGCACAAATCTTGTGCACTGGGTCTCTAATTATTAATAATGAACTACAGTGTTTGCTAATGACTGATTACTATAATCGTGTTGCATTCATTCCCTTATGCACCTTACACACAGGCGCACCATTTCTCTCCACTAATACTAGCAGCAAATATTTTAGCAGCCAATCATTAGTCACGACCATATCATTAGTCTTGTACTAACTTGTTTGGTGTGTGCAACAGGAAGTATTTAGCTTTCAGAGGACAAGAAAAATAGGTTTATTTGTGTAACACTTATTAATTTGTGCAGTTATTTAGTGTCTGGTAAGTCAATGTTCAAGAAAATATTAAATTTTTATTTGTTCTATTATTTTATGTTAATGATTACTCATTTCAGCGCTTTATATTCAGCATGTCTCTATCAAATAATCCTACGTTTCTATAAAATTGAAGTTTGTGTGTGTGTGTTTTTGTGGCCCACATAAACTTAAACCTTTTCATTTGGCCTGTGTTAGCCTTTGAGTTTGATATGTTCATTCTAGAACCTTCTGCGCTCCTAGAAGCATAAGTGGTCCCTCACACACAGCAAGTCTTGACTGAGTGTTCCCTTCTCTCCTCAACACAGTGTGGTCTCTTTTAAGCTGTTCTCCAAGCACCAAGGAACAATGCCAGCCCAGATGGCAAACAGGGGCTTTCCTTTCTCTGATCTAGACTTGCAGTTTTTGCCCTGTTTCCCTGGTGACCAAGTCTTGGTGCAAACTCTCCATGGGTGGAGAAGATGGATCTCAGCCACGAGAGCCACCTTTCTGTTCAACAACCCCTGGGAATGGAGCCAGGCCCCCAGAAAGAAGTCTCCCTGAGTCCCCACCCGGCTGCCTGGCCAGGGCTGGTCTAAGCAGGTCAGCCTTTGTGTCTGAAGGATGCCACCTGGTGGGCAGTGTTGTGGGGTGACTTCCACGACCAGTTGCAAATTGCTAAGTTGGTAATCAGCAAGCAAGGATTTATGCGACTGCTCTGCCTTTCTCCATACAAGAAGTCCAGAGAGCAGCAGGGACCCTTTGTGTAGGACCACTTTTAAGTACATTTACCACATCCTATTTTTGCAGAGCAAACAACCCAAGACAAAACAGTTTTTCCCCCAGCAATGTCAGGATCATGCCAGTGACAACCATGTTATTTACAGGGTCATCTTGTTCTTCAGAAAGCTACAGTGTTCTGTGAAAGAAGGCCCACGTACTAGGAAGGGGCAATGAGACCGTATCTCAAGGCCTGGCCTGATGTCAGCATTGACAACTCTATCTGGGGGATAGTCCATGGCCTCTCTGGAATGGGGCATGCTCAAAAATTCCCACTCTCTAACAGGCAGCAGGGAGGCATGTGACAAAGAGCTGATGAGCTGGTCCTGGGATGCCTGGCACTCTCAGTGAGACCACCTGCTAAAGATGTCACTTCCAGCAGGAGGAACCAGGTTGGCTGTGCTGACAGAGCAAAGCTGGTTTCTAGGCTTGAGGGGACAGTGTGGGGGTGGCATCTGTCCCCAGACCGAGGCCTGAAACCAGGATTGACATGTGCTGCCCCGTCAGAGCCAGGAAGAGCCCTGCCTGACCAAGGAGAGTGAGGCGGTCAGAGAGAGGACCCAGAGCAAAGACACTGCTCGCAGACAATATGTGTATGAGATGTGTATGTGAGGGTGTGCACACATGAGTGTGTGCATGTGTGTAAGTATGTGCACATAAATGAATGTGTTATGAGTGTGCATGTGTGCATGAGCATGAGTATGTATATGTGAACATGAGAGTGTATGCATGCATGAGTATAGTGTATGTGAGCATTGTGTGGGCATATAAGTCTGTGAATTTGTGTGCACATGAGCGGGTGTGAGTGTGTGTGTGCATATGAGCATATGTGTGCTTCCTCTCTAGAGGCCACCACCCCGCAATCCTAGGCTTGCACAGACCTACACATGCCTATGTAATGCAAGTCTTGCCTCCTCCGACTGTTAGGTAAATGGCACCCCCGTTTCTCATCCTACCGAGGAGGAGGCTGCTGCTGGACATTCAGGGCAGGAGTCTCTGCCCCCAACTTGTGCCCTCAGAGGGGAGGCCCTGTTATCTGTGTTTTTAAATATGTTTTTACTGATTTTAGAGATAGAAGAAGGGAGAAAGAGGGGGAGAGAAACATTGATGAGACAGAGAAGATTGCTGAATGGCCTCCTGCACATCCCCTAGTAGGGATGGAGGGTCCGACCTGGGCAGGTACTCTGCTCAGGAATCAAAGTGGTGACCTTTGGGGATGCTCTCCTGATCCTGCAGCACTTCTTGCAGGAATGTCACCAATAAATGGTTGTCTCTTCGGATTTGCTGTTTCTTTGAGTCAAGTTCAAGCTTTTACATTTTCTCAAAATAGAGGTCAGTTTATTAAGATTTCCAACGGAGTTACCAATGAAGTAAATAACAACATGTTAAGAAAACTCATATTTTTATCTTACATTTGCCAGAGGTGAAACTGTTTTCTTGAGGATTTTCCTCCCTGAGGGCAACTCTTGATTTGTCAGTTCTTCATTTTCCGTTCCCAGAGGCAGGGATTTCTGCTCTGCCTTTGCTGGCCACCCGGTGTTCTCTGCTGTCCTGCTGTGTCGCGCTCTCCTAGCTGTGGCTCTGTTTCAAGGATCAAACATTCAAAGTGAAGGCTTTGCGACGGCTCCCCCTCGGGCCCAGTGCCCTGGGTGTGGTCATGTGGTATCCCATCGTTGTTACAGTTTTTAAATAGCCTCTGAATGCAGCTTCAATTCCTAGCTAGCACCATGGTTACTTCAGGATGTTTTAGAGTCCTGGAATTCTGTGAGTGGCAGCAGTAAGTTGTAATTGCTTTGTTCCAGTGAGAGGCCATGCCGACTCTGCTCAGTGGAAGTTTTTAGGGTTCACTGTGGTCCATGTTACTCCAAAATGTGACCCTGGTCCCTGGGCTCCGATGCAAGGCTGCACCTTCTGAAGGCACATTCCCAGTGGACTCCCGTGTCTGGCTGCAGGCTCTGTCAGCCCATTCCTGTGTTTCCCCTCCGAGGGACCCACTCAGACCCTGCAGGGCCTCTCTCCCAAGAGCAGGAAGAGGGGTATTCTCTCCATCTGTGCATATCCAAACCTGCCCGTTGCCTTCCTGTAGGGATGAAAACTCAGCCGCATACCTGTAGTGGGTCCCCACCTTTCTCCCCTCAGAGTCCCCTACACTCTGCCATCTGCTGGCTGTGGTCTTCCCCGAGGTCTGATGGTGGTCAGGCACGTCTGTGCCAGGGCCATGGCCTCTTCTCAGTGGGGGCTGTGGCCCTGCTGTGTCCCCAATCCCGCAGAGCCTTTTCCCTGGAGTCCTGTGTCCTGTGCTTCCCTGTTGCTTAGGGGTGCTGTCCCCCAGCACTGGCTTCCTCCGTGGGCTCATGGAGGAAGTGCGAGCTGAGGCTTGGGTGCGGGAAAGGCAGATGAGTGTGTGTGATGGGGGAGTGTGTTCCCTCTCCATGGCCACTGACCTTCCTCTCCCTCTTTCCTCCTCCAGATCCGGTCCGACAAAGACAACAACATCCCCATCCGGTACAGCATCACGGGCGTGGGCGCCGACCAGCCACCCACGGAGGTCTTCAGCATCGACTCCATGTCTGGCCGCATGTATGTCACTCGGCCCATGGACAGGGAGGAGCGGGCCTCCTACCACGTGAGTACCCACCTCAGGTCCACACTATGTAGGAGACTCACCGCTGAGCCTGCCCGGGGTCCCGGAGGTTAAGCACTCAGCGCCCATCGTGCAGGCACCGCGCCCAGGTCTCCACTCAGGGTGGGGGTAGCCCGAGACCTTTCACTTGTACCTCCTTCCCAGGCCAAGGAGGTCACAATCCATGCCCACGTGGCTGCCCGGATGCTGGGGGGGTCACGGCAGCTGCGCACTCAGGCCTGGGCTCCAGCTCTGGAGAGCACCCCGCAGCGTCCCACATGCTGCGGCTCTGAGCCAAGCCGGGGGCGATAGACAGTGAGAAAATGCGGGCGCAGGCCTCCCTTAAAGGGCCGTCTCCTTTCCTCTGGGGCCTCACCTAAGTTGCCGTGGTGGCTACGAGGCAGGCACCTGGGCACGGTGGCAGCAGTGACCTCTCCCTCTCGTACTCTGATGGTGCCACTGTGCCAGTCTCCTGGCAAGACCTGGGCTCTCCACCCCTCTGACCTTGTTCTCTGTCCTTCCCAGAGGCACGAGCCCCTCTAGGGCTCCTTGCTTGGGGTCTACAGGGACCTCAGCCAGTATTTGGGCCCGTAAACACCTGACTGAGTGAGAAGAAGGAAGGGGGTGGGGCGAAAATGCTTGTCCCTCTCCCCACCCACCCATCCCACCACCCCACCCCCCACCCCGAGCAACAGCAACTCCAGGCCTCTGCTAGCCCAGCCCCAGCATCCCCTTCATCATGGCCAAGTGCCCCACTCCGAGGCCTCTGTCCCTGATCAGCTGGCACCTCCAGTCCCGCGGGCCCAGGAGGAAGCCAGCTGCTAGTCACCTTGACCTTGTTTGAGATTAGAGGATCCGTTTCTAATTGTCGTGGCGGCACAGAAAACACCCTCTTGGACCTGGGAGCCACCCTTGCCTCTAGCCCTGACCACTTCTCTCCTTTCTGACTGGAACCCATGGCCCCCCGGGCAACCTTAGCAGCTCCCGTCTGGGTCTTCCCAGGCCTGACCTCCCAGTAGCAGGACTTACGGTCCAGCCCCAGGTTGGCCCAACTGCTTTCCTTCAGCAGTGGTAGGTGGACCTGTACTTGGCTATTGGTCAGGGCTGATCCAAGCAGGTGTCCCAGGTGGCTTCAGCAGTGGGCCTCCGTCAGCCCCAGCTTCTGCCCATCACCCTATCCATCCTCCCACAGACCCCACCCCAGCCTCCCCGGATGCCCCCGCCGCCTTCTTGCCTCCCCCACCTCCCTCTCCCACAGCCTCCCCACCACACACACACTCCCCTGCCTCCCTGTCCCTACCCCTCCCCGCCTCCACAGAAAAGGGAACTGAGGCTCAGAGAAGCTCTGTGATGTGTCCCACCCACTCCACCCCACACACACACACCACCACCACCACCACCACCACCCAGCCTTTCCTCAGGGAATACAGAGCTGCTATACCAACCCTCCCCAGGGAACTTGCTGTCCCTGCTCCCGAGGCAAACAGCCCACAGTGTCCCCCAGAGGCGCTCAGGCCTGACTCCTGTGCTGCTCCCCAGCTCCGAGCCCACGCCGTGGACATGAATGGCAACAAGGTGGAGAACCCCATTGACCTGTACATCTACGTCATCGACATGAACGACAACCGCCCTGAGTTCCTCAACCAGGTCTACAACGGCTCCGTGGACGAGGGTTCCAAGCCAGGTGAGCCCAGCCTGACCGCACCAGGCAGCAGCCCAGGAGGCTGGGGGGTGGGAGGGAAGGGGCACCGCTGGCATGGCGGCTCGAGGCCCATCGCGCTGAGTGCACCTCACAGGTGTTTACTGAGCACCCCTCAGGCGATGCTGCCTTCCCGGTCCAGATGGGGACAGACAAAAAGTGAGCCAATCCGAGGGCGTGGAGCCATCGCAGGGAGGAGAGGCTCAGACGGGGACCTGTAGGCCAGGAAGGGCCCCTCCTCAGAGCTGAGGTGTGAGAAGGAGCAGAAGGCAGAGAAGGGCTGGGGCCGGTGTGGTGCTGGAGGGAGGCTGGGGAAGGAGAAGGCACGTGCTATGGTCCCGGGGCCCGTGTGAGGTCAGACAGAAGGCCTGCCATTCGCAATCTCCGGGATCAACCACACTTGGGATTTTATTCCAAACACCACAGGAAGTCGTAGGAGGCCAGACCTCCCAGCCCAGAGGCTTTAGCCTCCTTGTGCAGACTCAGGAGCCCCTCATCCTACAGATCCAACCCAGCATCAATGAAGACAAACAAACACTCTGTCACGTGCCTGCTCTGGCTAAGCCTGTGATCTGTGTGGTCTCTGGATCCGTAACTACCGAGAAGTGGGCCCGCCCACTTAGCACAGAGGAGAGTCAAGGTTCAAGAGGGAAAATAAGCAGCCTGGACCCACGGTGCAGCTGTGGGTCAGATCCCAAGCCGACCAGCGGAGCGTTGGGGGCAGGTCACACGTGGGTGGGGGTGGGGGGGAATGGGGAGGGGCTCTGGGCTGGTCAGACAAGTGGCCCAGGTGGTGTCTGCGGGTCCCCAGGTGTGAGAAGCACAGCACGAATTGCAGTCTCTGATTATGAAGGTTGGACAGGGGTCTGAGCCAAGTGCCATGGATGAGGCCCGTAGGGGTGCCAGGAGCAGCCAATAAAATGCAGGCTGCTAGTTGCATGTGAAGTTCAGACAAACACTGAATCATTTTCACATGGAAGCTGGCTCCTCGAAATACTTGGAGCAAAATTGTAGTAATACTGTGTTCCGTGTTCATCTGAACTTTGCTGTCACGAGCACGGGTCCCAGGAGGGCTCTGGGCCAGGCTGCCTCCCAGCTGCCTGCTCCAACAGGGCGGGGTGGACAAACATTTATCATCACTTCACTCCCTGGAGGCCCCTTCTCCAGCTGCTGTTTCAACAGTTGTGTTTTCGATTGATTATCTCAGAATCCTGAGGCGAGGGCCAGCCTGGTGTCAGCGAAGGGAACAGGATGTGGCATTATTTCTGCCACAATCTTGGGGGGCTGGTCCCTGCAGTCCCTTGAGGGCAGGGGCAGGAGGCAGGTGTGCAGATGAGCTGCAAGCAGTCAAAGAAAGCAAACGAGGGCTGCCAGCAGCCACCTCTTTCAGAAGCTGGGGTGGGAGTAGGTGTCAGGCTTCGAGTGCTTGCTTGTTAACATGTGTGGTGTGGTCCAGGGCATCCTGTAAAGGTGCCTAGAATTCTGTCACAAGTCAAACCTCCCTGGTCTTATTTTAAAACGAACTGATGGAGAAAGTCTTTCCATCGTGCTCTGGCTTTACTTGCGAAGATAAGGGAGATAGACATTGCTGTGTCTGCTCCCAGAGCCCAGAGAAGCCCTGAGCCTGGGATGCAGTGATCTGCCGCCGCCCGCAGATCCTGAGATGGTTTCCATTTTCCCACTCATTCCTGTGCCCTTCTGGGACTGTGTTGGACTAAATGTGATTGAAATTCAGAGCCGAGGAGGACCCCAAGTTCTCTCAGGTCCCAAAACAGCCCTGGCTGCTGCCTCAGACCCAGCTCCACGTCCTCACTCACTGGTCCAGGGCAAAGGGCTGATGTCCGAACAGAGCTCAGCCTGGCCTCCCGTTGCTCCCCCATCAGCGTAAATGCCACTACCAGGCTTACCTGGCCTGTGTGCCATCCAGAGAAACCCACCAGGAAAGGGGCATCGTGGGTGCCAGGCCGGCGAGGGCTCCAGAGTGGGTTCCACGGAAAACCAGGGGAGGAATGTGCAATATGGACTCAGCTCCGAAGAGCCTTGGAGGGCTTGGGTAGCTCATCTGGGGACATTAGCAAGCCAACATGGGGCTTCCCACCCCAAGCCTCCCTCAAATTTACAAAACCCTCTGCTGAAGCTGGATCAGATGGGCTCAGTGGGTGCGGAAGGCCCAGGATTGCCCTGTCCCTTCCAGGGACTGATGTGCTTGGTGGTCTGGAGTCAAGAGCACCCTCCCTCTGACCACAGCCTTCACTCTCTTTGTAAGCACACAGCCAAGGTCAACCGAGTGACCCTGAAAAAGGGAACACATTGGTTGAGAAACTGGGAAGCCTGAGGTGGGAGCCTCAGGCATGGAGACCAGGGTGGGATGGAACTGTCTGGAGTCCTCCTGGCCACTGTTTGACTGTCTCCTCTGTGTTGGTTTGTTCTTGGGGAGGCTTCCTCTTCTGTGGCCTCAAATCTTTGGATGTTAAAACAGTAAAGTAACCTCTGGGCCTGGCCTAGGCAACATTATATCCCAAACAGCTGTTTGCAAAAGTAACAATAAAACACATATTGTGACTCCCAGTGATACAGTGTTACCAGATCTGTACCAATAGCAACACCTTTCTGCCATCGATGGAACCATCCCCTCCCTTTCTTGTAATACCCATCGCCTTTGTCTCTTTGTGGGAGCTATTCGGGCTTTTGCCCAAATTAGTGACTTCAGAATAGCTGTTTTTATTGATCCCAATGAATGCTGTTTCCTCTCCCTCTGAAAGGCCTTTTACTTTAGCTTAGCACTAAGTACACGCTAGTGAATGGAACCTGGCGATGCTCACCGTCAGTCCCGTGAGGCAGTGGGAGTCTAGGGAGTTATCTGGAGCATTCACTTGCATGTGGAGGGAGGGGGACCTCTGCCAGGCCTACAGCATCCAGCAACTGGCCAGCACTTGTCCTGCGACTCCCTGAGTCATACACTCCCTGCCACACTGCCCCACAGCCAGCTTTCCAGAAAATGAGCTCTCAGCACTCAGGGCAGACCTCAACGCAGTATCCTTACAACCAGACCCTCTCCCCGCCACACAGCACATGCTCCAGCCCTTCTCCAGTGGCTCCCCATCTAGCCAGACCTGTTTCTCAAGCTTCCCAAGCAAAGATGCCTTTGTATTACCTTTTCTAAAAGGGCTCTAAGTGGGATTCCTGCTTCTCTCAGGTGTGTGCTTTAAATTTTTTAATTAATGTTACTGAAATATTAAATAGCAGAGAAACCTACAAGCAGCAAATGAAGTCCAAGAAACCTCCATCCACATAACTCGGGTTCTGCTCTTAAAAAGATTATTCTATTAGTGCGCCCATTTATTTATTAATTCATTTCTGGGCTGGCGGAGGACCCCCGGAGATGAACACATGGCCCAATGCACAGATGGCGCACACACTAGGAAGTCTTCTGAATATTAAGAATTTAAATCTTTAGCCTCAGTGATTTGAGCAGAATCCAATTATGGGGCCAATTATGGGGCTGAATTAATTTTCAAATTAAACTGCAATTTGAAGCTTGTGAAATTAATCCTTTAAGGCACCTGGCAGTACCTACAGGAGCCCCTTGGAGGCCCAGCCCGGCCGCCTCGAGCCGTGGTGACTGATAAAGCGAAGTCCTGAGTCAGAGCCCTGGCAGGGCAGAACACTCCACTCCCATCCCGTCTCATCTGCTGAGAAAAATTCCAGCCTCTCCTTCTCCTGGGCAGAGGCTGAGGGCTCCCACGGAGGAGTGCCTCCCACCTCCCCAGCCCAGGCAGCCGGGTGGCCTGGCTCCTCTTGATGGCACTTGCTTGCCACCATTTCCTCCGCAGAGGGCAGGTGCAAGGACCCCGTACCAATTTCCAGGTGGCCTGGCACTGTCCACAGAGGCCCTGTGGCATCAGGCTGCTGGGGGCTCGAGGCTGAGTGTGGACTCACACCCATCAGCTGAAGAAGGCAGGGGCCAGGAGGGGACCTTGGTGCCGGGGTCACGACTGCCCAGACCCAGCCACCTGACTCATACCCCAGTGCTCACAGGGGGCTCTTCTGCTTTCCTCGAGACCCCATGAGGGACACCTGGCATCCAGAAGAGGAGCCCCTGGCTCTGAGAGGCTTGAGGACAGGTGCAGCCAGGTCCTGGGTGTGACAGAGCCAGGATCTGACCAGATGGAGCACTGAGACCCACTCCACAGTCTCTGAGACCACAGAAAGGTCGCTGGTGGGCAAGTCTGCCTGCCACAGGGCTTTGTTCGCTGGCATGAGCCCACCTCAGCCTCAGCCAATCTCTATGGTGGTGAAATGGAGACCTCCCACTCTCTGCCCCCCACAAAACCACGTCCACCTGGAACTTCAGATGAGACCTTTTTCGGAAATAAGGTCTTTGTAGATGGAACTAGTTAAAATGAGTCCGGCGGGGTGGGCCTGAGACCCTGTGGCTGTGCCCTTTTGAGAAGAGGAGAGTAGGGCACTGGCGCAGCAGAGATGGCTATAGGAGGACAGGTACAGCCGCAAGGCAAGGACCGCCACCAGCAGAGGAGGCCACACCCAGCCTGTCCTGCTCGGACCTAAAGCGGGCGCATAGTAGGTGTTCAGTAAACAGGTGTTGAGGACTCATCCTTTGGCGTCCCCAACAACAGTTTCTGCCACACATCTGTGACCTGCTCCTTAGGGCGAATTCCTAGATGTGGGTTTGCAAGTGGGCACGTTGGAAGAGCGTTTGGACACAGACAGCCAAACTGCCTCCAGAACCTGAGGCCGTGGGGGCAGGTCCCCACCAGTGGGTCTCATCCTTATTTTAAAACTAGTGGCCCGGTGCATGAGATGCATGCACATTCAAAGGGGATTAATTAGAGGAAATAATTTAATATTGCTATTTGCTCTTTCTCTATAATAGAAGTGTCAGAGATGAAAGAAAATTAGTAAAATGTATATGAAAACCTTTTTCCTGTCAGAGTCTGGAGCTCACCATGGAACCCAGAGTCAAGTCCCACCCAGGCACATGTACCTCAAAATCGTGCGAGAGCCAAAACCGGTTTGGCTCAGTGGATAGAGCGTCAGCCTGCGGACTGAAAGGTCCCAGGTTTGATTCTGGTCAAGGGCATGTACCTTGGTTGCGAGCACATCCCCAGTAGGAGGTGTGCAGGAGGCAGCTGATTGATGTCTCTCTCTCTCATCGATGTTTCTAACTCTCTACCCCTCTCTCTTCCTCTCTGTAAAAAATCAATAAAATATATTTTTTTAAAAAATCGTGAGAGACCCAGACCTGGCCAGCCCCACCCCCATCAAACCCACCGGGCGGGAGGCACAGCCTCAGGTCCCCCGACGCACACCCTGGCCTGGCACCACACAGCCTCAGATCCCTGCTGATCACTCGTTACACTTGTTATGGGAACCCTACCTTCACTGTGGGTGCAGCCATCTTGTGTTATGGGAACCCAGCCTCTGCTGTGCACACCACCATCTTGGGATGGTGTGAGGGTCAATTTGCATATTACCTCTTTATTATGTAAGATTATGTTTGCTCATCTGGTATGTGCAAAATTTCTTCTCTTCATCTCTTTGATTACTAACAAAGTTGATTATAAAAAGCAAAAGCAATGGGTGGGAAGGCATGAAGTTCAGGCTCTGTGGCTGGGATGCGGAATGGAGGCATATCCAGAGACAGGGCAACCCATAGGCATTGTACTGACTAGATATTCAGTAAATGCATACTGATTACTATGAGTGTGTTTTATTTTGCAATCAGAAAAGAATTACCAAAAGTATGTCATTTGGCTTTTAAAAATCAGATTTCTGTGCTTAGCCAAGAAGGCAGATGCCCATATCTAAGACAATTATACATACAGTGGACCTACTTGTGTCTCAAGTTTCTTAAGCTGAGTTTCTTATGCTTTGGTGTATCTTTCAATTCATTGATTCTCTCCTTAGTTATATTTAGTCTGCTTTTACATCTACTCAGTCTGATTTCAATACTCTCAAATATAAATTTTCTGTTTTATTTTTTTATAGTTTCTAGTTCTCTGAAAAAAAAATCCATCTCATCATTTTAATTCCTTGAACATATTGAGCTGAGATGTGTTTGTTTTCAAGTCTGCTCCTACCTGCTCTGTCCCTGCCTCTCTCAGGGCTGGACATTGCCAGCTTTCCTCTCCATTTCGATTGGTTTGTGTGCTTGTACACCTAGTCAGTCAGGTGCTGCCTCTTGTGTAGAAAGAATTGCAGAGATCATTTGAGCTCTATAGAATGTCATCTCTCCCCATGGAAATTTACTTTTGCTGCCAGCAAGGGACACTAATAATCTCTTACCCTAAGTTATCTCTGTTAGAGCCTATTTATTTTCAGATCACCCTCACTCCTAGAGTGCTGCCCTTCAGAGTCTGGCCTAAGACTAGAGAGTTATCTGAAGACTTTCCTTCTGGGCAACCCTGAGCTCAGGTCATTTACTCCTGTTCCCATACAGCTATTGAAAGTTCAGTGTAGCTCTTCAGCTGTCAGCAGCCAGCTTCAGAACCAGCAAATGTCTTCTAGGAAAAGATGGCCCCAGGTATTTATCTTTTATCTGCATTACTTGGTGGTTCTTTAATGCCGTTAAGCAGATGTTTTTATTTTACACTAGAGGCTTGGTGCACGAATTCATGCACCAGTGGGATCCCTTGGCCTGGCCTGCGGGATCAGGCCAAAACCAATTTCAACATCCCCTGAGGAGTCCCAAATTGAAAGGATGCAGGCCAGGCCAAGGGGCCCCACCAGTGCATGATCGGGCCCAGGGAGGGATGCAGGAAGTTGGCCAGCCAGGAAGGGACCACGGTGAGGGCTCCAGGGCATGTCTGGCCTGTGTCGCTCAGTCCTGAATGACCATACCCCAGCAGCAAGCTAACCTACCAGTGGAGCATCTTCCCCCTGGTGGTCAGTGCACATCGTAGCAAGTGGTTGAGCAGCCTTAGCATATCATTAGCATATTACACTTTGATTGGTTGAACAGATAACCTAACACTTAATATAGTAGGCATTTATTATAGAGAATTTTACTTAGCTTTTCTGGTTTTCTTTGGGGAAAAGACTGGTATAAAAACATAGCCCACCATTTGCTAAAAATAGAACTTGCTGGATTTTTCCCCCATCTGGGGAAATTCTCCTGATAATTAAATTCATTAAAAGTGGGTTTCTACACAATTCTTCGAGCATATATTCATTACATGAAATAAGTGGGAGAGGTACTTGGAGAACTTTTTTCTAGGGTTCTCAAAACACGTTCTTTTTTTCCTAGAAGACACTTAATAAAGATGTGTTAAAGAATGAATGAAATCCTAGTGGGAGACATTTTGGTCTAATTACAACCAATCCTATACAAAATCCCATGAATGAATTAGCCTTCTTATTGTCCACCCTCCAACCAGCAATTCTGACTTCTAACAGTCTGCTTTCGATACATGTCTTAAAAACACAAGCTTGATAACTCATTCCCCTGATGAAAATACAATCCTGGCTTCTCTGTGATTTTAGAATAAAGTCCAGAATTCTCACCATGGGCCCCACCATCTTCAGCCCCAACACGTGCATCCTCCTCTGACCACAACAGGCAGAGCTCTTCCCTGCCCCCATGGCCTCTGCCCTTTCACCTATGGTCCTCCTTCCCTCCCCCGACCCTCACCTCTCCCAGAGAGGCCTTTCGGGTGCCTCTGAAGTTCTGCTTCTTACCTTGCTCCATCTGCGCACATGAACCTTCTTTGTTCCTGCAAAGCCCTTGTCCTTATTGGCAATGATGCATCTCTCCTCCCTCCCTTCCCAGCATGTGAGCAGCAGGGTACGATGTGTGGGTCATTTTTACTGTGATGGTCTGAGCACAGAGCTTGCTGTCCACCCCCAGCAAGTACCCAGGCAGCAACTGGGGCAAGTAACCCCCAAACAATGGAATGTTATTCTGCCATGAAAAGGCATGAATCTTGAAAACCATTTGGCTTGGTGAAAAAAGCCAGACATACAAGGCCACAGAGTATAGGGTTTTGTTTATAGGAAGTGTCCAGAAGAGGCAAATCCATAGAGACAGAAAGTACGTCAGTGGTTGCCAGAGGCCAGGGGAGAGGGCTGGCTGCTAAGGGATACAGATTTTCTTTGGATGATGGCAATGCCCCAGAATTAGATTCTAGAAAGTTGCACAACTGTGAATAAACAAACCCCTGACTTGTGTTTTTTAAAGGGTGAGTTTTATTGTATATGACTTATCCTATATAATAAAGAGGTAATATGCAAATTGACCCTCATGCCCTCACACAAGATGGCCACCCCCTTGTGGTCAAAGATGGCCACCACAAAATAGCCGGCAGAGGAGGGCAGTTGCGGGGAAAGGGGTATCAGGCCGACAGGGGAGGGTAGTTGGGGGCCTTCAGGCCAGCATGGGAGGGCAGTTAGGGGCAACCAGGTCTGCAGGGGAGGGCATTTGAAGGGGACGAATATGGCAGGGGAGGACAGTTGGGGGTGATCAGGCCTGCAGGGGAGGGCAGGAGAACTTTTGGGGGTAATCGGGCCAACAGAGGAAGTAGTTAGGCGTCGATCAGGCTGGCAGGGGAGTGGTTAGGGGGTGATCAGGCTGGCAGGCAGGCAAGCAGTTGGGAGCCAGCAGTCCCAGATTATGAGAGGGATGTCCAACTACCCGTTTAGGCCCAATCTTCTAAGGAGTCCCAGATTGGAGAGGGTGCAGGCTGGGTTGAGGGACATCACCCCACCATGCATAAACTTTGTGCACCGGGCCTCTAGTCTATAATAACAATAGCATAATATGCTAATTAGACTGGACAGATGAACAACCTTTTGGATGAAGCCAGGGACCCCATGCTCATAGGCCTTTTGGTTTCCCAGAAACTTCTGCAAACACCTCCACCTCGGTCACTGGCTGTGCCACCTGGGGAAGGATTACTGACCCACAGGGCCTCCGGAGGCCAGAAGATGGACAGACAGAGAACATGCCAGTGTCCCCTGCAGACCTCATCACTAGTTTGTGGATGGGGAAACTGAGGCACTTGCTGAGGGAGGGAATGGGCTGTTCACCCAGCCCCCAGCTCTGAAATGAAGCCAGTCATTCCCCCCACACATGCCCCCAACTCACCCCTTCTGACTCTGAGTCCCCAAGTGCAACCTTCCTCTCAGGGCTGCCCTAACTCTGTTCCCATGTGTCTTCTCAAGTGCTGGTTAAACAACTTCCATGTACCCGCCTGGGACAGGCCCTGTTTGTCACTGTGTGCTCTCGAGTTCCCAGCACACTGAACTCTGCGTGGGACCTGTCGAGGCTCAGCAAACACCGGGCAGTGCCGTGGTCCCAGTGCCTCGGAGAGCACTGGCTGGGGACCTACATGCTGCCCCCATGCTCTTCTTGCTTCTCTCAGACCCCGGTGCTCCCCCGCTGTGAAAGGAGGCAGTCCAAGCAGCTGGCCTCAGTGGGAGAGGTACTTGGAGCACTGTAAGAGACCCTTTGGGGCTTCCACCCAGGGCAGTGCCCCCTCTGATAATTGGCAGCCCAGGGGGTGGAAAACGGTGCCTTCCACCCAGGCTCCAGAGGTTCTGTGATCGACCAGTGATGTCTGTCCTGAGTGAGCAGGTGTGGCAGCAGCCCTTTTACAAACTTTTTCCCTCTGAGCAGCTTTCTCTGTTTCAGGCACCTTCGTGATGACCGTCACAGCCAATGATGCTGACGACAGCACCACAGCTAACGGGCTGGTACGGTACCGGATCCTAACCCAGAACCCACAGAGCCCGTCCCAGAACATGTTCACCATCAACAGCGAGACGGGGGACATTGTGACAGTGGCCGCTGGCCTGGACCGAGAGGTGAGGTGGGCGCCGTGGCCTGGGGAGAGACTGACTCAGCTGGTGTGTCCCCTGAGCCCCTGTCCCACATAGGACATGAGAGCTCCAGGGTGACCTCTTCAATGGGACACAGTTCCACAGACACTGGGATGCGTGTCCTGAGTGCCTGGTACAGAGCCAGGATGCGTGTCCTTGGTGCCTGTGGATAGAGCCAGGATGTGTGTCCTGGGTGCCTGATACAGAGCCAGGATGCATGTCCTGCTGGCGTGTGTGGCTTGAATGGCATATGTGGCTTAGATGCATGTACAAGTGCTGTAAGACTAGACCTCAGACTCAGCAAACCTATCAGGGCTTGTCGTACCACGTTATCCTCACCGTGCCTTCCAAATCAATAAATGCCAGGTTGTGGCATGGCAAGGGCCACTCGCTCCTGTCTTAGGAAGTGCCCGGAGGCAAGGAAGCCACAAGAAAGGTCATTTGTGCAGCCTGGTGACTCAGCAGGAGGCACGGCACCTGCAGAGGTCTACTCATGACCTTGGGCACGTCAGAGGATGTCTCCAGACCAGGCACCTGCCATCTGTGCAGTGGGCATAGCCAGGCCAGCCTCCTGGGCTCCGCAGGGATAGACAGAGGCCCTGCGGCCCAGCCAGCACTGGCAAGACGGTGTCGGTGTGGCTTCTTGGGGGAGGTGGGCCAGGACCCTGGGCTCAGGTCGGCCTTGGCCAATCCAGACCCCTCCATCTCGTGCTTAGAGAACCCACCACCCTCCTGATGGCCGAGAGTTCCCTGCTCCACCCCATGAGGCCTACAGGGAAGGGCAGGACGGGGCCTGGTTCCTGAGAGTCTATTTTCTTTATCGGGGTGACCTGTCATTGGACACCAGGGGCTCTCAGTGAGGTCCACCCACAAATTCAGCAAACCAAACATCATGCGGACTCCACACTCAGGGCGGCCTGCCTGCCCTGGGGAGAGGTT
Source organism: Lasiurus cinereus (assembly GCA_011751065.1). NCBI lineage: Eukaryota > Metazoa > Chordata > Mammalia > Chiroptera > Vespertilionidae > Lasiurus > Lasiurus cinereus. The sequence goes on from JAAGEH010000023.1 coordinate 659,230, forward strand.
ACAGCAACACCCCTGTTTCCAGGCTGTCACACGGCCTGGGTGCTCTCACTTAGTGATCTGATGGGGTCTCAGCATACACGTGCTGGGTCACTCACCCCTCCAGGAGGACCAGGCCCTGATCCATGCAAACACTTTGATCTGTACGCAAAGGCAGAAGAGGAGTGAGGGGGAGATGGAGACATGCGGAGTGAAGGGTGTGTGGTGTGGTGAGCGCGTGGTGAATGTGTGTTGTTGTGGGTGTGTGGTGTGGTGAGCATG
>JAAGEH010000023.1:664487-689752 GCA_011751065.1 Lasiurus cinereus
TGTGTGGTGTGGTGAGCGTGTGGTGAGACAAGTGGCGGTAGGTGGGAGAGAACCCCATTGATCCCGACTCTGGCTCTCAGCTGTCATCTGCTCTCCCTGAGATAAGAGGCAGCTAGCCTGGCCCTGCTAGAGCTGGGCAGGCAGCGTGGGCCTTCCAGAGGGGGACACTCCCAGAGTCTGTCCAGCCAGGAGGGGACCAGCCTGAGGACCCTGTGGGGCTAGAGACGGGGCACTCCCAAACCTCAGGGCGTTGGAGGAGCTGCTGGTCGGGGAGCATGAGCCTGAGGGACACCACACCTTTTTCCCTGTGGCAATGAGGGGCTGTTGCTGGTTTCCATTCATTTGTGAATGAACAGGCAAGTATTGGAGGGAGGTGGGGGACAGGACAGACTGGCCGGCAATACCCCTTCTCCAGGCTGTCACCTGACCCGGGGCTTCACTCCCTGGGGGCACTGAGGGCAGTGACAGGGCCTCCCACCTTGGTGAGCGAGCATCTCCAGGTTCCTGTAGCCGATGGGTCCGGGCCCGATGTGGGCAGGGCATCTGCAGCCCAGGGAGGCTCCACATGGGCCAGGCTCTGTCATGGGTGAATCATCCATCGGCCGGCGGAGAGCCTGGCAGCCATGTCCCCAGATGAAGGAAGGACCCTGGCACTGCACCAGTCAGCAGATGCCCACCCTCTCCCCACCCCGGCCCCCCAAGTCTGTGCCCCCAGATGGAGGAAGGACCCAGCACTGCACCACTCAGCAAATGCCCACCCCCCCTGGCCCCGGCCCCACCTTCCCAGGGCACCTGGGAGGCTCTTTGCCAGCTGGAGTGGCCATGCCCGCCCACCCTCCCCCCCTCCAATTCCACACAGGCATCCACCACGTCTCGTGTAAGCATGTGGCGTGCAAGTGAAGGTGGGAAGTGAAGGTGCAGGGGGAGGTGGGGAGTGAAGAGGTGTGCAAGTGTGGCTGGTCCCTGCTTTTACTTGCTCTGTCTGGCAACACTACCCAGCCGAGGCAGCCAGCTGTCTGGGCCCAGTCTGGGGCCAGGCAGGTGAGGTGGGCCATCTGCCAAGGCGCCTCTCTGTGAAGCCTGGCTTGCTCTTGCGCCTCCCCCTCCATGCACCGGGGTGACTCCTGCGGAGGTGAAACTAGATGGGTGCTGACCGGCAACAAGGTCCCTGAGAGCCGACTCTGCTGATCAGGGAGACAGGTCAGGCAGGGAACAAGGCAGGCAGGGCCCCACCCGCCCCCCAGACACCAGATCTGATGATAGGACTGGCGCCATGCCAGTTCAGCTGTCACCTAAGACAGGAAACCGCCCCCGCAGGGAGCCCTCCCTGAAAATGACCCTGAGTGAGCTACAGAGGGCCTGCCCCGAGGTCCCGCTGGCAGCAGGGCCTACAGGGCCTGTTGCAGAGGCTGTCACGGAGCCCCCAGCTTGCTGGAGGAGGGCCGGTGTGGGCAGTCCCTCCCAAGCCCCGCTCACCTGGCTGTGGCTGCACGGCCGCCCACCCGGATTGGAAAGGGTGCGTAGCAGGGCCTTCTTGCTTCCTCCTCTGTAAGGGCACCATCCCCGAGTGGCAGCGCCTCTGCAGCCACCTGAGGGGCTCCCTGCTGGGCAGAGGGAGGACTCTAGGAAGGGCAGAGCCAACACACCTGCTTACCACGTGCCTGGGTCGCAGAGCGTGTGAATCAAGCACTTTCGCGTGATTAAATGTCGGGATCGGCTGAGTTACACACGCACCGCCCCAGTGTCTCTTGTGCAGAGGGGAGGTGCCCCTCTGGGGACCCGTTTACCCACCCGGCTTGCTAACAAGGGGCTCGTGGCCTGATAAGATGGGGTGTGGCAGGCGAATTCCACTTACACTGAGGGGAACTTTGGTCTGATGGCCCAGCCGTGTGAGAAGCACAGAGCCCCACATCCCAGACCACTTTCTGGCTCAGGGTGGCATCCATCCGCTCTGACGACATCCGCCCGACCTCTGTCCTCGTGTGTGCCGAACGCCATCTTCATCGACCTGAAACTCCCTCCCAGGCTAGGGTGGCCGAATGGATTCTCTCAGGGCCCCTGGATTTCCCCACATGTTTTCAAGACGGTCCGCCCTCCACTTTCATGAGGGGCGGCAGGTCCGGGCTGACAAGCACACTGCCCAGGGCTGTGGGCCTCGCCGAGCAGTGCCGGCCACGCAGCGACATGCAGGCTACGGGGGGTTCTAACCATGTCTGGCGCCCAGCCTTTCTTGGAGGCCAAGTTGCAACACTTTTTTATGGTTCCACTCTCAGACCCAAGTGCAGTTTTTGCGGTCTCAGAGTTAACAATTAAGGTAAATTAGCAATTAAGTTAGCAATTAAGGTAAATTTGTCAACAACCTCATTTGCATATTCATCCCAGAAGTCTTTTTTTTTCTTTTTTTTTAAATATATCTTACTGATTTTTTTACAGAGAGGAAGGGAGAGGGATAGAGAGTTAGAAACATTGATGAGAGAGAGACATCAATCAGCCACCTCCTGCACACCTCCTATTGGGGATGTGCCCGCAACCAGGATACATGCCCTTGACCGGAAACAAACCTGGGACCTTTCAGTCCACAGGCCGACGCTCTATCCACTGAGCCAAACCGGTTTTGGCTCATCCCAGAAGTCTTGCTTGTCCCCCACAATAGAGGAGAGGAAGAAAGAGAAAACTGAGCAAAGCATCGCTTCCTGCCGTCTGCAGGGTCTCTGGTCACAAGGTGGCCTCCCTGGCCTGGGGGTTTGTGGACACCAGCTGGTGCCTGCACTGGGGTGCAGTGGCCTGTCCCTCCATGGTGCAGGCGCCTCTCTGGGAAGCCTTGGGGCCACGTTCTTGGCCACCCTAGGACGCTGAGCCGTGCAGCGAGGGATCCCAGTCAGAGTGCAACTGCCTCCCACCATCACCCCGCTGAGGTTTCCTCTGGTCCCAGCAGCAGCACATTGACAGCAGGAAACCAGAGAAGCAGAGGCCAAGAGGAGCTGGGGGCAGCAGGGCGCAGCCGGCCCAGGATCCCACCAGCACTCATGCAGCCCGACATGCTGGCATCCTCACAGCCTTCCTGGCTGCTGCTGCTCTGTCGCCGGATGTGGGTAACTCTGACAGCCCCTGCCTCAGGCCTTCGGCTGCTCTCAGTTCTGTTGTGAACATGCAAGTCCCAGAGCCGACGCTGGGGACCTCAGGAGCAGGACAGGTTGGCGGTCCGGGGGCTGTGCAGGAGGAGCATGGGGCAGTCACGTGATTGGGGTCGGGGGTGTGGAGGCGCCAGGATGGCATTGTTATTGATCCTATGGTCACTGCACCTGCGTGAACCAGTTCTGGGTGAGACACTTACTTCACAGGCCGCATTAGAAGTCACCAGGTCGCCCAGCTTCCTGCTTCTTACCTGGGGTCTGTCTGATCGAAAGAGCCGAGGCCACATCAAAGGACAGAGTGAGCGCAACAACCAATCTGCACACAACCCCTCCCAGAAGCAGAGCTGATGATGCACGTGTATATATATATATACACGTGTATATGTGTGTGGATGCATTGTCTTTGTGCATGTACATGTGTGTATAAGCCATGTTTCCCAAAGGTGTGCAGGCAGGATGCTCATTGGACTGGGGGCACTGAGGAGGTAAGTGGGTGTCACCCACAGCTGGATCACTGGGGTGAGGGGACTCCCCTTCCTGGCTCTGCGCTGCCCGCGCCTGAGCTCACAGTGCCATGCGCCTGAGACCGGCACCCAGAGCCTCAAAAGGAGAAAGCGGGCCTGTGCTTCCTCCTTTTACCTTGGCCTCTATGTGCAGAACAAGCCAGGGTCTCAGCCAGAAGCCAGAATCCCAGGCCCCACGGCCCCTGAGGGACAGCGGGAAGTGAGACCACTAAGAGCCCTGGGCTCGGGTCTGGGAGGTTCTCCTGTGGGCCACAGCCCTCTGACCTCAGAAGCCCCAAGGCGAGCCCTGCGTGGCCCTGCAGCTGGGCCTGGCTGTACCGGCCTTCGCTCCCCGTGAGGATGGAGCGGTTTTCTGCAACAGAACCTCCAAGACCGGTACAGGGCAGGGACACACATGCCCTCGCCACCAGGATCGGTCAGCAGCCACCAGTGGGGTATCAGTGACTATCAAGTAAAACACGACTTCCTCTCACACTTGACTCACCCTTGAAACCGGAACGCCTGCCCTGGCTCCAGGCCAGTCATCTCTGGGCACCTCTGGTCCCTGCACTGCACCCTGGCCATCTAGATGTCTCTGGTCCTGCCAAGGGGACCCTATGCTGTGCTCCCTGCCTGGGGTTCACAGTGCCCCTTCTGCTTCTGTGACCCAGGTTCTCCCGAGCCCTCAGGAGCCCTCCCCACCTGGGCTGCAGTGTGTTCGCTAAGGGCAGGGAAACAGACCACCTTCCTCTGGGGCGCTCTCACCACTGTGAGGCTGGCGGTCCACGTGTCTGGCAGTCAGCATGGTGGGCAGTGTGTGTACATGCCTCAAGCTGGGCTGCACGAGGACCCCTACCCCTCACACAGATGCAGCCAAGCACACAGGGACCTGGCTTTGGGAGCCCTAAAGCACCCTGTTCCCAATATTTCTGGAGCTTCCAGATGCTGTCTCCCTCACAGCCACCACTTACCATCTCCCAGGAAGAAAGAAGCCCAGCAGGAGAACCATATGATCCTTTAAAGAAGAATTAAAGCATCAAATAAAAGTCCCTCTCCATACTGCCGGGTTCCCTGGGTGTCTCTGCACTGGGGCACGGAGCTGGCAAAGTCATCCCAGAGTCCGCCGCAGGTCATGCGCTCAGTCACTGCGATCCAGGCCCTGGCGGGCACTCCGGCTACAGGTGGCTTTTTCCACCTCTGCCTGCTCATGGGCCCTGCATCCGTAGGTGGGCCAGAGGCCTCTGGGGTGGGGTGAGCTGGCGCTGCCCCCGGGGACTTGGGTTTTTTTCTGTGGCTGAATCAAATCCTGCCACAGGCCAGACCACATCTGGTCGCTGGCTCAGCTGTCAGTGACGTGAGATTCTTGCCACTGTAGCTGCTGGCACTGGTGCTGCTCGAACCCAGGCACGTGTTTGTCTGAACTCCAGTGTCCTGTTCTCATGGCTGTGTGCCCAGCAGCTGACATGTGAGCAGGGACTGCAGTGTCTTGATGCACCACATGAATGAAGATAGAGCCTGTGGCTCCTCGTCTGTCTGCAGTGTGCAGCCTGCGGATCCTCCAGTTGCATTCCTGGGCGCTGAGCAGACCCCAGGACATAGTTGCAGGAGCAGGAGACACAGGCCCAGCCAGCCCTGAGTGCTGGCTCAGCCTCAGGGGACCGGGTCCCAGCAGGGCACTGGCCCAGGAGGGAAGTACGGCCTTGGGGCGGGGGCTGCCAAGAGGAGCTGCAGATTGGAGTGTGGACGGTGGCTCCCAGCCTTCTACTCGAAGCACAGCAAGGCACAGCAGCTGAGCCGGCAGGCAGTGCTGGTTCCCAGGGGCCGGAGCGTGGTGGTGAGCGCAGGCCTGACGGCTGGGCTGGTGTGCGCTGGCGGCAGCCCTGGCACCCAGCGTAGGAAGCAGGGAGGGAAGAGCACACAGGAGCCTACGTGCTGTGTTCTAGGGCACTGCATTATTAATGGATGTTGTGCAAAATTTAAATGCTGAGCTAGGAGAGACAGTGAAGTCGCAGGGATGGCTACTTCCAGTTTCTTCCTTCTTCTAAAGTGGCCAAGTCCTGCACCGGCCGAGGGGGCAGGCTCAGGGGTGGGCCGGTGGAGGGCTGGGCTGAAAAAAAAGCCAGAGCTGCCCTCGATCCGCAGGCTCCGCCCTTTCTCCCCAGGCTCCGCCTTCGCTCCGCTGGCTCGGCTCCCTCACGGGGCTGAAGGGGAAGGATGACCAGCACGTGAGTCTGAGACACCAAGGCCTGTGTGCGGCTTTTTAATACAGGCTCCAAACCCCCAACCATGCCAGGCCCATCCCTGAGTGAAGGTGGGCAAGTATGCAGAGGTGGCCGTGTCCAGAGACGCCAGGACGCCCACCTTCCCTGGCATGCGCCCAGGGCCTGCCTCTACGCACCACTCCTGAAAGGGATTTGGTGGAAAAAAATGATGATCACCACTGAGTCTAAAAATCACACTTTCTAAACCAAAGCCACGCGAAGGAGCCTGTGTCTGCCCCTCCCCCTGCCACCTCCCCTTCCCCTCTCCCCCCTCCGCCCCCCCGCACTCTCATGAGGGGCTGAGGCACCGAGTTCTGCAGCAGGATGGGAGGCTGCCAGCATTTCCTCCTGCTGACTGCATTTGCTTGCTGCCCCACTCAGGCCAGGAAAGATTTCCCCATCAATTGTCAAAAGCCAGACCTGCGCGCCATCTAGTGGCAGTAAGCTGCACTCACAGGCATACCCACGAAGGATACACATGGCTACTTAAACCCATCTACAGTGTACCTGTGCCCACTCTGAGACATGTGTTTTTCTGCACTGTCTCGGGGCAGTGGCCTGGATGGACCATGGGGAGGTTGTGATTTATTCCTCTCTTCTCTGGGCTAAATCCCTCTCTGTGCTGCTGGCCTCTGCCCTCTTGTTTTCAGCTTTGGCCCCTTGTAGAAGCAGCTGGTCCTGAGGGCAAGGTAGGGTGAGGTCTGAGAGCTTGAGCGGCCAGCCCTGGTCTTCTTGCATCCCACCAAGCGGTCATACAGGCAGAGCCGGTGGTCACAGGCCACACCTCGCCCAGCAGGACCTTGCAGTCTTGCTGACAGTGACAGGCAGCCCTCAAAGGTAGCATCTGGTGTGGAAGGGCCTGACCTGCCTCCTGCCCTGAAGCTGCCACATTCTTGCGGCTGAGACTCCCAGCCCAGGAGGGGAATCAGATTTGTAAAGAATGAGAGAAAATCGGGTGAGGAATTGAAGAGTTTCAAAGTGAGACTGCCTTCGGCTTTGTGGGAGAATCTGATTTCCTTCTGCACGTTTCCTCGGGGAGGGGACTGGAGTAACCAAGGTCCCACCCACGGGGTCATTGGCAGCTGAAGGTGAGATACAGATGAGAGGCCTCTCTGGGCAGGACCCAGGGCCCCTCACCAAGGGCAGGTGAGACTGGGGTTCGGATTGGGTCTGCCAGCCTCTCCACTAGCCAGTCCCTGTTCCCAGCCTATCTGCCTGGGTCAAGGCCCTGACCAGGCAAGCAGCACCCTCTGCTGGACAGGGAAAAGGAGCACTTTCCTTCTGCTGGGACTCTGAGGCACAAAAGCCCGTGGCTGGGCCACACTGTGATGTCGGCCCGATGGGTTTCTGAGTGTGCCCTGTACAGACAATGGCGCTCCAGCCTGCTGTCCATCCTGCACACAGAAGCTAGGTGCCCCAGAGGCGTCTTGGCTATGATTACGGTCGCCAAAGTGGTAAGGGATTATACGTTTAATAGGTTCATCTGGAGACCAGATAGGCTGAGCCCCAAAATGGCACCAGCACCCAGGTGTCTATGTCCAGAGATGCCTGGGAGTTGGAGTCAGAGGTTTTAAAAGACTCTAGGTGGCTTTTTCTGGGCAGAGAATTCTCTGGGTGGGTCTGGATCCTGGGACGGTCCTGAGGAGAGAGCAAATGGTCTTAGCAAGTGGAATGTGATCTAAGCAAAAGGGAAGTCTGTTGTGAAGTGGCCTACAGATCAATTCCCAGGGGAGGGGCATCAATTCAGTTGTTTGATCAGACCTCACAGCTGTGTGGGCAACGCGCCATAACAAAGTTCTAAGAACCGTGACTGCATCAGCTCCCAATGGAAATGAGGGGGTCAGAGCAGCATGCCCTGCTCACTGCTTCAGTGGCTGGTGTGACCACCAGTGGAGTCAGCTGGGCACGTGACCCTGCCCCATCTCAGGCTGGAACACGGAGGCCAGTGAGGCTTGTCTGTCTGGCTAGCCATGGCACTGGGGCCGATGGGCCTTGTTCCTGCATCATGGGCCACAGCCCCTCCCCCGCACCCAGCACCTTGGTGAGCCTGGGGAAGAGCCTGACTTCATGATGAGGACCGGCTTCCTGGCAGCTGCCTCCTTGATGATGAGAAGGATAGGAACCAGAGTTAGCACCCCACCCCAGCACACCATCCCTGGCTTTGCAGGCTATGTGACCTCTGTTTCAGCCACTCAGCTTAGCTGTTTTCATTGCAAAAACAGACACAAATAATGCCTAAATAAATGGACGTAGCGTGCATTGATAAAACTTTATTTCTACAAATCAGCAGTGGCTGGCCCATTTGAACACACTCATGGGATCCTGTGACTCTTCTCAAAGCCCCTCAGCACCTCCCAACTGTCCACAAATGCCCAGACACAGGAATTGGTGGACTGGCCTGCCATTCCTCGGAATCTTTGTTGTCATCACAGTCATTTGGGAGCATGCAGAGCACATTCACTGGGTACCTATCATATGGTAGGCACCACATTGAACCCTAGGAACATGGTGGTCAGTAGGACAGCCATGACCTCCAGATCTCAGTTTGGTGAGGGTCACAGACAACAATCAAATGACGGCATGACAACTGTGAAGTCAGAACTGTACCATGCATCATGCTGGGGCCTGGCTTGGGAGCAGCAGGAGAATTCCTGAGAAAGGTTTGAGCAAAGATCTGAAAGAACAGGTAGCATTGACTAGGGGAGAATAAGCATTCCACAGAGGGCAGAGCACATGCAAAGGCAGGGCAGGGGCAGCATAAGGAACTGAAGGAAGTTGTATGGGAGGTGTAGGGAGCCTGATTCGGATGAAGCCTGAGAGGTTGTCAGCAGCCAAGCACACAGCCTCACCGCCACAGGAAGGACATGGGTGTGAGCCAGTGAGCACTGCTGCATAAAAAAGAACATCTCAGGAGAAACCAAGATGGCAGGATAGGTAAACACCTAAACTGCTGCTTCGTGCAACAATATCAAAACTACAACTAAAAGACAAAACGGACACCATCCAGAACCATAGGAAAGCTGGCTGAGTGGAAATTCTACAACTAGAAGGAAAGAGGAAAGCACATTGAGACTCAGAGGAGCTGCAAAAGGCTGAAGTACAAAGATGTGCGGCTGAGTCACCGGTGGCTGAGTGCATGGCTGGTTTCCTCAAGTGGAAGAGAGATGGAAGCTCCCGACTGTGCTGAAATCCAGTCCTGGGCGAAACCCTGGGAAACCAGACTCATTCAGAGGAAATCTGGACTATTAGGAAAAAAGAAAGCACTCTGAGACTCGGGAGCTGCAGAAGGCAGAGATCCAGAGGGGAACGTTCGCAGAGAGGACTGACTGCTAAGTGCATGGGCAGCTGAGTGCACGACTGGCTTTCTGAAACAGGATGGAGATGGAAACTCCTGACTGTGCTGAAGTCCAGTTCGGGGCAAGTTTCTGGGAACCCAGAATCATTCAGGGAGAAACTGGACAGTCTGGCAATGGGCAAAACTTTAGGACAGCTTTCTCTCAGAAGTGCTTGCAGCGATTCCTGAGGGACATTGAGACCCAGGGGCCTCAGAGGGCAGGGCTGACAGGAAGCCAAGGATGTCTGCTCCACCCTGAAAGTGCCCCATCCAAGGTGAGGACAGAGGCTTTTGCAATTTTGCAAGTCTTGTCTCATAAGAGTGTCTCCAGCACAGAAGTTCACCCAGCATAGACACAGCTGATCCCCATAGCCAATTGGCCTGCAGGTGAATCTTTCACAGTGATACCAACAACAATCAAAACTTAACTACAACAAGGCTGTGCACACAGTCCACAAAGGGGTGCACCAAGAGTGTCCACCTCAGATAACTGGGAGGCTGAGCCACTGTGGCCTATTGGATACCTAGCACACAAAGCTACTCTACCAACTCAAGGAAGCAGTGAAAATGTCAAGACAAAGAAACAGATCACAAATGAAAGACATGGAGGAAAGCATACTACTGGATATAGAGTTCAAAACCACAGTTAAAAGGTTTTTTAAGAATTTCCTAGAAAAGATGGATAAATTTAGTGAGACCCTCAAGGATATGAAAAAGGACCAACTAGAAATTAAATATACACTGACTGAAATAAAAAATATACAGAGACCTAACAGCAGACTAGAGGACCCCAAGAATCAAACCAAAGATCTGAAATATGAGGAAGCAAAAAACACCTAACAGAAAAACAAAAAGAAAAAAGAGGACAAAAATGTGAAGATAATGTAGGAAGCCTCTGGGACAACTTCAAGCATACCAACATCAGAATTATGGAGGTGCCAGAAGAAGAGAGAGAGAAAGATATTGAAAACCTATTTGAAGAAATAATGACTGAAAACTTTCCCTACCTGGTGAAAGAAATGGACTTAAAGTCCAAGAAGCACACAGAATCCCAAACAAAAGGAATCCAAAGAGGATTCCTTTAATTACATCGTAATTAAAATGCCAAGGGCAAAAGACAGAGAGAATCTTAAAAGCAGCAAGAGAAAAACAGTTAGCTACCTACAATGAAGTACCCATATGACTGTCATCTCATTTCTCAACAGAAACTATGCAGGCCAGATGGGAGTGGCAAGAAATATTCAAAATGATGAATAGCAAGAACTGACAACCAAGATTACTCTTCCAAGCAAAGCTATCATTCAGAATTGAAGATCAGATAAAAAGATTCACAGACAAGAAAAAACTAAAGGAGTTCATCACCACCAAATCAGGAATATATGAAATGCTGAAGGATATTCTTTAAGAAGAGGAAGAAGAAAAAGGTATAAAGATAAAAATTATGAACAACAAAGTGATAACCCTATCATCAAGTGAATCTAAAATTCAACTGAATAAAAAAATTGATAAACAGAATAAACTGGTGAATATAATAAAATCAGAGGCATAGAAAGAAAATGGGCTGACAATTCTCAGGGGGAAAAGGGTGTGAGGGGTACGGGAAGAGATTGGACAAAAATCTTATACCTATGGATGAGGACAGTGGTGGGGGGTAAAGGTGTGGGGTGGGGTGTGGGGAATCAGGTGGAGGGGAGCTATTGGGGGAAAAATAGGAACATCTGTAATAAACTGAACAATGAAGATTTTAAAAAAAAATGAACCTACACCCAAGATTACTCTACCCAGCAAAGCTATTATTCAGAATTGAAGGGCAGATAAAGAGCTTCACAGATAAGAAAAATCTAAAGGAGTTCATCACAACCAAACCAGTATTAAATTAAATGCTGAAAGGTATTCTTTAAGAAGATGAAGAAGAAGAAAAAGATTAAGATAAAAATTATGAACAACAAATACATGTCTATCAACAAGTGAATCTAAATATCAAGTGAATAAAAAATCTGATGAACAGAATAAACTGCTGAATATAATAAAATCAGGAGCATAGAAAGGGAGTGGACTGACAATTCTCAGGGGGAAAGAGTTGTGGGGGTGCAGGAAGAGATTGGACAAAAAGCATACACCTATGGATGAAGACAGTGGGAGGGAGGTAAGGGCAGATGGTGGGTGGGGACCAGGTGGAAGGGAGCTATGGGGAGAAAAAAGAGGAACAATTGTAATAATCTGAACAATAAAAATTTATTAAATTAAAATTATAATTTAAAAAAATAAAAAAAACATCTCAAAACTCAGCAACCAAAACAATGTCCATGAGTTTCTATTTACTTAGCTCTTGATTCCAGATTGTCAATTTGAACTGGGCTCATCTGGAAAACTCTGGCCTTGGCTGGGCTCATCCATGCATTTGTCACTAGCTTCTGGGAAGGGGAGAAAAAGGGACAGAGAGATGAAGGGATGGAAGGATAAATGGATAATGGATGGATGGGTGGTGGGTGGATGAGTAAAAAGATAACTGGATGGATGGATGGATACAGGAGGGGAGGGATGGATGGATGGATGGATGGAAAGAGAAACAATCTGATGACCATCTGCTCTTTATAATTAATTCTTTATGGAGCCAGTGTTTGGAACCTGAGCCCACTTCCCTGAATAGGATGGCTGGAAACCAGCCTTTTTCCTTAACCTCTTAGAGGAGTAGAACTTGAGATAGTTTATCATTTGGCAGACATTTTATAAGGTCCCTTTCTGCTTTGGGCCCCTGAATCCTTCCTCCCCTAATGGTTCCAGTGAGATGTGGGATGTGGTCCCCAGAGAGAGCTGCCACCAAGCTCATCCTCACCTGTCGCATCAGAAGCTCTCTTGTTTGAACTTCTAACCTGCAGCTGAGCTGGATTCTGAAAATGCTACAGGCTGAGGTCCTTCCAGACACATGTCTGGGAGTGTTGCTCTCTGCAAACTGCCCGTCCCTGGCTTTGTGAACCCAGTGCAGTACCATGCTCCTGGTCCCCTCAGTCTTGGCACCAATTATGATCTGTACTTGCAACAACCAGAGCCACCAAGATGGCATGCAGCCAGGCTCTCGTGCTGTGTGGTTTCCCACAGAGAATGTCCTTCCACACAGCCTTGCTCTGAGTTTGGGGAGAGCCATGCGGCCAGTGTGCCTCGTGCTGGCCTGAGGCCCAGCAGCAGCAAGCTCTACCTAGGGAGCTTGCTCCTTTGATGAAAATTATAAGCAGCCTGTAAACTAAAACCCAAGTAAGCCCTGTTCTTCCCCAACTCGTTCTTTCTAGAAAGTTCATCAGTACACAGTCATTGTTCAGGCCACAGACATGGAGGGAAACCTCAACTACGGCCTCTCGAACACAGCCACAGCCATCATAGCGGTGACTGACGTGAATGACAACCCGCCAGAATTCATCGCAAGCACAGTGAGTACCTGGTGGCCACCTGGCATGTGACCACGCAAGGCAATTCGCTGACCTTTGCCATTTCTTCTGTCCTGCTGCTGCAGATAGGAGGAGACGGACAGCCGGGTGGGTGGGGGAGAGACGCGGGGGCAGAGACCCTGGACAGGGGAGGCTGATGCAGGGTGACACCTCTGGGATCTCCACCCAGGGGCTGGCCTGCTGAGGGGAGACCTGTGTTCCAGTCTGGCACAGCAACACCCCCTACGGAGCGAGGGGTGGCACTTTGAGAGGTTCTGAATCCAACATGACACATCTTCCTCCTTCTGCCAGAACCTCTAAGGCCAGCCTGTGCTCCCAGGTCACCCTGCTGCTGGCATCTAGCAGCTCACTATCACTTTAGCAGTTTCTCGAGCCTAGTTAACAAGCCTTTGCTGGTTCTAGTAAATATAACTAATCCACCACATTCTTGTTCACAGTGGCCACCAGCACAGGACAGACTCAAATCCTGTGGCAATCTGAGTTCTAGCCTTAAACTCCTTGGCACTCCTCCTGGAACCCCAATGGGATCTGTGTGTATATGGGGATCAAAGGAGCCCCGTGGACCCTCTCTCCTCTTCCTAGTCTGTCTGCCCATTGAAAACGTTTACTATGTGCCAACATGAAAGAGATAGCCAGTTGTATCTGAGCGCAAGGTCCACTCCATTTGCTGGGCAAGGACACAAACAGGGTCCCCCATGACACCACCAGACATCAGCACGGGGTACCGACAGTGCAGCATGTTTGGCTTCTGAGGATACTCGGCCATTTACACATCTGGATACATTTCTCATAAACTCCGAACACTGTTTCCCTCTTGAGAGGCAGGAGGTATAGTTTACGTTGGAGGATAGGGCCATGTCATTTTGAGGTGGGGGAGGGTGTCCTAGCTCCTTACCTCTGTTGGATGGGAACAACAGGACGAGAGTCTTACAAGAAGCGTTTCCCCAGGCTGTTTCCTCCTGGTACAAGGCAAGCACACATTCCATCCCGGTACTGCCTGAGGTCCATCCGAATGGGAATGGGGCCACTTGGCCTCTAGCCTTCCTGCGGCACAAGCATAGCAGTTGCTTTTATTCAGGGCTCGTATAGAATATTTAATCCATTCCACCGAGGCATTCGTTCCCGTATATCCTGCTTCTATTTCATTGCTGGTGGCAGTGTCCTAGGGGATCTTGTCCTGTGACATCTACTCCTAAATCTAGTCCTAGCCAATCTTTTGACCCAAAGACTAAAATATCCAAGGCATTCAAGTTATCTATAACCAGTAACTTAACTGGGTAAGCATGATCCGGATTGTACATCTTTCTCCAGCCCACATTGTAAGCCCCTGCAATTTGCCAGATTCCTTAAGCAAATAGAGCCCAGTCCATGATGTTTATTAAGACAGCTCACAGTTTTTAGCATCACTTTCAAGAGGATATGTCCTGGTATGGCTGTCCAAGTTGAAGTGTGTCCACCCTTAACCCGTGTGTGATAGGTCCATCCTCGCTCTGCAGTCTGAACAGTAGTCTCTGTGGTAAGCAAAACAGGTGAGGTCCTTCCCAGGAGGGTTCCAACTTGCTTCCCTTCCAAATCTTTTTTTTTTCCTTTTTTTAAAATATATTTTATTGATTTTTTTACAGAGAGGAAGAGAGAGAGATAGAAAGTCAGAAACATCGATGAGAGAGAGACATTGATCAGCCACCTCCTGCACGCCCCACAGTGGAGATGTACCCGCAAGCAAGGTACATGCCCCCGACCGGAATTGAACCTGGGACCTTTCAGTCCGCAAGCCGACGCTCTATCCACTGAGCCAAACCGGTCTCAGCTCCCCTCCAAATCTTAATTAGAACAAATGTAGTCTTCTGGTCGATGGCGATGAACTGGAAACTCAAGAGGGCCTTGGGTCAGGAGGCCTTCTAACCTGAGAGAGATTAAAGTTAGAAGAGACACCCAGTACACATTTCTGAAGAAAATGGTCCCTAGTTTCCATTGTAGGAAGATCTTGAGGCATTCCAGAGCCTATTGAAATCACTTAACTAGGTTAAAAAAGAAAAAAAAAACCTTAAAAATCAAACCCTAGGAAGGTTGTCAAACTTGCTTTTACCAAAAGATTATATATTAAAGTGTATTAGACAGGAACATAAGCCAGCAAACTTCAGTTCCTATGATTAAAAGATAGTCTTCTTATTCAATACCTGATTAATATAATTATCCTATATAATAAAAGGGTAATATGCAAACTGACCATAATGACAGAAGACCAGGAACAACCAGTCACTATGACATGCACTGACCACCAGGGGGCAGATGCTCAATGCAGGAGTTGCCCTCTGATGGTCAGTGCACTCCCACAGGGGATGATCCACTCAGCCACAAGCTGGGCTGATGGTTGCAATCCCAGCAGTGATGGTAGAAGCCTCTCTCACCTCCACAGTAATGCTAAGGAGTGCTAAGGATGTCCAGCTGTCAGACATCCCCTGAGGGATCCTGAGCTGCCAAAGGAATGTCTGACTACCAGCTTAGGCCCAATCCCTGGGGGATCAGGCCTAGGCCAGCAGGTGGACACTCCCCAAGGAGCCCTGCACTGCTGGGCTGAGGAACTGCCCCCAACCAAGTGCATGAATTTGCATGCACTGGGCCTCTAGTTTTACTAAAAAAGAACTGACCAAAATAAGGCTTATTTTCTTTCATTTGTCCTTGGGTGTGGACAGAAAATGACACTAATTGGATTTCTCCCATCAGTCTTCCTGAGAACTTTGGCATAAGCTATTTACCCTCTGTTTAAGGAGGCAAAATGCAAATCATCGACTCTTAAGTGTCCTTGGTTTAGGGAAGACAGAGTTTTCTAGATGGCTGCAAATTGCTGCTTAAATATCTGTTTCCCTGCTCTGTCCTGGTTTACTGGCCTGTATCATTTAATCAATTTCCCTTTTAACATTTCTTTTTTTATAAACTTCTTATAATTTTCATGGACATTCTTACAACTTTCAAAAACATTTTTACCATTTCCAGAAATAACCACCTTTAGAAACCATCTTCTTTTTCTTTCAAAATGCATAACCATGCCTCAGTCCTTCCATTAAGTATTTCTACAACTTGTACAGACTTTTCCTTTCCTTCTTTTTTAATGTATTAGAATTCTTCACTCTTAGAAAACGTAATTTTTCAATGATTACCAAAAAGTAAACAGTCAGCATTTCTTGGACTAACATTTATGAATGTACTTTAAATGCACTTTTCCCTTCAAGAAAATATACCTTCAACCAAGTACAAGAGACTTTCTGTAATAAAAACTAAGTGCAGGCAAATTAAAACTTGTCTAGAATGTTTCAGTTGTATTGTGTGTGTTTTTTTTAATATTTAGATGTATACCATTTAACCCAGCAATGCTCCAAAGCCTTTAAGTTAATTAAGAAAATTATTATAAGAGCAGGCTTGGATTTAAACTACTACATTCTTCCTTAGAGATAACATCATCTAAGGTTAATGCTGCTGCTTCTGATTCTGGCCCTTCAGGCCAGCCCTTCCCTAGGCCTCTTTCTTGAGATGTCGGGTCAACTATTGGTGACAAAACATACATTATAATATTTCTTGGCCCAACAGGACTTCAGGGTCTGGCCCAGAGTACTTTCTCATTTGATCTTTTAGTCTTGGTAAATTCGGAAGACCCTTCATTGCCTTGTTGAATATTAAAGGCTTTATTTAGGTTCTGAAACCAGGGAACTGCTTCTCTAATTCCTTTCATGATTAGCTCCCTAAGGTCTCTCCTGTGCCCTCTATGGTCCATGTTGTTATGGTCCCACTGGGGCTTCTGATTTGGAACTTTCACGTCTATTGGAAGTACCCTAGGGCCAGTTGGGTGATCCCTTTCCAAGATAGCTATAGCTGACCTTCAAATCATTGCTCTCTCTTCTCCCAAGAATAGGATTCCTAAAATGGACATTAATTTGGTCCACATATATACTTAAGGGTCTAGAAATTTATCTAATTGGGCAGCTACACCATGTGGGCCTTTCAGTCGAGGCTTTAACTCTTTCTTAAGCTCCCTCACTTCTGAACTGGTAAGTGGGGCATTTACAAAGCCTCTTCCCCCTCTTCCCAAGGGCCCTTTTCTCAAGGGGTACAGTCTGTTGGGAGGAGATGGAGATGTTTGGAAGGTTAGGCTATGAATATCCTTTTGGCATTGCTCCAATTCTTTTCTTAATCTAGAAAAGGAGGTTTCTGGCAGCGCAGAAGCCGCCTGGCCACTGGTTGGAGCCTTATCAGGACAGGAGGAGGTTGGGATTGTTAATCGGCCATCTTGGATGTTCCCTCAGATTGTCTCTTGGTGGCATAGGGAGCAGGGGACGCAATTCAAGGGATCCCACTTATCTGTCCACCCTTGTTCTCTTTTAGGGTTCTCTGCCTTTAGTAACAGGGATAACTCAATATGAGAGTACCATTTTATTTTAATTATACTGTTAACTATAATTTCCCTTTCTGTTCAAAGAAAGGACATGGTAATCTGGATGGGAGCCCTATGCCTCCAGGACCACCCTTGGAATGCAGCCCATCCTCATTCAAGAATTGCTCATTCTCTTGCTGCCATGCCAAGGTTAGCCTTAGTTGGTCTGCGCGGGTTTGTGACATCAAAAGCAGGTGTCGGCCACACATTCTGGCCCCATTCCAGTTCCATGTCAGTCCCATCCCAGTTAATACCATCGCTGACAACTAGATGTTTAATGGACATGATGTTGGGAAGGGTTTTGCAAATTTCTCCGCCTTGCCCAGTTCGGCAAGTACTTGCCTCCCTTTCTGCTGCTTGGAAACCTCAGGCTTTTTCCTTTCCCCTCTTGCTTTGCCTCAGATAGGGAAGTTAATGGTTGTTAGGCTTGGAATTAGCTAATCTTTGTTTTAAACTTCCCTGGGTTGCAACCTTTACAAATTTTACACTTTTAAATTAATCTTAGAATCTTAAAATTTTAATCCAGCACAGAAAATCATAAATCAGGGAAGAGTAAATTAAAGTCCCTACTTTACAGACATAAAGACAGAAACAAACAAATTAAACAAACAAACAGACATAAAACATCAACACACACTCTCAAACAGTTGCACGCAACACTAAAAGTTTACACTAAGAGCAATGTCTCTGTCCCCGGTTTGGGAACTTGCCTCCCCAGAACCTCAGCATTCTCCCAATGGACTATTTCGGGGGAATGTATGCCCTAGGCCTAGAATTTCTGTTTCCCATCTTTGGCAGGTCCCTTGTGACTATGTAATCAAAGCCGCCCCCCCTCCCGCCCCATGTTGGAGGTTTCTCGTACTCCCCGAGATCTGCTTCATCCCTCTCTGGCCACTTCCCTCACAGGAGAATAGAACCACAGATCAGAACTTTGTACTCACTTTATGTCCAAGACACATCCCAGTCACATACGTCCAACCTCCAAGGACACCCAATCACCAAAGTAATACTCAGTCCATTTCCCACCTTGGCTCATGCATGAGATCACCTCATTGCCACGGGTCTTGCTTGGGCTCTTCCTGTGTTGCTGGCTGACTCTCGATCTTGAGCTTGTAGTTGGCCCAGGGGTAATGGCTGTCCCTCCTTACCAAGGCTGCCACAACTTGGCAGCGGGGTGCACCTCCTTTGGAGAGGGGTCCAATTTCCCTGTGGCAATAGATGGTATCCCTGACACCTCCCCAAATTGTTAGAAATAAGGCAAGCCCCCCAAGTCAGGGGTCCTGATAGAACACAAAACATACTTAGGAGCCAGGCAGTAAGGCAAATATCTTTACTTCTATGTAGAAGGGTTCACACACATGGTCTGGAAGCAGACGCCCACCAAGCAAGTGGTCTGCTTGGGATTTATAACCCCTGATGCACATGACCTGTCCCTTGCTCTTGATTGGAGCTCAGGCACAGACTCTTTCCTGATTGGCTAATTCAAAGGAAGGAGTTGGCCTTTGTTGTTTCCAGATGGTGACCCCACCCCCACCCCCAGAGCTGCAAGCCATGTGGCCAATATGGCAACTGCCAAATCACTTGGTCCAAAATGGCAGCTGTCTAAACTGTTCTTTGGGAGAGGAAACCAAGATGGAAGCATAGGTGAACACCTAAACTGCTGCCTCGCACAACAATTTGAAAACTACAACTAAAAGACAGAACGGACATCATGCAGAACCACAGGAAAGCTGGCTGAGTGGAAATCTACAACTAGAAGGAAAGAGAGGGGCTCACGGAGACTCAGAGAAGCTGCAAAAAGCTGAGGTATGGAGGCACGTGCGTGGAGAGAGACTCCCAACTGCACTGAACCCCTTATCCTACGGCACTAAACCCCAGGTCTGGGTGAGACTCATACAGGAGGAGTCTGGACTGTGAAAAGGGAGGAGTGCATGGAAATTTAGGGGAGCTGCGAAAGGGCAGAGGTTTGGAGGTGCACACACCACTGTGCGCAGAAGACAGACTGCTCATTGTGCCACTGGCTTTCTCTAGTGGGCGGGAGACAGAGCCTCCCACCTGTGCCACTTCTAACTGCTCTGAACACCAGTTTCGGGCGAGACTCTGGGGACTCAGATTCATACAGGGCCCGGAGTGCAGGGGAGCGGGAAAGGCAGAAGTCTAGAGGCACTGGGCACATTCATACAGAGAGGTTGCAATGATTACCGAGAGACACTTGAGACCCAGGGGCCCTGTAGGGCGGGACTGACTGGAAGCCAAGGCCATCTCCTAACCCTGAAATTCCACCCATCCAAGCTCAACAGAGAGGCTTTTGCAGTTTGCAAGTCTGGTATCATAAGGCTGAATCCAACACAGAAGTTCTCCTGGCATAGTGAAAATGGCGAGACAAGGGAACATATCACAAATGAAAGAAATGGAGGAAAACAAATGACTGGATATAGAGTTCAAAACCACGGTTATAATGTTTTTCAAGAATTTCTTAGAAAGATGGATAAATTTAGTGAGACCCAAGAGGAGATGAAAAAGAACCAACTAGAAATTAAACATACACTAACTGAAATAAAAAATGTTATACAGAGACCTAACAGCAGACTAGAGGACCGCAAAAATCAAGTCAAAGATTTGAAATATAAAGAAATAGAAAACACTCAACTGGAAAAGCAAAAAGAAAAAAGAATCGAAAAATGTGAAGATAGTGTAAGGAGCCTCTGGGTCAACTTCAAGCGTACCAATATCAGAATTATGGAGGTGCCAGAAGAAGAGAGAGAGCAAGATACTGAAAACCTATTTGAAGAAATAATGACTGAAAACTTCCCCCATCTGGTAAAAGAAATAGACTTACAAGTTCAGGAAGCACACAGAACTCCAAATAAAAGGAATCCAAAGAGGACCACACCAAGACACATCATAATTAAAATACCAAGAGCAAAAGACAAAGAGAGAATATTAAAAGCAGCAAGAAAAAAAAAAACAGTTAATTACCTACAAGGGAGCACCCATACGATTGTCAGCTGATTTCTCAACAGAAACTATGCAGGCCAGACGGGAGTGGCAAGAAATATTCAAAGTGATGAATAACAAGAACCTACAACCAAGATTACTATTCCCAGCAAAGCTATCATTCAGAATTGAAGGGCAGATAAAAAGCTTCACAGATAAGGAAAAGCTAAAGGAGTTCATCAACACCAAACCCAGTATTATATGAAATGCTGAAAAATACTCTTTAAGAAGAGGAAGAAGAAAAAGATAAAGATAAAAAATTATGAACAACAAATACATATCTATCAACAAGTGAATCTAAAAATTAAGTGAATTAAAAATCGATGAACAGAATAAACTGGTGAATATAATAGAATCAGGAGCACAGAAAGGGAATGGACTGACAATTCTCAGGGAGAAAGGGAGAAATGGGGTACAGGGAGAGACAAAAGTCATACACCTATGATTGAGGACAATGCAGGGGAGGTAAGAGTAGAGGGAGGGGTGGGAGCGGGGTGGAGGGGAGCTATGGGGGGAAAAAGAGAAACAAATGTAATAAATTTAACAATAAAGATTTATTGAATAAAAAAAAGAAATAAACTGTTCTTTGACAGAAAAGATGACTTGTTTTTTCTCACACCCCCAAAGTCAGAACAAGTCAGACTCGGGGACACTCAGCTCTGTCCCTGCTGTGGAACCACAGAGCCATGACTCCCAGGGATGGAAACCAGCTTCAGAGGATGGGGCCTGATGCTGCTCAAAAATGATCTGAGGCAGGCTCTCTGTAGTTTAAGCTGAGAGGGAAGCTGCCACAGCATGTGAGTGGCTATGAAATCCGAAGGCCTGGTGAGACAGAAATAAATAATTTTGACATTGCTCTAGTTCTTTTCTTAATCTAGAAAAGGAGGTTTCTGGCAGCGCAGAAGCCGCCTGGCCACTGATTGGAGCCTTATCAGGACAGGGGGAGGTTGGGATTGTTAATCGGCCATCTTGGATATTCCCTCAGATTGTCTCTCGGTGGCATAGGGAGCAGGGAAGGCAATTCAAGGGATCCCACTTATCTGTCCACCCTTGTTCTCTTTTAGGGTTCTCTGCCTTTAGTAACAGGGATAACTCAATGTGAAAGTACCATTTTATTTTAATTATGCTGTTAACTATATTCACAGCCTAACCTTCCAAACATCTCCATCTACTTCCAACAGACTGTACCCCTTGAGAAAGGTGCTCTTGGAAGAAGGGGAATAGGCTTTGTAAATGTCCCACTCACCAGTTCAGAAGTGAGGGAGTTAAGAAAGAATTAAAGCCTCGACTAGACCAATTGAGTCATATACCCACCAATAGACTCATATACTTACCAAGGAATTGTTTATTTCTGTCGCACCCACGAGGTCCCAGGGACTTCGGCCCCTGTCTCCAAAGCTGGAGACTGCAACTTACCACTGCAGAAGCCTTAAAAATGCCTAGATGGTGGGGACTGAGCAGCTGGCTACAAGACACACACCTCAGAGCACCTGGCTTTTCAAACTCACTGGGGTGGCGGTCAGCCTTGGAGTTGCCAGAGGCCCAGGCCTGGAACCTCAAGGGCATAGGTCAGCTTTCCTTTGGCATAAAGTGGCAGCTTCTCTTCCAGAGTGTGAGCAGAGGCAGTCACCTCGCTGTAAGACAGGAACTCTTGCCATGGGGTGGGGGGAAGGGGTCGCTAGTGGCAGAGAGCCTGTGAGGCATGGGCACCTCACTGAAGTCAGTCACATGCAAACAATTCAGGAGGAGGAGGGCCACGCCAAGTGCCTCTGGGCCCCTCCTTTCCCCTCCTGTGACTCCGACAATGACCAGTGCCTTCTGAGAGAGGCAGCCCTGGCACCATGCCCAGCACTTGGGACTGACACTCTGGGCTCCTCCCTGTATGGCACCCCAGAGTCTTAACCTCTCACACGCACTGCAGTCAATAGGGATATGGGCAGAGCCTGGCACAACCCCCAGCAGGCAAGTCAGAGGGCACCCAGTGGTCATTGTCGGGGCTTCACTGCTGGGAATACAACCAGCAATCCCTGGATATTTGTACAAATTTCGTCTCTAGGTTTTGTGGCTCAAAATCACACTCCACAGTGACAGGACTGGCCATGCAATTTGCAGGGCCTGGTGCAAAATAAGAATGTGGGCCCCTTGTCCACAAACTGCTACAATTTCAAAGCAGTGACAGCTGGGCATAAAACTGAATTCGGGGGCCTTCTGAGCGAGGCCACAACAGCACAGGCGACACGCCTGAAGCCAGCCTGAGTAGTGACGCTCCACAGGTAGAAGGAACTTGAATGTTTATGGCCACCCAACACCCACATGCACACACAAAGTGTGTTGGGGCTTCACTGCTGGGAATGCAACCAGCAATCCTGGATATTTGTACAAACTTACGCCTTTCCCTGCATTTAGCTACCCTACCACGTGGACCACACACACTGATGGGAGTGACTTGAAGCTCTCATTGTGCTGTGACAGGTCAAAGGGCTGGATCACCCACTTGTCTCCAGCGCAGACCTTGAGCCCCAGCCTGTGTCAGGGCCACCATCAGAGCAGAACCGATGTTCTCCTCTGGAGCCGCCATGTACTGCCCTGTCCCCATCCTGCAAACACATCCGTGTGTCCCTGGCTCTCGCATCAGTCCTCTGTTGAGGGGGACTATGAGAGAGGCATGGCGTGCACATGTGATTATGTGCAGACGTGAGTGTCCAGCCTTGCTGGGCCTCCCTGGAGGCACCACCAAGAACGTGGGAGGGGCCCACCCAGAGGGGCCCACCCACAGGAATCACGAGTCTGAGAGCAGCTGGCAAAGAATCTCTCCCGACCTCTCTGGGCTTCTAATGGGTTCTGACATGCCCTTCTCTCTTGCTTTGCAGTATGCAGGAGAAGTCCCCGAAAACCGGGTGGAGACCGTGGTTGCAAACCTCACGGTGATGGACCGAGATCAGCCCAAATCACCAAATTGGAATGCTGTCTACCGCATTATCAGCGGGGACCCCTCGGGGCACTTCACCATCCGCACAGACCCCATCACCAACGAGGGCATGGTCACCGTAGTGAAGGTGGGTGCTCACCTCGATTCCTGCCAGGCACCCCTGGCACATGCCCCAGGACGAGTTCAACAGAAATATTCACCCCCAACATTCAAGAACAAAGGATTACACCCAACCCACTAGTGGCAGGGGCAGCCTTCACAAGGACCTGATCATGTGACCTCCAGGGACTTGGCAGACTAACCCGCCCACCCCCCAAAGTTACTCTTCCAGCCCCTCCCTGAAGGCTAGTTCTTTAATCTGTTAATGGGTGAACTCCACCGGACACTGAAGGTGACCACCCTTGTATTCCTGAGATGCAGCCACGTGCTCATGGAGAAGGGTTCTATAATTCATGGCAGGACTTGTTTTGCTACCACCTGAACGTTTTCCCTGTATTTTGGGGGGCAGTTTAGGCCAATACTTTTCCTTTCCCATACTGTCTCTATGTAGGCTTTGGTACCAAAATTATAGTCTGCAGAAGTGTGCTGGGGGTGGGGAGGGTTTGGTTACACAGGGTAATAGGAGGGAACATGGGGATGAACTCCTGTATCTTGGTGGGAATATGACTCTATTGGTCAAAATTCCCAAGTGAATCTTGGTGTGTGCAAATTTTTTAAATGTTTTTATTGATTTTAGAGATAGAGGAAGGAAGAGGGAGAGAGAGAAGCATCAATGTGAGACAGAAATATCAATCAGCTCCCTACTACATGACCCCTACCAGGGACCAAGCCCACAACCCAGGCATGTGCCCTGACCCGGAATCAAACCGGTGACCTTTTGGTGCATGGGACGACACCCAACCAGTTGGGTGACATTGGCCAGAGCTGTGTATGCAAATTCAAAAATAAGTTTAGAACACTGAACTGAGAGTCCACACAGCCTCACTGTCTGCACAATGTCAGGTCACTGTGTCCCAAGCAGAATTCAGCAGTGGGCACCACACTTTTCCCATTTTTCTTTCATTTTTGGCTTTATTTCCTACAGGGTTTGCCTCTGAGATTTCCACTTAGAGTGTGTGTAAAGCAAGATGTTTCATCTTAGCATTTTCAAATTGGGTTTGCGTTCTTTGATAGGGACCCCATCCTTTCAGACACTCGCCTTCTGAGGAGTGGCCAGGAGGGGCTGGTGTGACAGGGACATGGAAAGTGCAGGGACATCTAGGGACCTATCCCACAGTGGGAGTTGGTGCCTTGGGGACATTTGTTCTTGGATCTCCTGCGGGGTCTTCATTCTCTGCCCCCCGCCCCGGGCCAGCCGCCCTCTCTGTGCCTGTTTCCTCCTGGATACATGAGGCTATCAGGGGAGCGCGTCCAGGTTTGTCACCAACCTTAAAACAGACCCTGGATAGAAAGGCCGTGGCCAGCGCCTGCCATGTAGCAAGAGCTCAGCGACAGTCAGAGTAACTACAGGCATCCACAGAGGGGCATGGGACAGGGATATCAAGTGACTTCAGGCAGGTGCATGCTGGAGGTACCAGCCCAGCAAGGCAGGCAGTGAGCCTCTCCTGGGAAACACCACGTGGCTAGTTCTGGCCCCCCATACCCCTGGATGGGACTCCGCCCTTCTGTGAGAGTCCTGTGAATCAGGGATGATGCAGCGGGAGGGGCGAGGAGGTAAAGAGGTGCCTGCGCTCTCGCCTGGTCCTCAGCCTTCTGCCTCAGTCCTGGCTGCACCTCCCTCCCACCTTGAGTTACAACTGGCTCACTGTCAGAGGAAGTCCACAATCATCTTGGGGTGCTCTTCTGGGACCTACCCAGCCCCACCTCACCTCCAGCTCTGTACTCCGGCCAAACTGGACATGGGGGCTCCTTGAGCCTCACCACCTCTCAGGTGTGCCCGATGAAGGCACCCAGCTCGTTGGCTCTCAGACCCCTCAAAACAGGGATCTGTCACCATCCCCACATCCTAAGGAGCACCTGTCTATGCTACTCTCCCTCACCACCCGCTACTATATCCATGAAGTTACAATTTACTCCAAGGAGAAAACCCCATCTCAGGTCAACAGATTCTTCACCTGGGCCTTGGAGTTTCAGTACAAATCCAATACCGACTCTCTCCTTGCCTGGTCACAGGCTCTCTGAGACGGTGAGTGAGCTGTGGGCCTGGTCACAGGCTCTCTGAGGCGGTGAGTGAGCTGT
>JAAGEH010000023.1:689762-777128 GCA_011751065.1 Lasiurus cinereus
GCCTGGTCACAGGGTCTCTGAGGCTGTGAGTGAGCTGTGGGCCTGGTGACAGATGTGGGTAGGGCTCACTCCAGAGGGAGGCTCAGCAGCTCCTGCCGCCTCTCCCAAGCTGGTGGCTGTCAGCATCTGGTGTCCCTAGGCTCCTGCCGCATCACCAGTTCCTGCCTCTGTCTTCACCTGGCCTCTGCCTGTGCCTGTCCATGGTCTGTCTCCCTGCCTTCCTCTCACATGGGCCCAGCCTGAATCCAGGGTGACTTCATCTCAAGAGGTATAACTTCATCACATCTGCAAAGACTCTATTTGTAAATAAGGTCCCATTCACAGATTCCAGCGAGACGTATCTTTGGGGGGCCACTGTTCAATTCACGATACCTAGGCAAATAACACTCAGCTGGGGGAGCAGGGCAGGCATGGCATCCCCATGCCTGATGACAGATAGCCAAGCCCTGGAGGGGTCGGGTGGGTAGCATGGCCCCTGAGGAGTCTAGCTACAGCCCACTCTGACACAGGCAGGAGGGCAAGGTGTCAGGGTCCTTCACCCCAAACTCTCTCCTCCCATTGGTCAAACCCAACAGGAAGCCAGAGACAAGGCAGTCTGGGAGATGGGGCCAGTCTCTTGGGTACAAAGCAGGGAAATGTAGCAACAGACAGGGCACCCACTCCGTCCAGCCCCACGGGCATCTCTGCAGCTCACACGCTGTCTTCTCTCCTCCCAGGCCGTAGACTATGAGATGAACAGAGCGTTCATGCTAACTGTGATGGTGTCCAACCAGGCGCCTCTGGCCAGTGGGATCCAGATGTCCTTCCAGTCCACAGCAGGGGTGACCATCTCAGTCATGGACGTCAATGAGGCCCCCTACTTTCCCTCCAACCACAAGCTCATCCGCCTGGAGGAGGGCGTACCCCTGGGCACCGTGCTCACCACGTTTTCGGCAGTGGACCCCGACCGCTTCATGCAGCAGGCTGTGAGGTGGGTCCGAGCACACGGCACCGTGCCTCTCGAGCCCTTGGACCCGGGCTCCTCACACTCAGGCCCTCACTTTCCAGAAGAGGAGCCTGAATGCCCCCATGAAACCTGAAACCATAAAGTCCCCCTCCTGGAGGGGCTCAGGCAGCCCAGACCGGCCGTGTCTTTCCAGGTGGGCGCCATGGGCCCAGTCCTGAGGACAGGCAGCCGCACGAGTTGTCTGACTGACACACGGTGACGGGAGACAGGCTGGGTCCTGCTCCTGGCCTCTATCCTTTCTGTTCCTCAGTTTCCCCACCTGGGACTGAGGATGATACAAGTGTCTGCCCCAGGGGTCCTTGTGAGGACATGGAGCCCACCCACTTTGGTGACCATGAGTCGCTGTTGTCACCATCTCACTGTGGGAGGACCCTGAGCGGGGCTGAAGCCACCTGGTGCCCCAAAAAGTGGGCTGGCAGCCCACAGGGGCTGGGGCTCCAGGACAGACCCGTGCTTCCCAGAGCTCGGTTCACCCCCTGTTCTCCCTCCGCAGATACTCAAAGCTGTCAGACCCGGCCCACTGGCTGCACATGAACACCACCAATGGGCAGGTCACCACGGTAGCCGTCCTGGACCGCGAGTCTCTCTACACCAAAAACAACATCTACGAGGCCACCTTCCTCGCAGCTGACAATGGTGCGTCCAGTCCCGGGTGACTGTGGGGGTGCTCACCCATGCTGTGGCAGGGAAACTGAGGGAGGCCCACCAGCACCCAGAGGGGAGGCTGCAGTGGAAGGCATGGTGCCAGGTGCCCTGTCCACAGCTGGGCCAAGGCCTCGTCATCCTTCAGGGCCCCCACCAGCCACCCCCCTCCCCACGTTCATTCAGAGCATTGCCCTTCTGCCTGCCCACCGACCATTCCCATGGTCGCCAGGGAGGTGAGGGAGGGAAGGGAGCCAGGAATGGTGCAGTCAGGCGAGGTTTGTCCCTGCCCTGTGGTGGCTGAACTCCTTCTCAGCTTCCCTACTGTACACTAAGGCACATGCGTGTTTCAGCCAAGCAGCGCTGGCCCAGGGCCCTGGGGGCTGGACCTGACTCCAGCCAGCATGGCTGCTGCTGTGATGGCTCCCTGACCCCTGCTGTCACCCAGCATCACTCCTCAGTGTACAGGCAAATGGATGCCCTCCCCTTGCACGGCTGGCATTCCAGAGGCCTGTGTGTCAGAGAACCAGGTCAGCTACATAGTAATAACAGTAATTGCAACTGATGAGGCTGGAGGGAGGCACCCAGGGGCAGACCGGAGAGATGGCTCCCTCCGCTACACCTATCCTTAGGGAGCTGCTGCCTGGTCCAGGATGACTGCTGGTGCTCCCGCCATCATGACCATTTCTGGCAAGCAGGAGGAGCAGGGAAGGCAAGGACTTCCACTCACAGCTCACATAGGCCAGAACTTAGTCTTGAAGCCATGCCTGGCTGCAAGGGATGCTGAGAAACGTGGCCTTCCAATCAGGCAGGAGTGACCCCAGATAAAATTGAGGGCCCAGGTATTTTTATGAAGGAAGAAAGGGGGCATGGGTGCTGAGAGACACTCAGCAGTCTGCCCAAGGAGACAGGTAAGACACAAGTTGACTGAGTCATTTCAGGAGCAAGAAGTGCTGGGAGAAAACAGAACAGAGTGAAAGGAGCCGCAGGGCCTCCTGAGGTGCCCTAGGCTCTGAGGAGGCCAGAGGGAACGAGCTGGGGAAATGGGTGTGAGGGGAGGCCCAGAGTCAGGAAGCAGCCTGCGCAAGGCCGCCGCACTGAGGCAGGATGTGCCTGCTGGGTTCTAGGCACAGCTGGAGTTCATAGGCTTGATCCATAGCCCATGAGAGCCGCATCCTGTCAACCACCCTCCCCTTCCCGCCTCCCTGACCGCGGGTCCATGAAGGTGGCTGCAGCCAGACAAGTTGCAGCTGATACCTCTTCTCCAGCAGCTTCGGCGCCAAGATTAGATTAGACAGTGACTTTCAATTATTCCGTAGCTGGAGTGCAGCACGTGGAAGATCCCGAATGGAGCGCCAGCCCCACGGGTCAACAGAACCTGCCTGTGCTGCTCCTGGTGGTGCTCACACAACTTCTAGCGGCAGTCCGAGCTGCGGGGCTGGGATGCATTGTGATGTTTTCTGGAAGATCAAAGAAATGTGCTCTAGGATATATTTTTTACACACTCCACTTGTCTTAGCCAAAAAAACATGGTTGTTGGTGTCAGGGTCAGGAGCTGGCCTCACAAGGCATAGCCGCTATCAGAAACTGTTGTCACCCCCTGCAGTCCTGGAGAGCAGAGAGCACATGCTCCTGTGGCTGCCCAGCCTGCACTCACCATCTCATCAACCTGGGCCAAAGTATGGGGGGCACAAGGGGTGGGCTGGCCCTGAGGAACTCTGGGCCTCGAAGAGCACCTGTTATCACCTGGAGGCCGACTGAAGCAGAATAACCACTACAGAGGGGCGCCTGCTGGGCAAAGGAGACCTGCTGGGCAGAGGGGCATCTGCTGGGCAGAGGGGAACCTGCTAAGTAGAGGGGCGCCTGCTGAGCAAAGGGGCACCCGCTGGGCAGAAAGTCGCACCTCCTGCGCATAGGGGCGTCTGCTGGGGTAGAGGTGCATCTGCTGGGCAGTGGGGAGCCTGCTGGGCAGAGGGGAGCCTTCTGGGCAGAGGGGTACCTGCTGGGGAGAGGGGCGCCTACTGAGCAGAGGTCCTTAATCCCAAACTCATCTTGCCAGGTCACTTCCTCAGAGACACAGTTCCTAAGGCTCTCCATCTTATATAATAAAAGCCTAATAATTCTAAGTGCCCAGTCATCTAGTCTGCTGTTCAACCAATCAAAGCATAATATGCTAATAATATGCTAAAGCTGCTCAACCATTTGCTATGACATGCACTGACCACCAGGGGACAAATGCTCTGACTGGTAGTTTAACTTGCTACTAGGGTCTGGCCTATCAGGACTGAGCAAGATGGGCTGGACATGCCCTGGAGCCCTCTCTGGCTGGCCAACCTCCCGCATCCCTCCCCAACCTCGATTGTACAACGGTGGGGTCCCTTGGCCTGGCCTGAGCCCTCTTGCAATCTGGGACCTTTCAGGGTGTCAGAGAGCCAGTTTCAGCCTGATTTCACTGGTCAGGCCAAGGGACCCCACTGGTGCATGAATTCATGCACTGGGCCTTTAGTTTGGTTATGAGTCTGAGCACAGGGCACCTGTCCATGGGGAAGCCTGCTGGGGAGGAGGAGCAGGGCAACCTGGAAAACTGGGGAAGGGGTCCAGAGTGTGGTTGTGAGCTTTGTGGGCACTGACTCCTGCAGCTGTGCTCTGCATGGAGCTGTGGGTACATGTGTGTGTGTGTGTGTGTGTGCACACGCATGTGCACACATATATACGTGTGGGCATGTGATCCCATGGCTCTACTTCTGTCTGTGCAAATGTCATGTGCAGTTAAGTGGGTGTTGGTACAGCTTTGAGACGTCATAGGTGGGGCTGTGGTATGCCCTGTGGTCCTGGAGTATCAGCAATGATCCGAGTCTATCCCACAGGGATCCCTCCAGCCAGTGGCACCGGGACCCTCCAGATCTACCTCATCGATATCAATGATAACGCCCCTGAGCTGCTCCCCAAGGAGGCACAGATCTGCGAGAAGCCCAGCCTGGACACCATTAACATCACAGCGGCCGACGCCGATATCGACCCCAACGTCGGCCCCTACGTCTTTGAGCTGCCCTTCGTCCCTGCCGCTGTGCGGAAGAACTGGACCATCACCCGTTTAAATGGTGAGCCTTACCCAGGCACCAGGAGAATCAGACTGAGTCTGGGGTGCAGCCCTCAGGGCCTGTCACCCAGGAAGAGCGGGCAGCAGGGAGGGGACCTGGCCCCATAAGAGGGGTACGTAGCCTGTCACCTGTAGGAGTCCCCACAAGGCTGAGGCCCAGCCGTGCTCCAGTGCTCAGCCATGCCCAGTCCCAGGCTCTCACTGTTTCAACGATCCCAGCGTGAATATCCTTGCAGCTGACCCCTGACCCATACATGTCCTGGGAGCAGGCTCCTAGAGAAGGTACCGGAATTCTGACCTCTGCTAGCGTTGTGCGATGTGTCTAGAAAGGTGATACCAATTTCCAGTTTCATTAGATGTGCAGGAGTGCACCAGTCCCCAAGCCTCACCAGCATTGGGTGTCGCTGAAAATCACTTTTCCGATTTCTGAGCCCAAATCATTGTTCCCACGTACCTCTTAACTACAGCAGGACGTTCTCTCATGTATGCATTGGCACTTTGTTTCCTCTGCAAACTGTCCGCCCAGTACCCGCCTACTTTCCTCTGAGGCTTTTGCTTTATGGTTGATTTGGTCAAACTCTTCACCCAGTAAGGAGATAGTTCTTCATCCATGTGTTCAGTGTCTTTTCTTGAGTTGCCAACATCTTTCACCTTCGTGGTAAGATATGGTGTGTGTGTAGGTGTGTGTGCTTGTATATGATTACACCTGTGTGTGTGCTCATACATAAGTATACTTGTATGTGCTCATGCATGTGCTTGCACATTATTACATCTATGTGTGTTCATGCATGTGTATGCCTGTGTGTGCATTATGTGCTTATACATGAGTATATATGTGTGTATGTGCATATATGTGCTTATACATGAGCATACCTGTGTATGTGTGTGTTTGTACATGTATATCCCTGTGTGTGTGCTTACACACGTGTACACCTATGTGTGTGTGCTTGTACATGTGTGTATATGTGTGTTTGTACATGTATATTCCTCTATGTGTGTGCTTGTACTTGAGTATACTTGTGTGTATGCTTGTACATTAGTATACCTGCATATGTGTGTGCTTGTACATGATTATACTTGTGTATGTGTGTATGCTTGTACATGAGTATACCTGTGTATGTATATATGTGTGTGCCTATACATGAGTATACTTGTGTGTGTGTGTGTGTGTGTGTGTGTCTGTGTGTGTGTGTGCACCACACAGACACAGAGTTTCATGCTGTCAGACTCA
Organism: Lasiurus cinereus; assembly: GCA_011751065.1. Classification (NCBI taxonomy): domain Eukaryota; kingdom Metazoa; phylum Chordata; class Mammalia; order Chiroptera; family Vespertilionidae; genus Lasiurus; species Lasiurus cinereus. Next base: position 695,742 of record JAAGEH010000023.1, read on the forward strand.
GTCTTTCCTTCAGAAGCTGTGCTCAGGAAGGAGGACCGTGTGTTCACTAACAAAGCACATGCTGTTGCTTTGTGTCAGGCGACTACGCCCAGCTCAGCTTGCGCATCCTGTACCTGGAGGCGGGAGTGTACGATGTCCCCATCATTGTCACAGACTCAGGGAACCCCCCCCTGTCCAACACGTCCATCATCAAAGTCAAGGTGTGCCCATGCGATGAGAATGGCGACTGCACCACCATTGGCGCGGTGGTGGCAGCTGGCCTGGGCACAGGTGCCATTGTGGCCATCCTCGTCTGCATCATCATCCTGCTGAGTGAGTATGGCCAAGCATTGCAGGCACACACCACCCAGGGTTGTCCAGGAGCAAGCAAAGCCAGGTTGGCCCTGCAGCCCATATCTCCCCACCTCTCCCAACCTCCAGGGACCTTTCAGAACGCCCATTGAACCAGTCCACGTAACCGCAGACACACTCATGAGCATGCATGCATCCCAGCATGTTCACATGGGCTGTCCATGTGCACAGGTGTGTACATGTCTGCGCGTGCATGCACACGCATATCCACGTGTGGACGGGCACAGCATGTGCACTACAGGCAGCAATATGCACACTCACGGGTGCACAGCCCACCCATATTCGTCCCAGTGAACACACATGTATAACATGCTCACACAGGCACACACAACACATGGAGCGTGCCTGCACACATGCACACCCACCCCTGCTCATGGCACCCCCAAACTCCACAGCCATGGTCCTGCTGTTTGTCGTGTGGATGAAGCGGCGGGAGAAGGAACGCCACACAAAGCAGCTTCTCATCGACCCCGAGGATGATGTGCGGGACAACATCCTCAAGTACGATGAGGAAGGCGGAGGCGAGGAAGACCAGGTGAGAGCAGTGTGTCCTTTGTCACAGCGGGAGATGGCCCATGTCTAGTAAGGGCAGGAGAACCCTCTTCGCCAGCTGGGCCTCTCTGCCTGAGTTTCCATGCACCTGTACTGCTTCCTCCCTGAGGGGACTCTGCCTCTGCTCCGGGTCCCCTCACCCTGCTCCCTGCACCCCAGGGGCTGGGAAGGACAGACCTGTGTGCCAGGGCTGTGAGGTGACCAGGAGGCAGTGTGTCTGGGCAGGGGGGTCCAGGAGCTGCCTAGTTGGACCCTGCTCTCACCACAGCCATTATGGGAGTCGGGGCAAGTCCTTACCCAACTAAAGCTTCCTGTCCCCGCCCATTGCAAGGGTGACAGCAGCCCTAGCTCCGGGTGTTCTGAGGAAAAAGTTGGAATGTGTGAGGGAGTTGAGCAGCACGAGCAGTGGGGTCCCCTGGGAGCCCATCAGGCCAGTGAAGGCAGCCAGGGTCACAGGCCCCCCACGTGCCTTCAGGACAGTCAGGATCTGGATGGAGAGAAGGTAGACGTTGTGGGAAGATGACCAGGGGAGGAAATAGGACAGTGGATTTTTCTGGCGCCCTGCCCTGCCTGCTGCCCCGCCCGTGCCTCTCCCCTGATTCCTCTCGGCCTGCCCAGGACTATGACCTCAGCCAGCTGCAGCAGCCAGAGGCCACGGAGCATGTGCTGAGCACGGCGGCTGGGGTGCGGCGGGTGGACGAACGGCCAGTGGGCACCGAGCCCCTGTACCCAATCAGGCCTGTGGTGCCTCACCCAGGGGACATCGGAGACTTCATCACCGAGGTGGGTGCCCAGGCAGTGGGGAGGGCCCTGAGCAGGGCCCCTCCTAAAGGTAAAATCCTATTAATACATACAGCCAATAGTGGTGCCCTCTGCACTGGGCTCTGGAGTCTGGAAAGAAGGCCGAGCCTCACCCTCAGCACCAAATGAGGGACCTACTCCCCTGCTCTCAATATCCAACTGCATTTTCGGGGAACTGGCTACACTCACATCCCCGGAATCTGACTTGGAGAGAAGTTATTAAAACGTGGGGGCTCAGTAAAAAACAGAGTCTGCACAGAACAGCCCCCAACACAGGCCGCATCGCAGGCAAGAGAGGTTCCCACACCTGACCCAAAGTTAACTCGGTTTAGGCAGCACTCACTGACTCCCATGTAATAGAAGTTTTTAAACCCCCAAAAGTAGGCCTTCCCCAATCCAGGTTTTTAAATTTTTTCCTTGTTTTATTTTTATTGCAGTCTAAATTATTTTTTTACTCTTTATTGTTGAAAGTATTACATATGTCCTCTTTCCCCCATTATTCTCTCCCAGCCCACTCCCGCTGCCCCTCAGCCCTGGCCTTCACACACACACCCATTGTCTGTGTCCATTGGTTATGCTTATATACATACAAATGGGTCTCTTCTCCTTTTCCCTGCCCACCCTCCCCTGCCTTCCCTCTGAGGTTTGAAGGTCTGTTTAATGCTTCTCTGTCTCTGGATCTATTTTTGTTCATCAGTTTATGTTGTTCATTATATTCCACAAATGAATGAGATCATGTGATGTTTATCTTCCTCTGACTGGCTTATTTCGCTTAGCATAATGCTCTCCAGGTCCATCCATGCTGTTGCAAATGGTAAGAGTTCTTTCTTTTTTACCACAACATAGTATTCTATTGTGAAGATGTACCATAGTTTTCTAGTCCACTCATCTGTTGATGGGCACTTAGGCTGTTTCCAAATCTTAGCTATGGTGAATTGTGCTGCTATGAACATAGGGGTACATATATCCTTTCTGATTGGTGTTTCTGATTTTTTGGGATATATTTCTAGAAGTGGGATCACTGGGTCAAATGGGAGTTCCATTTTTAGTTTTTTGAGGAAACTCCATACTGTTCTCCACAGTGGCTGTACCAGTCTGCATTCCCACCAGCAGTACACGAGGGTTCTTTTTTCTCTACATCCTCGCCAACACTTTTCGTTTGTTGATTTGTTGATGACAGCCATTCTGACAGGTGTGAGGTGATACTTTTTATTGTTGTTTTGATTTGCATCTCTTGGATGATTCGTGACTTTGAGCATTTTTCCCAATCCACTTTTGAGTAACTCTTCCAGGAAGTAAAAATGCACACTACAGGCTATTCAGTACTGACTGGTCATAAGGATTGGGCAGTGAGGCGTCAGCCAGCCAGTGATCACCAGGGACACCTGGGCCACCCTACTGGGGAACTCCCAGAGCTATCTCATCCACAGGTGGGGGGTAGAGGACTGCTTCCAGGGTCACCATCAGCCAGTCATCCAGCCACACTCAAGGACAAAGGGTAGCACCTGGCGGGGCTCCAGCCACACTTGCAACATTGCCGGATTGTTCATGGGGATAATTAACATAACTTCAAAACTCTGACTAAGATGCACATTCCATGTAACAAGGATCATGGAGTCAAGACCCCCAGGTCTCCCTAGAGGGACTGAACTCTACCACGGGCCCCACCCAGCCACAGGCCCACGTAGCCATGGCCCCACCCATCCCTCTTACCTCATGCTGGCATTGAGTTTTCCACCTCTAACAGCTTCTGACCCTTCTCTACTTGGTTATCTGAGATGTTCTTTGGTTAAACATAGAGAGCACTTGTTGAGCACTTAAGGTATGAAAGGCCCTATAGCTTTGCTTGCCCTGGTCTTCTTCCAGTTCCTGAGGCCACAAACTCTCCACCCTAACTGTGTCTCATGACTCCCAGGGACTTCGAGCAGCAGACAACGACCCCACAGCACCCCCCTACGACTCCTTGCTGGTCTTCGACTATGAAGGCAGCGGCTCCACTGCAGGCTCCGTCAGTTCCCTAAACTCATCCAGCTCCGGGGATCAAGACTACGATTATCTGAATGACTGGGGGCCCCGGTTTAAGAAGCTGGCGGACATGTATGGAGGTGGCGAGGACTGACTGACCTCTCCCCGGACCAAAGCCGGACCAGCACTCGGAGGGACAGACGGACAGACAGAGGAGCAGGACCTGGGGAGGCCGATAGTCCTCCCAACTCCCTGCAGACACATCATTTAGTGGTATGCTAGAGGGTCTCCCTGCCCTAGACCCCCAACACTGAGCTGTCTAGCATGGACACTGCTCTCCCACCGCCCATCACGGGAGCTGACAGTCACTCAAGGAAGCGAGAGGCACTCAGTCCTGACTTGAACCTCTTAGAAAAGAAGCACTGTTTAAAAAAAACAAGTGCCTTTGGTACATGTATCAGTTTCCCTCAGACTCAGGAGTGACTGAAGCAGACAGACCAAGTACCCCAACCCCGGCCCCCAGCACCCTATCCCAGCTCTTCCGAGCTCCAACGGCACCAATTTAGGAATCAGGAGACTGTGTCTCTTTTTTTATTTTTTATTTTTGGCCTTTTATGAAGAAAAAAAAGTGGGTGAATCGCTTGACAAACTTTACAAAGAAAACATAATTTGGGATCCAAATCCCAATAGCTCGAGATTTGCCTCTTGCAACCTGGGTCTCCTGGACCCTTGGGGTGCCTGAGGCCAGGGGGACAGGGAGGTCCAGCTTTGGCTCCTGCGGCTGTGTTCCCAGGCACGCCAAAGCCCGTGACCAAAACCGCTGTGTGGGCATGGTTTTCACTGTGGCCCAGCTGTGCACCCCCCACCCAAGATGCTTAAATAACTGGGGCGAGTGGGGCTCTCAGGGGCCATCTCTGACCTTGGCTGTCTCCCCAGGTACCCCTGGTCAACCATTAGGCTCTCCCTCTCCCCCCAAACACCATCTAGGCTTCCACTACCTTTGGGCCAGAAGAGTATAGTGTCCCAAGAAGCCAGAGCCCAAACCAGCCACATCTCACCATGGCCTGAGCCCTCCTCCCCTCCAGACCGAACCTTGTCACAGACCCAGCGAGCACCCACCAGTGCAGCCCCAGACCACGGCCATGCCCAAGGCTGTGCAGACTCCAAGGCTGAGGCAGCCTCTGTCTCTGCCCCACCTGTGGGGGCAGTCGAGCAGCACAGGCAAAGCTGGGAGTTTTGTTCTCCCATGCTGTGACCTGCTCTGAATGTCCTGAGATGCGTCTGGTTGGCACCTGCTGGAGACAGCAGCCCACTTCTTTTCTGGACCGGATCAGCACCCAGCAGCTGAAACTGCCCTTCAAATACCAGTCTGACTCAACCCAGAGGCCCAGGAGTCGATTGGATGGGCAGCGACAGGCGGTGTCCCAGGGCCCTGGGGAGATCCCGGCTGCAATCAATGCGGGGTGAGAAGCAGCACCTGGAGCATCCCTGGATATGAAGGTGCCTCTGGCTGGCAGGAGACAGGCACCCTCAGAGGGGATCCTTGTGCTTGGTCCACCTCAGGCTCCCTGAGGAAGAGTGAAGGTTGCCACTGGCCTGGGCAGGACTTGGCATCAGGGCCCCCTGCGAGAGGGGAGTCGCAGCTGACCAAGGACAAGGAAACTGGCCTGCTCCTGGGAACAGGGAAGAGCATGGGGAGGTTGGGATGCAGCAAGGCAAGTGTTCTCCCTTCCCCATCTGGGGTTCTTGAGTCGTTCCTCCTCCTATGGCCTATCCCCATTCATGGTCTCCCTCTTTTCAGAACAGCTTTGGCCTTGAAGGTGAACTTGAGTGCTCATGGGCATATCCCCATTGGACATCAGGGTTCTTCCCCAAACCACACTCATCACCAATTCGTCCATTCTACCAATGCCAAGCTGGGCTGCAGTTACAGCCTGTCCCATGAAGGCTCTGTCCCTGACCCATCCATAGCTGCCCAGGGAGGGAAGTCACTGTATCACATGCCGGATGGCAGGAGGTGACCTTCCAAGGGGAGGGGACCAGGCCCCCAGTCATGAGCCTTACTATGCAGATTGTCGGGTCAGGTAGAGAACTACCCTTGTGTCTGCATTGTGGCATGGGAGAGCTTGTTGGTAGGATCAGGCTAGTAGAAAGTGAGCTGGGATGTTCTGCTTTTGTTTCTTTGGGGAAAGTGCATTCTTCAGGTGAAGTGCTAAGTATGACTGGGGCTTTCCAACTGAGGCAGCTGTGGGCCCCTCTCAGAAATCCCGAGTCCTCCTAGGCCCCCAGTGGTTCACCTCAGGGATGGTGGTGCCCAGCCAGCCCAGTTCTCAGCAGCCCGTGCACCGACCCACCCCGTCTTGCTCACCCCTTCTCGTCCCTCTGCCCCGAGGTGGATGTTCGTCTCAGGTGCCTCCCTCGGACTCTTTCCCCTCCCTGCCTCTTGTTACTGCCAGGTCTCTGGTTCATTTTGCCTAAATCCTGCAGGCACAGGCTGCAGCAGCCTGCTGGGGACGTCACAGGGGCCTTCCTATGCCTGTCCCTGATCCCAGACAATAGGACAGCTGTGCTCTCTCCCTCCCACCCAGGCAGCCTCCAGGGGCCAAAGAAAGATAGATGCCCACCTCCTCCCACATCCATGCTGGAACTCCTCCAAGGCCGAGTTAGCATTAGCTAAGCGTACAATCAGTATTGAACGTCTCTTATGTAGCTTATAGATTCGGTGTGGCCATGAGCAGGGAGCTGGCCTGGGTCTGGACTCGGCAATGGCAAAAAGCTGGGGTGTTGTTGGTTCCTGGGAGAGTTTTGTTCTGTGAGCAGGACAGTCCAGTGCTTCGGGGCATATCAGGAGGCCCTGACCTTGGTCGCTGGCACCCCAGCCCAGGGCCACCATGTCTGCCATGCAGGTCGGCACTTTCTCATGTCCTTCAACACATCCAAAGTGTCAAGGTGCCAGGCCCAGCACTCCCTGGTGAGAGCCCAGCCAGCACAACTCGAGAGAGGGACAGCTCTGGTAAAAGCTGGGGCAGGAGAGTCTCAACCGCAGTCAGTGCTGAAAGGAGCAGCAGCAAAGCCATGACGACACCTAGAGTGCACAGGGCGCCGGGACGAAGCTCACCCACATGGTGTACATAGGCGGCTCTGCCTCGGCTGGGCCACCTCTCTGCTTTCCTTTCTCCTTCTCCATTCGGGTCCTTTCTTCCTTTCTTTCTTTCTTTCTTTCTTTCTTTTTTTTTTTTTTTGCATGTTTCTTTTGAAAAAGGACAAAATGTGTAGCAGCCCGCATGACTGTGGTTGTTTTGGGGAAAGATACTGGAGTGTAATGTATTCACGCTGCAACTCTGAGCATTGCGCAGTAAGACAAATGTTCCGACTTCTTTTGTAATCGTCAACAGCACAACTATTTTGTATTGTTGTTTGTATCATTTTGTACAAAAAGAAAAAAGAAAAAAAAGGGGGGGGGGAAACAGGCATAAAAGGGAAGCGCATCAGTGTTTTCAGTGTGCATTTAGTGCAGTGGCCAGTCCCGCTTCTGAGGGAGGAGCAGTACAGGGCTGGTCCTGGAGAGGTTGGGGACCACACGCTGCTTGATGAATAAAGTCTCCCTTGAAAGAGTTGGCCTCACGGGCTTGTTTCTGCGGCTGGCACTCAGACGCTGGGTGGGCGAGAATGCAGGGCTTGGTATCGGCAGGACCTGTCCCCTCAGCAAATGTGTGTGAGCACCTGCTCTTTCCCTGGCACTGCTCTGGGCTCTAGGGGCACAGACAGGAACAGTCAGGCCCCAACACGGAGGCCCAGGGAAAGTGTGCAAATGAAGGCCCACGTCACTGTGTCTTCATATTTCAAAATTCTTAGATGGCCCAATGCAAGCTAACAAACTGAAATAACATATATCCCTCTCCTACCCCAAAGCAAACCTTCATGAGACCATAGAGACCTGGCTCAAATTTACAATTCTCAGGCCTCTCTCACCCCAGACTGTGAACCCAAAGATAGGCAGGTCCACTCCCTAACTCCCAGGTTCAGCTATCCTTGGAAGTTCTCTGATTGGCCCAATGCAGTCATGTGACCCAGCCTGCCTTTAATCCCCAGCCTGAGTCTGAGCTGGACGAGCTGCAGTGCCAGATGGCAGAGGCCACACACCAGAGCCACCCAGGAGGCTGGACCCACAGAGGCTTCACCCTCCTCAGGGAAACCTCACTAAGTCAGACCCATAGCTGGTCTGGACCCCAGCACCCCTCCCAGGCCTCTCCTGGGCCACAAATTTGCATGCACAGCAATGCCAGTGCAGGTAATCATTACAGGCACAATTAGCACTTGCTCATTCTAATGGTGAGAGCAGAGCAGCTCCTTACATTAACATCTAAGCGAGTGCTGTAGCTTGCTCCTGTGGTAGGACAAATGTTCCTGTAACCAGGCCCAGCACCAGGCCCTGGGGAAGTCTGCTTGTAGTATACAGACTGCACAACAGAGGGCTGGCTGAGCCAGAAGTGGGGGCTGGCCAAAATAATCCCAAGTCCAGCTGGAAAGCCCCTTCCCTGAGACCTAGGGGTCTGCTCTTGGGTCATATCACTAGATGGAGGTCGGAGATCGCATGCCCCCGTTGCACATGGAGCCCTGAAAGGGGTTTTCAGAACTGCTGGTGCTCAGGGGTTCCACCAGGTGACAGTCCAGCCTGCTGGCCAAGAATGCCTGGTCCGCTGGTGGGGGCTCTGGGATGGCATGCTGGGGGGCAGGCAGCTGCCCAGATGCACATGAGAACCCCAGGACACAGTGACAAAATCCGCCCCCCATGGGCCACGCCACAGGGGCAGCCCCTAGCCACAAGTCCAATGCCCATCTCCTGGCAGGAGTCCAGGCTGGCCTTGCCCAGGATCTGGGGGAGGGTAGCAGCCCTGAGAAAGTCTCCTGATCAGGGAGGCCTGGCTTGATCAGATTAGGAAGACCACAGGCTTGTAGGTGGGCAAGGGAAGGTGGCAAAGAGAAGGTGAGGTGGTTGTACGGGTAGAGCAGCCGCTCAGTGGGACTCAGGTGGAAATCGAGGGCCAGATCCATCCAATCATTAAACTTAATGTGAGAAGTAGACACCAACTCCAATTAAGCAAAAAAACTGGTCACTTATGGATCAAGAGGCAGTGCACTACTGTGGATGTGCCCCTGAGCCTTGGAGGGGGGTCCTTCCTGAACCCTCAGATAGACCAGAGGCAGGGCCATTTAGGAGACCCCACTTTCCTCCCTGGTTGTGAGTCCTTATCAGGGCTTGGCCATTCAGGCCGCCCACACAGACTCACCAGTAGGGCCCACCACAGGCCTTACCTGACCTCAACCAGCTGGGCCCCAGCTCATCTGCAGGGACAAAAGCCCTGTTGTCCACACAGCACAGGGCCATCTGTGTCCCGTGGGGTGGCCCAGACTGAGAGCCCACCAAAGTGTGAGCTCAACTCTGCCAGGCCTTACTCTGCACCATGGGTGTCTGTCCATGGAGGTGAGTCCTTGCTAGGTGAGTTGTGGGGGCTTAGATACTGGTTCTAAGAAGTTGCTCATAAGTAAGCACCTCAGCAGAGCCAGAGCTGAGTCTCTGGCAGCATTTAAAACTGAAAACTGGGAAAAATAGGCAAAACAAATACAGATAAATTTGTTTTTAATAAAGGAGTTAATTTTCTTTCAACCCTATATAAAACAATAGCAATTAAAAACTTCATTTTTGAAAGTAAAATATTTACATATGAACAAGTAACTGTGCAAAATTTACATGAAAAAATGGAAAGACAGGATTTCCTAAAAGACAAAATAAAAGGTGTAACAGTTCTCAGGTGTCGGTAAAAAATACTGATCTTTCAGTTCCCACTCTGGCAAATTAGTCTACCGTGAGGTTCCCACAGAGAAAGCCAAGTATTTACAGTCATAAAAGTACTATCAATAGACAATTTAATACAATAACCTCTGAAAATATAAAGAACCAATTAGTATATTTGTAATAAAAAAATAGGTACAAAGAAGGGGCTTGCTCTGGGCATCTGTAAAGGGCCCACAGCTCGCACACAGTCTCTTAGCAAAATAATTACAGTTTACAGAGGCGTTTCATGTTATGTGCCAAAATATGTACAATTACTGACAAAATACACCAGCCATTCTCAACACTTGATTCACACTGAGAAAGTCTTTTGATGATTCTTCTCAACTTTGATTTTATTTCATCTAAGTTTTCACTTTTAGCTAAAAAAACACAGTGCAAGTAAAATATATTTATGCTGAAAAGGTTTTCATTTCTTTTAACTTTACAGCTTTACAAACTATAGCAAATAAAATGCATTTGTACAGATGCCGGCCACACATCCAGGAGCCGCCAGGCCGGCTCCACGAGGCAGGAGAGTAACTCACCCAGAGGCCATGGTGGGCCCTGTTCCTCGAGTGCTGAATGGGGAGGGGGGGATAAATAGTCTAAAAATCAGTTTGCTTTGCCAACTGACTGATACAAAAATAAAATAAATGAAATGAGGTCATTGGTTTGCAGACACACACCTATGCAGTAAGTGGGGCTGAACTAAAACCAAATGCACAAATAATGTAAAAGCCGCTAGAAGGCGACACAGGGCAGCTAATTATTTGCTAAACGATTCTGTGAGCTTTAATATATGGCTTGTTTGGCAAGAAGGCCACTCAATCAAAGATGAGTTAGGATTTAGTTGTCCGTTAAGAGTGCCCATGGGCCTCTGTTTTCTCTGTTACAGAAACTTGTTTTCTTCCGGACTGAAGAGTTAACTTAGAAACAGGAATATAAAACGGTTCCATTGCAAAGAGGTGGCTGTTTTTTAAACAATATCCCATTTGCTTGTTACAAAAAGGCGTAATCTGCAAATATATAAAAACGTCCCCAGGCGTCTCTAATGAGATGCCGCAGGTCCTGTGCTACTTAAGGAACGCTTTATAGAGCAACAGTGAATGGCTTGTCTCGCGTTCGTTTTCTAAACAAAATATGAGGTCCCTGAGGTTGACCCGCGTGATCCTTTGTCGTGTGAACTGTCGGGGGGTTCCCACGCCGGAGCTGCCGGGGACTGCAGAGCCTGGGCCGGACCCCTGGAGACCAAGGAAAAGATAGCCCTGTTAGTGGTGCATAGGATAGTCAGAACTCAGGGCAGAAGAAAGGGCAGGGCTAGGTGAGGGCCCCAGGATGGCACATCTGAGGGCAACTTGAGTCTCCCATAGTGTCCCAAGGAACCCTGACTGTGGAGGAAGCCGAGTGGGACAGGCCCCATCCCAGAGGCCCACTCCATCAGCTGAAGTGCTTTATGAGTCCCCACGGGGCGGGACAGGCGAGGGCAGGAACCCACAATGACCTGCAGGGCTGCACTCCAGAATACTAGCCCCAAGCTCCCCAGAGCTCAATCTCCGACCCCTGTGGCCTAAGGAGGGAAGAGGTGGTGGCTCCTGTCCAAGGGCATGGCAGAGCGGCTCCTGGGTTTGTGGCCAATGTCCCCCAATCTCCACGCATCTGGGGGCTCAGGCAGGGCTGATGCCTGGGACCAGAGTATCATCCCCACTTCACTGACAAAGGCACATTCCTGATGCCACAAGGTCTGGAACCGGACAGGCTGGTGGTCAGCTGGCTGGGCTGCAGCATTCCGTGGTCACTTGGACAAGAGAGGGGCTCCCTCCTGGTCTGAGCGGATGCAGCCTGCACCCTGGGCACCAGGCACGGGTCTGAGTCTCTGGTGCTTGTAGAGATGGAGTCTGGGAGTCCTCCTGGAAGCACTTTGCGGGCTCAGCAGCAGCAGCATCCATGGTCTCAGCACATCATCGCCTCCATGGCACACTCAGGCACAAACCACACAACTCCCACTGCACGGCTCTCGTGTCTCCGAGTGGAGTGGAAACTAAGTCTCTGAGTCGGATGGTTAAAGTTGCTCTTGTATAGTTCAAGTGCAAAACCACCTTGGCGTTTTTACAGCATTTTCTCCAGTTTTAAGGTGGGAGCAGAGGGGCGAGGCCGCAGCATTTCAGGCGGCCAGCAGGTGGCAGGTGAGGCCAGGCCTGGTCCCCCTACCTGAGCCCATTCCCCAAGGGACCTGGTGGTCCCAGGCATCTCAGGCACATCTTCCACCAATAAATTACATTGTCTATGCACCCCCTAGGCTCCCCAATAGTCCCCAGCCCCACAGTCCTCCCATGACTGCTTTTCCTTGTCTAAAAGAACTACCCAATGGAGTGTGGTTCGTGTAAGAATCAAACAGTGCTCCTGAAAAGGCTGTGCTGACAACACAGCTTAAAGGAGGCAACAGGTCAGCCCGCAGAGCAGAGGCCAGTGTCGGGCAGGAAAGCTGGGAGGCTCTCGGTTGGTGACTTCTTCCCCACCTGAGCTCACAGAGGCAGGAGTGTGTCACTCGGAGGAACAAAGGCACCACCTACATCACGGACCATGTGTCTCTGACACACACTATCAACCTGGACCATGTTTGTGTTTCTGCTTTCAGAACAGCTAAGTGGCTGAAACTGTTAAAAGTCAACATGAACAATATTTTCTACAAACCAAAACAAATGAGCAAATAAAATAGCAAGTCATGGGCAGAGACAAACTGACGATGGCCAAGGGGTAGGGGCAGGTGAGACTGAGGAAGGTGACGAGGGACGCAAACTCCCAGTTATGGAGTAGGTCACAGGGACGTGACATATGTGCTCGGTGACAGCCTTATCACGGGTCTCCCTTGTAATGCATACAGATAGCAAATCACTGTGTATAATAATACAATGTTATAAGTCAATTGTATTTCTTTTCAAAAAAAAAAACACAAATACTTTAATGCAATATTTTTTGGAAATCAAAATCATTACAAAAAAATCCTGATGGGCACCCATAGGGTCCATGGGTGTGGCTACGCACTTCCAGCCAGGGCTTCTGTTGACCTTTATAAAAACCCTGTGCTCAAGGCACCCTACCTGATGCTCAGATTCCTTCTAATTACATGGGAAGAGAGCTTTTTTTTTTTTTTCACTTCTCCCCAATCGGAAGGCAGTGTTCATGTCATACTATGGCACCTGGCTCCAAAGGAGGGTCCAGCCTTGGGGGGTAAGAGGAACTTGAGGAAGAGGCTCTGGCCAGGACAGCAGAACAGCCCCAGTCCTGCAGCTGAAGGATCCTCAGGACCTAAGATAAAAAGAGTCTGTTCCTGACTTAGATGTAGTGACCCTGACATAATTCGAGTGTGAGAGAGGGAAGAGGGACTGAGTGGGGGCAAGTTAGGGTCCTGCAAGAACAAGAATGCCACCATCAGAGGACAGGTGAGCCCTCCCCTCAGCATAACCAAGCAAAACATCTGCCCAGCTACCCAGCTTTGAAATGCTGCCAGAAGAGGGAGCCATTCACCCATTCATCTTGTAACACACTAAACAAGAGAAGCCTAGCAAGGACCTAAAGAACTGCTGCAAAAATCAGAGCACACGATTCCCCACGGTCAGAGACAACTGTCTGGAAACACAGGAGGATACTTTCAACAACAAAAAGTACATATGTGAGCATCTGAGAACAGGAAAATCACTTTAAATCAAAAACTCAAAAATTAGGAAAGAAGCAAATTTAAAACCAGAAGAAATAACTTTAAAACCAGAGAGTTAATTAAACACAAGAAAAAAAAAAAATGGAAGGAGTCCTAGCCGGTTTGGCTCAGTGGACAGAGCACTGGCCTGCGGACCTAAGAGTTCTGGGTTTGATTCCGGTCAAGGCCATGTACCTCAGTTGCAGGGTCCTTCCCAGACAGGACCCTGGTCAGGGCTTGTGCAGGAGGCAACCAATAGATATATTTCTCTCACATTGGTATTTCTCTCTGTCTTTCCCTCTCTCTTCCACTCTCTCTAAAAATAAATGGAAAAATATCCTCGGATCGGGATTTTTTTTTTTTTTCATGGACAGAAAAGACAAACGTAGTTCAGAAATAAGTAAATTCACTGCAAAGTGCCCAGGGGAGAACAGCCAAATAAAAGTGTAGAAAGGCAGGAAAGGAGAAAAGGTGGTGAGGAAAATGAAAAGGGTCAGGAAAAAGGACAGGGAAAATGGGAGCCCCCAAAATCCCTAGAGCACTGAAGGGGTAGACAGGTCAGCATTAGGACTTGAACTACAATCCAAGAAAACCCTCCAGGACAAAGAGCAACATCCCCAAACTGAAAGGGCCTCGAAAAATTAACCGCAAAAACTCAATGACATGATCTCCTAACAGTTTCAGAGTCAAAGCTCAGTTCTCTGGTAGAAAGAGAAAACAACTTTGAAGTCAAAAGAGTTAGCATGACATCAGGCTTCTCACAGCCCATGAGCATAGCCAGGCGACCTGTGAGGAAGCACGAGCCTAGCACTCCTAGCCAGCTTGCAGTCCTCCATCCCCGGCCAAAGGAAGCCTCTTTCAGTGTACAAACATGGGGACCGTGCCCAAAGGCTGCATACAGGCTCTGTCACAGGACAGGCACTATCCTGGCAGGTGACAGCACATCACAGATAGTGGAAATGATCGCCTGGAAGACGAGAATGTGCAGCAACACCAAAGAAAGGATGAGGTAGGAGGACTAGTGACAAGTGTCCCATGCTGTGACAGAGGGGAACTGATGTGACACAGAAGAGGAGGGTAGGGAACGGGATAGGTGGAGTTCACTGATGACCCCACAGCCAACAGGTGAGGCTGAAGATCAAGAAAAATGAATAAGCTGAGTAGTAAACAGTTAAGTGAAAACAGTTAAGAATAAGCACTGGAAAAGATTTAAATGCCAAAATAACCGCTAGAATACAACTGCAGACAGGAAGGAGGAAGGGACCCCAGAACACACAGTGCTGAGTAGAAACGAGGAGGCAGGTGGGGACCAGCACTTGTGTGTGTACAGCTCAGACTGCCAAGCACAGCAATGCTTCACCTGAAAACAAGCTATGAAAATCAACACAGATGTGGGAGTCCCACGCACACAGACAGCAATCAGAGAAGGTCAGGGCATGCAAAGAGGGACAGCCCCTGGGAGGGAGAGCCTATCTAAGTAACTCAGAGTGAAGGCTGGGTCCGACACTGAGAGACTAAACAGAACAAGGACCACGAGAACCTCCATTCCCAATGGGTCATCTCACAGGGCTGCGCAATTCTGAACCCGTAACCTGCCCATTAGGAAGGAACAGGTCAGTCAGCCCAGAGGAAGAAGGGGCTGCTGGGAGGAGCCTGTGACCTCAGACTGACCCTGAGGTGCAAGTACAAATCCACTATGTTCAGTCTAGGTGTGTACGGGCAGAAACACACAACACAGACAGTGTGTGCCCGCGGAAGCCTCGGGGGCCGAAGGCAGGACGTCCCAGGAGCAGGAGCTCACCAAGGCCTAGGTCCTGGTCCTCAAACATGACTCTCCAACGAAATGAACGAGGGCTCCTCAGAGAAATGGCTGATCTCTTAGTCATGGCAGGAAAAGTAACATACAGTTCGTAGTGTGAGGGGGAAAAATCTTTAAAAAGTGATGGGTCATCCTGAAGGACACAGGAGGCACCCTGAAGGAGGTCACAATGAGTGACCAATGACAAGACCCAGAACAGTAGTGCAGTCCTGTCTCCCACAGACAGTAGTCAGAAAGGGAAAGGCAGCAACTTCATAGGGAGTCCCCTGCAGGCCCCATGTGGTCTAAGTGTGAAGTTACCACCAGCACTGGGGTCTCCGGACGTGACAGGCCGGGAAGGATGCAGCACTACTTCTGTGACAGTCCAGCAAAATCATATAACCTGGTTTAACCACAAGGAAGCATAATATCGGCCCAAATTAAGGGACTTTACCAAATAACCAACTTGTACCCTCCAAAAGTGCCAGGATCAGAAAGGCCGGGAAAGACTGAGGACTGTCACAGATGAGAAGAGACAAGGAACGTGAGGACCAGCAACACAAGGGATCCAGACAAGGGCCTTCAGCAGGAGAGGACACTGGTGGTAATGGGAAAAACATCAAATCCCGAGGGAAAAGCTGCAAAGATAAATCTGATAAAAAAGTGTTATCCACAATATACAAAGAATTCTGAACATTCAATAGGAAAACAAAAAAAGATACACAGGTGGCAAACAAGCAAATGAAAAGATGCTCCTTATCCTAGTCATCAGGGAAATGGAAATTAAACAATGAGGTTCCACTGCACACCCATCAGAACGGCCAAAATCCAGAGCACTGACAACACCAAGTGCTGGCGAGGATGTGGAGCAGCGGGAACTCTCCTTCACTGCTGGTGGGAACGCAGCTGGTGCAGCCACTTTGGAAGACAGCTTGGTGGTCTCTTACAAACTGAACAGACTCGTGGGACCCAGCAGTCACCCCAAGGAGCTGGAAGCTGATGTCCACACAAAACCTGCACACAGCTGGTTATAGTAGTTTTATTCATAACTGACAGAATGGGAAGCAGCCCAGATGTCCTTCCGCAGGTAGGTGGATGAATCATCATGGTCCACCCAGCCAGGGGGATATTATTCAGCACCAAAAAAAATAAGCTGTCAGGCCATGAAGAGACACAGAAGAACCTGAAATGCATGACTAAGTGACAGAAACCAACTGAAAAGACTACAAACTGTGTGACTACAGATGTGCAACATCTGGAAAAGACAGTGCTGTGGAGACAGTAAAGACCATGGTGGCCAGGAGCTGGGGGGAGGGCAGGGAGAGGAGCATAGAGAATTTTAGGGCCATGAAACTACTCTGTGTGGTACTATGATGGTGGGCACATGTCATTACACATTGTCCAGCCCCACAGAACGTACAACCCCAGTGCACAACACCGTGGGCTTTGGGTGATGTCAATGCAGGGGCACTGACTGTTACAAACTCCGCCAGGTGGGCTGTGAGTAGGGGGAGGAGCTACAGGGAACTCTCTGTACTTTCCTCTCAATTTTGCTGTAAACTTAATTTTGCTGTAAATTAATAAACCTTTTCTAAACAACTTTAGAAAAGGTTTATTAATTTAAAAATTTAAATTCTGTAAAACAAAATGAAATAAAGTCCTCAGTTAACAGTCTAATACCAATGACACACAGTAGGGAATGCTGGGTGACAGATATACAGTTTGGCTCAAAGGATAGAGCATTGGCCTGCGGACTGAAGGGTCCCAGGTTTGATTCCGGTCAGGGGCACATGCCCGGGTTGCAGGCTCGATTCCCACTAGGGGGCGTGCAGGAGGCAACTGATCAATGCTTCTCTCTCATCATTGATGCTTCTCTCTCTCCCTCTCCCTTCCTCTCTGAAATCAATAACAATATGTTTAAAAATAATAATAATCCAAAAATTTTTTTTAAATACTCTCCAAAGTTTCTGCAACTTTTCTGTGTGTAAAAATCAGTTCAAAATAAAAAGTACTTTTTTAAAAAAGACACTCTGAGGGAATAATCTTAAACTTGGGAATAAAAAGACAAGAGGCTGAGCACTATCTCTGATGGAGAGGCAGAGAGAAGACATTAAAATTCTGGGCTTATTATGGACCATTGCATGTACAACACAACTTTTCCTGAAGTCCAAATGGGCAACGCCAACAGTGCGGGGTGGCCTCCACAGCTGTCCTTGGTGACAAGCTTCCCATCGGCTCATCTAACTGCCCGGCCTCAGGCCAGTCTCTGCCCTTGCCCGCACCCCTACCTGCGTGAAAGCACTGTGCCTTGTCTGTCCTTTATAGGTTTTCTGGATATTTCATCTCCTAAGTCAAAACACTCTTCCGGGGAACCTGCCCTCCCATCATCGCATAGGAACCCGAGCCACTGACATGGTCGGGAAATCAGTTTCATAAGCAAAACACCGCACACACTGAAAACATCAGAAACTAAGTTTCCACCAGGAGAGGCACGGGCCAGGGCAGCACTGGAGAGAAGCCCTGGGGTGCCCAACCCAGCCTCCATTTCAACTTCAACACTGAGCTGGCTTCAGATACTGAAAGGGGCATGCGTGACACACAGCACACACGGTATGCCCATGAACGCATACACGCTTGCACACATGCATGCATGACACGCAGTACACTCACACATAAGCACTTGCAGGCACACACACAACACTCAGCATGCATACATGCTCACACACATGTACGCGCACATATGCATAGGCGCTGCCCTGAAAGGAACCAGGGCTCTGGACCAGCTGCTGGCGGGGTGCCTGGAGCCCTTGTGCCAGTAGAAATGGGACGCCTGAGGAATGAGGTGACATTTCAAAAGGATATAGAGAGCAGCTTGAAGAAGCCTCCACTGACCATCTAGAAATAACGAGAGGATTGATTACCACCCACTGAGAGCAACAGGAATCCGCCAGTCCGCGCGCATGGTGAACAGATGAGAATGAAGACATGAGGGAGAAGGCGAAGCTCTTCTTATAGGAGAGGCAACTAATGATGGAGAAAGTGTGACAACAGACTACCCCAATTGACACCAGTGGTGTTAGCGTGCAGTGGCAGTTGTACGGGTGGCAAGGCTGGAGGTCTGCACAGCCCTGCAACGTCTCCTCACTAAGGACTGATCCCTCTGAGGGTGCAGCGTGATTGTATACAGGAGTGACCTGGCAGACGCCAGCTGAACCAGGTAGCATCAAGGTCACCAGGTCAACTTGGGGGCTTACTGACTGATGACCACAGCAGAGCACCAGCAATCCTGAGCCCAAGGCCTGATCTCTAACCCGGTCCAGAATGGAGACACTTGGAAGAGACTAACAAGGCACGCAAACTGGACCAAAGAGAAAAGGAGACCGATGCTGCCAGGACAGCTTGTGAAATGTGACCAGTCTGAGGACTGGGGGGTGGCCGGATCCATGCTGATTCCATGACAAGGTTGGATAGGCAGCATCGATGCACATGCGGGTGATAGAACAGCATATCAGAAACACTGGGTGAGTGTTTACATATGGAAAACAATACAATAATACAAGAAGAAACTGTGTTTCATGTACTCACAACTACAAACATACTTTTGCCCCATTCTGTAAACATACAATACTATATATATAATACCTACATGCACATACACACAGACATGGGGTTTGGGCAAAGAAGAAAATGTGATAAAGTGGTCAGAATGGAAAATCTGAATGAAGGGAGTTCCTAAAATTCTTCTGTATGTTTGAAACTATTTAAAATAAAAACACTTTGAAAGAAGTTCATCAACATATTCAAGGGAGATGGTAACAGAAGCAGCATTTTTAGGATCTTCCCAAAGGCCCATCTATATATATAAAAGCCTAAGCAATCGTTCGACTGTTTTACCATTTGACCAGTAGCTATGACATGCACTGACCACCAGAGGGCAGATGCTCAATGCACAGGCATGGAAACATGTAACAGACCAATGAATCTCAGAGGGAAGGAGAGAAGAGGGAGGGTGAGAAGAGATTAACCAAAGATCTAATATGCATACTAGAGGCCTGGTGCGCACATTTGTGCACTGGTGCGGTCCCCTGGCCTGGCCTCAGGGGATCAGGGCAAATCCGTGCACCAGGCATCCAACATCCCCCTAGGGGTCCCAGATTGCACAAGGGTGCAGGCCAGGCTGAGGGACCCCACCAGTGCACAAATCCATGCACCGGGCCTCTAGTATCATATAAACCCCAGGACAACCAGGTAGCAACACCCAAACCAGCAGACACTCTTGAGAACAAAGCCAGTGAAGGTGAACTATAGCAGTCACACACCTCAATGGTATTGCAAAACCGTGCAGGGCAAGTCAAAAAAGGCCACCAGCTCCACCAAGCCTACAACCCAGGGGCCAGCAGTCCTTCACTGGAAGAGCAATGGCTCATTCAGAGCAGGAGTTAAACCTGGGAGGATCTGTCTACTCACACAACAGCCCAGTGCTGGAAAGCCTTACAGGACTGACTAGGGCTCCCAGTAACAAAATCAAACTGAGCAGGAGGAGTGGGGGGGGGGGGGGCCCGCGGGACAGAGAAAGGTACAGAAAGACAGGGTGAGGAGCTGAGCCATGGACTCTCAGAACATGAGCACCTACACTTGTATCACCATGGAAACAGCCCAATCAAGTCACAAATTTCCCTCAAACCACAATGCTTCTTAAAAGTTCAAGAAAACAAATACACAAAAGTGAGCAACTGAAAGCATCAGCATCAAATCCCATAAAAGACACTACAGGGAAAAGGAGAAAAAGGAGCAAGATAACATCCCTACAGACAACAAAAAAAAGATGAAAATTGTAATGTGCTAATTCAAAACAAACTAAAAACATTAAGGAAATAATGACAGGGATGAAACAACAAAAATCAGAATTGACAAAACTTAGAAATGAGGCAACAAAATCAAGAATTAGAAATTAGAAACAAAATTTCATTTGAGAAATGAAGACTAAACTAAAAAGAACACAAGAGCAAAGAAGCACAACAAATAACACCTTAAGAAGAAATTACAAAGTTGAAAAAATGAAAAGTATAATTTAAAAAAAAAAAAGATAGATAGATTGAAAAGATTCAGGCAAGGAAGGTACAACATAGAGTAATGGGAATCTCTGAAAAGGAAAACAAAATAGAAAGACACCATTAAACAAAGTGTTCCTGAATGAAATAGGATCTGATGCTGTATGCTGAAAGGACATACCTATACTGAAAAGGCCAATCTAGAGTAACCAACTCCACGTACATGAAAGGCTTAAAGAAAATAATTCTCTGGGCATCTTGGGGCAAAAAGAACATAATACACAAGAGAAATGCAATATCATCAGACTTGGGACAGCACTTTCTCTCAGGAACCAGTATCTGGAGTGACACATGTAATATTCTCAAGGAAAGAAATATGAGCCAAGGATTTTATGGCTGTAGAACTGACCTTCAAATAGAAAAAGCAGTTATCAAGATGTGAGAACTTGGAGAACAGGGTCTCCATGAACCATTCCAAAAAAAGTCTGATAGAGTGAGATTCAGAAAAACAAAATGACGAGACCAATGCCAGCACAGAGAGTAGTCATCAGTATCAAATACACAGTTTCTTCCTGAACTGAGAGTATAGGAGCTACAGGGAGAGGGCAGAGCAGGGAAGGGCTACAGTGCAGTACTTTTGTGGTAAGCCAACACCCTCCACACCCTCCTGGCACCCAGGAGTAAAGAGCCACCCTCCAAAAACCTAAAACCAATCTGGACAGGGTCAGCAGAGCTTGCAGGTGAAGCGGCTAGGTCAGAGGGGCTTCTGAGACCCCATGAGCTTCCTACAGACCGTTTCTAACACCAAAGTAAAAAACAAGCTAAGTGGCAGGATTTCCTGCTGAAACATGAACAATGCTCTTCAGAGAAAGACAAAATACAGAGTCAACCAGCACGTCAGGCACAATAGCCAGCACTCGATCAACAATCACTAGACACACAGAGAAACAGGAAGTATGACCTGCAGTTGGGAGAAAAGGCAGCCTGAGATGAGCTTGAGACAGCCCAAATGTTGGGCTTGACGAAGATATCAAATACCTTTCATAGACAGGATGAAAGAAAAATGGGAAAATATGGTGTCCACAAGGGGTAATGGGGAAATTCAGCCAAGAATTAGAAACCAGAGACCTAAGTGAAAACCCTGCAACTTCAGAATATGTTAGCAATGAAAATCTCACTGAGGGCGCTTGCTTCACAGCACCTGGAGGTGTGGCTGGGGAACTTGAGGATAAGTCAATAGAAATTATCCAGTCTGGAAAAAAAGGTGGAATGTACATGTAACTGGGAGTCCCAGTAAAAAAAAAAGAAAGAAAGAAAGAAAGAAAGAAAGAAAGAAAGAAAGAGAAAAGAAAGAAAGACGACAGAAAAGAATTTTGAAGAAATAAAAGCCAAGATATTCCAAATTTGAGGAAAAAATACTCTCCTAAAGATCTAAGAACTCCAAGCAGGTTAAGTATCAACAGAACTGAATATGAACACAACACAAACTTCTGACAATCTCAAAAAAATAAAGGAGTGTGGAACAACCAGCTTAAAGTAGGAGGATGATTACACACCTGTGGCTGTTTCTCAGTTTAGAATAGGTGTGCAATTTGGCAAAGCATAAAATTTAGCCTCCCTTCTTTTATGAGCTGGCCAAGAAACCATGGCACTAGGACATTCCTTAGAAAGGAAGGAACCAGTGGTGCCACAGAGGGGTCTGAAGAGCAGGGAAAACGTCAGGGATGGCTAATTCCTGGGCTCACTTATCCCTTTAGTCTGTTGTTCTATAAAATTAAGTGATATATATCTGGTTTTGCTTGGCTTATTCAAGAATGTAGGAGAAATTAAATCTTAAATTTTAAAAAAGAGTTGGAAGAAAAAAACAGACTGTCAACCCAGGATTTCATACTCAGAGAAAACATTATTTGAAACAGAGAAATACAACCATTTTCGGTAATCAAAAGTGAGGCCTCCACCGCCAGCTGCTACCTATAATGACCAGGTAAGTGCTGCACTAGGACAGGCCTCGGGAGGGCACCAAGAACACTGGGAACGGTAGAGAAGTAGGGACAAATCAGAAATGTTTTCTCTTCATGTAATTTAGCTTAAATCAACTGACAGTTTAAAGCAAAATTAGCTTTCTTTAGGGTTCGATCCCTAATTATATATAAAGATATGCCAACAAAGAAGAAACTGACACGGCGCTGGGAGTGACGGTCCCCTGTGCTGATCCCTGTCCCGATGAGGAAGAAAAGCTCTCCTTGAAGGCCCTTCCCTGAAGTTATAATCGCCCATATTCTTCTCAAAGCCAGTCTAAATCTCATCGTATTAAACCATACGACTAAACTTCTTATGGAAAGAACTCATCTCCTGTGATGTTCACAAATAAGTCGATTTTAATGTAAAGTGTCAACCATCCATGTGAGAACACCCATTTTCCTACGTGAGTCTGACTACCCGAGGGGTGAGCTGCCAGGTGCCCCACGGTCCCCTACTGTCCCCAACCCCAACACACTGCTGTACCTCAGTCCCGGAGCCCGGTCCTGGGGAGTCCACTTTCCGCTTCTTGCGGGGCCCGATGGCTGCCAGCGCGGTGAGATTGGCGTCACGCTGCCTCATCTGCGCCAGCTCCTGCTGCTGCATCTGTGTGAAGAGGGAACAAGGATGTCACCTCATGTGCGTTTCCTGCTCTCAACAAAGTGATTCACAAACAAGGGGTTGGCACAAAGTTTTTAAATTAAAATTTTTCATGTTTGAACCATTTTTTTAACGGAAAGCATATTTTACAATCAGAAAAACAACAAACCAAGAGGTGCTCCTCGTAGAAAGCTCTGGAAAAATTTACAAGTACAGACTGAACGCACCGGTGAGAAAGTGCACTAGCTCTGGAAGTGGGCAGTCAGCTCAGAGAACACCTGGGCGAGCACTTCAAGCATCTCCAGAAATGCTGCCTCACCAGCGCCATCACTAACCCACTCTCCACAGCATGTTTCGGGTGCAGGTACCAGCAGACGAGAAGGCTCTTCCTCCCCAAAAGTCCTTACCTCTTTCGCCTTCTGTTTCAGCCTTAATTGTTCTGGATCCTCTTGTCTGGAGCGAGACTATTTTTCAAAGAGGGAAAGAAAGGTAAGTTATGACCTAAATGTTCACGCCATGGCAACACCGAGGTTGTGACAGGAGGCACACTGTTTAAATGCTGAAAGCCAAAAGGTGGAAATCTGTGTTGCATGTCGTGGGGGGAAAAAAACAAACCTAATTCTTCAGAAAACAATACCCATTTGGACATGAAAACTACGATACGGTCTCTGACGTGCCTGCCAGCTACAGGAACCTGACTGGGTGGAACACAGGACAGGTGCCAGGATGCACCTTGCCCCACGTGCTATGCCTCCTGAGGCTTCGCGCCCCATCCCCATCCTGACTGTACCCCAAACATCATTCCAGCCCCTTCTAGGAACCTCGAAGGCATCTGTTGTCCCAGGATACTCAGAAGCACTTGCCTTGGCTGCTCGCATTAAGATCTCTCTTTCCTGCTCATCTTTCCTCTGCTTTTCAATCTGATCTAGTTGTTCAAAAAATTTGAGCTGAGCCCGAACATCACTCGCCTGCTCGTATCTGTCATCATCCTACAAAGAAGGTAAAAATGGTATTTTGGTCAATTGGAGATCAAGCTGGACAGTCTGCACCCACTTCCCAGTCCAGTTCCCACAGCTCTGCCCTGCAAACCCTGCACCCGATATGATCCCCACATTTACACGAGGAAAGGCGCAATGAGCTCAAGGGGAGTTTCCACTTTATACACTTCACTGTTTGTTTGTTTTAAGGAACATTTAAACACTTTTATAGTAACATAAACATTTTCAGAGTAAAACAGCTCTGTGCTTTCATTCTAACAGCTGCTCTGTAGGCGCTGTTGCCAGTCTATCTTGCTCCTCGGTGCCTGTGCACTCACTGGAGTACAACAAGTATGCATGCTGATTGCTGCTGTGGAGGCCAGGCCTCTGGTGCAGGCGACCTCAACAAAACACAACAGGCAAAGTTCCAAGAGCAGATTAGAGGCCCCACCTGCAGGGTTAGCTGGAAACGCCAGGGGCAACTGGGTACAAGACCCATCCATTAATGCCCAAGCTGAAAGTCACCTCCACCTCTGCCCCAGCCACAAATCCCTCCGCCCCCAGCCGGGGGAAAGAGCACCTGAGAGCACTGTGCAGTCAAGAAGTGCATCTTCCCCAAACCTAGCTCTGCAGGAGATTTGAACAAGCCAGAGGGGCTGCCTGCCTGCACTGGGCAGCAAGACACTGGGTCTGGAGAACAGCACGTTACCTTATGAGAAAAGTTCTTCTGCTGAGCTGTTTCTGATATTTTTTCCACGAGGTTCTGCAGCCTCTGTTGTGTGGCGTGTGACACATAACTCACCACATCGGGGTGCAGTTCTGTTATGCCATGTTTCTTACCTGGGGGTCAGGCAATAATTCACACATTTAAGCACTTCTTTCTCACTAGTTGCTATCTTGCACAGCTTCGGGGCAGCCCAGGCAGGCCCTGGACAGAGCACCGTCACCACTGACCTCGTGGAAGGTTTGACACGGGCAAAGCCATAGTGGGGAGCTGCTAGGAGGGGCAGCATGACCCCAAGTGAGCACTAAAGTCATGGTACCCACAGACCCACATGGGGACGCAGACACCTGTGACAGCCGTGAAAAAGGAACATACCAATTTCCAATATCCTTCTCTGCAAAGGCGCTGGCAGGAGGAAGGTTTCGTCTTTGCAAGACCGTGTGAGCGTGCCCACTAACTCAGAGTTCGTGGCTAAGATCCTTGCACTTTCTTCTGATAGGTTTACTCCAGCCATTGATGCCACGTCGTTAATGTCATCATCGTCCCTTAAGGTAAGAACAACAGATGATTGTGCCAAGAATGGGCTGCAGCAAAAGCGCATTCAGGTGGTCCCAACTTAGGGGCAATGAAAGGGTGAAGCGAACAGGGTGACCTCTCGGAGAAAGCATGGCTAACATCTCCCCAAGCATGCATTTGCCATCTGTCTCATGCTCTATGCTGTCACCTGAATGAGGAAGCCTAGGGGTCTTCTTTAACAGTGATCCCAGTCTTTTAAAAAAAAATACCCATTCAGAGTTAAGGTGGGCGTGAGTCTTTGCATATGGAAGGACATGTGCACAAAGCTCCCCAATAGTCAACGCCAAGTTCAGACAGCAAAACACACCCTATTTACTGCTCAAGGAGTTCTCCCAAATGTAACTCTTTTTTAAAAGTCAAAGAACATTGCCCTAGCCAGTTTGGCTCAGTGGATATAGCATTGACCTCTAGACCAAAGAGTCCCAGGTTCGATTCCAGTCTAAGGCACATATGCCAAGGTTGCAGGATCAATCCCCAGTTAGGGGACGTGCAGGAGGCAGTGGATCAATGATTCTCTCTCATCATTAATGTTTCAATCTCTCTTTCCCTCTCCCTTCCTATCTGAAATCAATAAAAACACATTTTAAAAAAAACAAAATTGTGCTCATTTTACTTTTCAAAAAAAAGTCACAGAGCACTGTCCTAGTCAGTTTGGCTCCATGGACCCTGTAGACTGAAGGGTCCTGGTTTTGATTTCGGTCAAGGAAACGTACCTTGGTTGCAGGCTCCTCCTGTGCAAAGGCAAATGCAGGAGGCAACCAATCAATGTGTTTCTCTAACACTGATTTTCTCTGTCTTTCCCTCTCCTTTCCACTCTCTCTAAAAATCAATAATATCCTCTGGTGAGGATTAAAAATAAAAAAGACACAGAGCATTAATTTATGTATCACATAATTGCAGACTCTGGGGAGAACTGGAGCTCAGTATGAAGAACTCCTTCCTGAACCACCTGAGGATATGCTGCTGACCTGACACCCCCACTCAGCGTCCTTGCCAACAAGGGGACCCTTAAGAGAACCGGTTGCATCACCAGCCATGCTGAGACCCGCCCAGACTGACAGACTGTCCCAGGAGTGCCGTCCACAGCAGAGGTCCTGTTCACAGTCATGTCTGGCATTTTACTCTGTGTCTCTTCGGCCTCCTTAGGCCTGGAATGCTCTGAAGCCCTTCCTTGATCTCATGCCCTTCACACTTAGGTCACAGGCCACTTGTTTTAACATGCATCCTTGTTTTCCATCTAACTGATGTCCCCTTGTGACAAGATGCATCTTTGGCAGGAGTTTCATACAAGTTACATCCGCCACATCCACAGGGCCTGGGTTCTGTTGGTCCCTTACTAGCGTGTCCTCCAAGCACCAGCCCCATGGTCTCTGCCCTGCTTCCCCACCACCAGGGCACTCTGCTCGCCTCTGTGGTTGGATGTGAGGACCTGGGAGTGTGTGTGCACCTGTGTGTGCTCTGAAACTGGATGTCCCATTCCTCATAAACTATTAGCTATGAGCACAGTCTGTGAGTACAGTCTGCTCCTATAGATGTGGCCAGCAGGAGGGAGGCCACGCTGAAGACCTTTGTCTGTGAGCTCTGACCTCTGCCTGTTCCCCCTGAATACTGCTCTCTGACATAAGGAAATGTGCCAAGCCCACCTCACCTTCCCCTGATCCTGACGAGGAGTCAGCCTTTTCCAGGCACCCTGGTCACTGCAGGAAAACAGTTGTCAAAAGATGAGATCTGAGTACCCAGGTGCTTGCTACCACCAGGTGTCATGTTCCTGGCTCCTTGGATGGGCAGAGCGAGGAATTTCCATTTGCTGCTACTTCAGACCTGTCTACACTGCACCAGGAGTTGACATCACCATGTCCCATTCCAACCTACATCACAGGTCCACTCAGTTCACTCTGTTTTGCATCTGACTCCCTTCCCTGCCAGGGAGAGACCCAGGCTTCTCCACCTTCCATCCACTCCCGGTTCTGAGCTACAGTGACCTCACCTCCCATCTCCAGCACCTGTCCCCTCCCCACACCCTGGCACTGCTCTCAAGCTGGGCTGCCCAGGCACATGGCCCCTCGCTCTGCTCAGACACTGGCCTGGCTCCAGCCACCTGCTGGCTCTGTGGGGGAGAGGTCCCATGAAAGCTTTCTGACCCAAGACATTTCCTACGGCTCCTTCACAACAGTCACCACCACAGCCCATCCTTTTGCTCCAACAGGTTAACTCCATCATGAGCAGGCTTAGAGCTGCACGTCAGAGACCCTATCTGCATTTTTAGGGTCCTGAGGCTGAGAGCAGAGTGAATGAGGCACCCTAGAGGACTGATGCCCTCAGAGTACTGGGCTATTCAAGACTGTCACAATGGCTTCTCAATCACCTCAAGTAGGCATTCCTTACCTAAACGAGCCTCCCCCAGGCTCCTTGAGTTTATTTTTCTGCACAGCAGCTGCTTGGGCCGAGACAGCAGAAAGAGCTTTGGTTCCAGGTAACACAGCAGGTTTCACCACTGGGACTGCAAAACAAGGGACACAGGAACCCCGCCCGATGCAGGTGCACGTGTGTTGTGCCCGGGCCCGGCAGAGAGTCAGGGAGGATGCCCCCACCCACTACAATAAAGTTCTTAAAAGCAATGGGTTTCTAACCATAAACCACAGATAAAAGTCTGAATGGCATCTCTCAAGCCCTCCCTTGCTGCACCACACTGACAGATGAAGACTGACTGCACTGAGTAGTCAATGCCACTGAACTGGACACTCAAACGGCTTTGCTGTGTGTGTCCCAAAACAGTAAGAACACTGGAAAACAGGACCTTCAGTGAGTAACCCTGAACTGCGGCCTCACCTGGCTGCAGTGGGTTCAGCTGGATCTGCTGGGGTGTGGTCAGCACGATGCGGTTGTGAGGCTGCCGGAGGGCCACCATGGGCGTCTGTGTCAGTGTCACCTGCGGGGGCCGGATCAGTGCTCCGGGCTTGGGCGGCTGCTGGATCACCTGAGGCAGAGCCATGTTCCCATGAGCACTACTAGCACCAGGTTCCCAGCTGTCCCCAGCCATTCTCCTGCCATCGCCCCCGCCAGGGCAAGGTCAGGCTGCCAGCATCACATCAGCTTCAGGGCAGATCTGCATCTAAGTGGCCCGAAACCCAGTGTGGGACAGCTACTTCTCCCGCAGGTCAGCGGAGTTTATATGGTCATCTGAGGCTACAAGCCAAGTTTTTGTTTCTCCTCCACATTTTCTCTAAGAGAGAAGGTGGCCTTTAACCTGGGGGGAGGCAAGATCTCCTATATCCTGCTTGAACTGTCCCAAAGACATGGCCTGCGCCCAGTCCCGGCTGTGTGCCTGCTCCTCTTCCTGCATAGCCTGCACGGCTCTGTCTACCTTAGACTCCTGCCACTGATCACATACATGCTCGCCCTCTGTCTCTGCTCCCCATCTACTCATCTACCTGTCCAATTAGCCCATTTCCTCCACGTCCAGCCATAGTCCAACCTCCCACACAGCAGCACTCCAAACCCTGGCAACATCGAGTATCTCCACAGGGGCCAAAGGACACTATAACCCCTTATAAAGCCACACAGCTACAGTCCATGTGGTCTCATTCTACCCTTCTGGGGCTGAGGGTTTCAAAATCCAGTGTCTGGCCCTAGCTGGTATGGCCCAGTGGAAGAGCATTGGCCTGCAGATTGAAGGGTCCTGGGTTCAATTCTGGTCAAGGGGACATGACCAGGCTGCAGGCTGGATCCCCATTGTGGGACATACAGGAAGCAGCTGATCAATGAGTCTTTCCCATCACTGATATTTCTATGTCTCTCTCCCTTTCCCTTCCTCTGAAGTCAATAAAAATATCTATTTTTTAAATCCAGTTTCTGAATTTTACAAAGGTAACCCAGTGGAAGTGCTCTGGGGCACACACTGAGGGGACAGGGCAGTACCCTGAGATCAAACTATTTCTGCAACAACACCTGTGAAAGCCCATGCTGTGCAGGATGAGTAAAGTGATGCATCGGGCCTGGCTATCCGCTGCTGACCCCCTCACACACACAAATCTGCACAGAATCCAGGGAAGCCAAGCGCAGAGGGATCCCTGCTGGTCGACACAGCCTCTAAAACCAGGGAACACTGGTGGCGTCACTCACATACCCGCACCACAGGTCAACCTCCAAGAATAAATGACTTCCTATCAGGAACTCTTCAAGAGAACCCAGCTTTTGTGAAAATCAGCCAAACAGAGCAGCTCTGTACCTGGGTCACGTGAAAGGAAAGGAAGTCTGCCCCTCGAACTGAAAGGAGCATGGAGCTGTCACATGGGCACTTCCAGCCCTGACAATTCACAGCCTCCCACCCCAGGTGCAGCCTACTTCCTCACCACCAATCCAGGCCAAACCCACTCAGGTCTTACCTGAGCAGGTGAGAGAGCCCTGCGTGGATTTAATCGCCCACATGTTGCACCATCATAAAATACACTCCATTTTTACTAAATGCCATGGAGCCTGGATTGTATTTTTCTGTAACTGGCTTTAGAGAAACAAAATCTCTTTGAAATATTTTTTAAAAGCCCCCAATCTGCCTATGGGAGCAAAGACAGCCTTTCTCCAGCTGCAAAGCTCAGAACATGGAATCCAAGCTGACAGTAAATAAATGACAGCAGCCTGCCACTCCAGCTCCTGGAGTCACCGAGGCCGACTTGCTGCATACCCAGGCCTACACTGTGAAACAAAGGTTCACACAGCTGCCTGCTCATCCAACACCAGCACATGGTCGGTCTCTTGTATGTGGACCATTGCTCCCAATCAAAGGTAATATCCAGCTAAGAGTCACTATAAACTCACTATGTCCCTGTATGCCAGGATCACCCCCAATGATACAGGTGCTGGAAGGACAGTGGATGAAAACCAACACACTAGCTTCATGCTACTGAGAAATGAATCACAGAATTGTAGGGCCCAGGCTGCTGGCTTAACCATGGAAGCTAACGCCCAAGGCTGTCCTGCAGGGGTAAGGGGCTGTCGCCTGCATACCAGCGGCGTGGGCTGCCCCTGCTTGCCAACGCCAACCTGTGTGGGCTGCGTGAGGCTGATGACAGGGGGCTGGAGGGCGCTGGTCACATTGGCCGCCGTCTTCCCAGCTGTGCGCTGGACAGAGCTGCTCAGCACCACCGCTGTGAGTGCAGTGGTGGCCTGCTGGGCAGATGGCTGCTGTTGCTGGCTCTGCTGGATGAAGGCTGCGGAGTCAGGGGTCAGCTGTCTCAAGGCGGGCAAGCTCCTCTGGGTGAATACAAACACAGGGTCGGCAGGCAGTACAGCATGGGGTCCCCTCGCCGAAACTCAGACACATCCCATTTTGAGGTAAAGTTCTTGAGCTCAAGAGTGTCGGTTTTGCCAACCAGTGTGCCTCAGTGGGCTGAGTGTGCTCCCCTGCAACAAGAAGCCCCAGGCTGGACTCCAGTTTTAAGGCACATGCCCGGGTTTGCAGGTTCAATACCCAATAGGGGCATACAGGAGGCAGTCAATTGAGGTTTCTCTCTCATTCACATTTCTATTGTTCCCTCTCCCACTCTCTCTCAAATAAATAAAAACTTGTGGGAACCCCTCTCACGTCCCATGTGATTCAGGGTTCTGGTTCAGGTTTCGGGTTCTGGAGAAGGCCGCACACAAATGAAAAGAAACAGAAAAGTATTAATTTGGGAAATGGGGGCCAGGTGGTAGTCCAACTCTAGTGGGAGGACTACTACTCGCTCTGGCTTTTCCATCCCTTTTATTAAGATTAAAATTATAGAATACACCCATAGCCCTTAGGGAAGAAATTCCAATAAAAGCCAATCAGTGAATTTAGGATTAACAGGTGGGGGCTAGTTCAACTACCAATATCTAGTAATTAGCTTTAACTCTTTAGAGCAATTAAAGTTGACCAGACCTCCGAATTCCCTGTCTGCAGCTCTCTATTATTAAAACAATGATAGGCTTCCAGCAAAAACTTTTTTTTTTAATAGTGTCTGTTTCAGAGCTTTAAAAGATACCTCTGGGTGGCAGCCTCCCACTGACCCTGTGCCAGAAAGATACAGCAGCACTTCTGAAATGCTCTAAGAATGCTGTGGCACCAGAGATTACCTACGGGACACCACTGCTCTTGGAACCCTGGCTCCTCACTGGGGTGGGTGTTCCATCAGCCCTCACGCTCACGGACAACCCATGAGTTGGCCCTGTGCTTGGAGTGGGATGCCAGAA
Organism: Lasiurus cinereus; assembly: GCA_011751065.1. Classification (NCBI taxonomy): domain Eukaryota; kingdom Metazoa; phylum Chordata; class Mammalia; order Chiroptera; family Vespertilionidae; genus Lasiurus; species Lasiurus cinereus. The sequence continues at coordinate 726,896 of JAAGEH010000023.1, forward strand.
TGCCAGCAGTACTGAGGTCCAACTCCCAGGAAAGCCTCTAAGAGGACACCACACATTCTGCTGCAGGCGCTTTAGGCTTTTAACACAAGGTGCTAACTGTGCCCACTCCTCCCTCAGAACAGCACGTAGTTGGACAAGGGCTTGCCGTTACCTTCAGGAAAGGCACAAGGTAAGGTTGAGGTGAAGAATTAAGTTCTCGGTACAGCCGGCTGGTAAAATCTTCTGCTTCGATTTTTCCATCCTTAAAAATAAAACTCACATGAAATTCCTGTAGAATTGGAAGTTCACACACACACACCCCTTAAGGCTACTCTGGTCTCCTGGTCTCTCTGCCAGGTCTGGGCTGACAGAGGCACCAGGAGAGTCAGTGTGCTCCGTGCTTGGCCAATGTGGGCATCCCAGGTGTGTGCTGACCAGCCCACCCGATCTCCCTCACCCAGCTGTCACTCAACACTGCCCAGCCCTGACCATGTGTCAGGGCATCCTGCTAGGAACCAGAACAGCCTGAGGGAACCTCTCTAGCACAGTCAAAGCTGCGAACACAGGCACAGAGGGATCAGGGACGCCTGCCTTCAGGAACAACACTTCCACCAAGGCCCCAAGCCTCAGGGAGGAAGCCCCCCCACCATAGGAAGGCTCTGCAGATCCCAGAACAGGCCGCCATGTCACAGTGGGCCAGCACTGGTGGCGAAGCTCTTACCAGCAGGTGCTGCACCAGCTCCTTCACATTTGCCGCCGTCTCTGTGGACTGTTTACCAGATGAGGCCAGCTTTATTAACGTAGACAGAAAGTTCTTACATTTCTTCACATTTTCCATAGTTTCCTGCATTCAAGTAAAAAGACACTTGTGAAAAAGTCTTAAAGGCAAATGCCCATCATCACCCTGAGAACTGTTTCTTCTCTAAGTGCTCTCCTAGCCTGCTGGTGAGGTATGGCCCTGGCAGGTGCTCAAGGAGTATGCCCAAGGCCAAGAGGGACCCGGCTCACACTTCCCTCAGCTGGCAATTCCTTCCCTTGGAATGTAACAAGGCGAAAACCACAAAGGTAAAAAGGTGACTCCATCAGATGGTTCCTGCAATGCTGTTCATCACAAAGAAGAACCGGCATCTCCCCAATGCACAGTGAAAGGGTTACAGTGCACCACAATTGCTAATGCTGACGGAACTACTTAGCAAAGAAACTTGAAAAAGCCGTCAATAAAGTGGGATCCCAGTTTGAAGATTCATGCACGTGCAACGAACTACTGAAGTGTAAACCCAATGGGTAACAATGCTGCTGTTCTATAGATGCAACTGCAAACGCTACTGTCTAGGCCTCTGTCACCATGGGGAGTCCTCTGCACACACTGTCCCACCTGAGGGGTGCACAAGGCAGCACTCACCGTGGCAGCTGTGGAAGTGGTGGTGGCCCCCGGAACAGTCCGCTGAGGTGTCCCCGTCTGAACAGCCGCTGCTGTCCCGATTGAAGCTGTCTGGGCAGCGCCACCCAGAACAAGCTGAGGCTGCAAGATTTCAAAACACAAGGTAAACAGAGGCTACAGGCATCAGCCTTAGGTCTGAGAAGAGCTCCCTGCAGGGGTGAGGCCCTGCTGGCCATGTGTGCTGGGGGACATGCACCCTGAGGACCTACGGACACAGCGACAGGCCGAGCCTGACCACTGTAGTCCTCAGCACCTGAGAAGTAGGATGGTGCACCTCCAGCAAAAACTGATAGAAACAAAGCCAACCCCTGGAAGAACCTGGTCTCAGGAGTCGATCCTAAAAGTCACAGGGTGACCAGTATAATGGCCTTTTAGTAAGCAAAGTAGGTCTCATCCTCAGAAAGTTCAAAAAACAAACTGCAATGGGAAATGTCATCACCCAGTCTGCACAGAACCTGGTGACAAGTCAGCCCTTCTGCAAGGCAGCTTTGGGAGGGAGTGTGCTGGGGCTCTGGCCCCTTCTGCCGGCCAGACCAGCCTTTTCCTTGCACTTCAAGAGCAAGTCTCATCATGAAGTATCACTAATGGGGAGGAAGAGCAACAGGAGAAATGGGTGGAAGTCAGTGAGGAAGGCCCCTTGCTGAATGAATGGACAGCAGCTCCACCCTTGCCTGAGGTCAGGCTCCTAACCAACCATGGTTCTGCAGCAGGGTCATGACACCAACTGGCTTTCTAACCGGTCCTCCAATTTATAATCTAGCTTTCAACATTTTCTCTCCAATTTTTAAAATGTCCCTTTCTTAAAACTTCTGAAAGTAGGGCAGTGCAACCCCTGCGCATGCCTCCAGTGTGACCCAGTGTCCATTCGGGAGCTGACGCAGCCCCTGAATGAACCCCTCCAAGCTCTCAGGTATCCCAGTGACCCCAGGCTGTGGACACTAGCTTCAGGGAGGCCCAGGAGCTGCAGAAGGTGATGGGCTTGACCATCGGTCTATCTTCTCTCACTTGTAACATGAAGCATGAGTCATCAATGATGTCACCAGCAAACATCAAACTCAAATCTCAGGGAGGAAAGGAGGAGCAAACCATGCTGTCATCGCGGGGCAGTGGGGTTTCCTTCCTTCTCACGGGGCCTGTCCCACTTTTGGTCCTGCTGGCCCCACCAACTTCCACTCACGAGACACATCCAGACTACACAGAAGCGGACGCCAAGCTGACTCTGCCTTATGCTTTCTGGAAACCCTTTCACAAAATGTAGAATCACATATACCAACCAGACAGAACCCCAGGCTGAAGCCTGCATCCTGAAAAGTTCCCAATACCTGGACGACCCTTCCTGTGTTTCAAACAACACTGTTCCTCACTACAGGCGCCATAGGTGAGTAAGAGAAGACACGATCCAGTGGAGGAAGTGTGCTATTGGGCTTCTCAGACCCACTACCCACCACTGTCCCTGCCACCTCTAGGCTGTGGTTTCCTCATTCGGAAAAACAGGACAGCACCAATTGCCAAGGGTATCAACACAGCAACGCAGCCAAGAGCCACCCTGGCCACAAAGATACCTGGTGAAACCTGGCCAACACTGCAGCACCTGCACAGTGCATGCTCACCAACACCTCACTGCAGCCTGAGCCTCTGCTCTGGACACTCTGGCCTGTTGGCCCTGGCCAGGTCTCCTCTGCTGGGACAGGAAAGGCCAGCCTGCCCGGGACACAGCAGCTGAGCTGTTGAGAGCATTATAGCCCACTGCTGTGATAATGACACCAAGTAAGACTTGGGACATGGTCAACGACAGCACTGCCCATCGTATTCACAGGGAGACAGGTACACACACAGACTCTCTGCACTAGGCTTTCCCTGCTCCAGATGCCTTACAATCAAATACTGATCAGGTGACCCTTTCATTATTCTCTGGCAGGGGCAGCTTGAAAGTGCTGCTAGTGCTCAAGTCCGTGTGGCTTTAAGGAAGGGGGACCCAGCCACAGCCTGTGCTGTCATCAGAGAAGAACCCCTTCTTCTACAGCCTTCCTCCCAAAACTCTGCCTTGCCATCCCACACCCAACTTTGTGCCTGGTCCCTGTGTGCAGGATGCTGGGCCTCACCTGCACTCCGGGTGAGCGCTGCAGCGCGGCGGCCGGCTGTACCGTCGTCTGGGCCTGAGACACCTGCTTAATTATGGTCGTCGGGGTCACCTGCCGGGCAATAATAGGGGTCCCAGGTGCCTGGAAAACAAGCAAGACCCATCTAAAAGGGGCAACAGCATGAGAATTCCCCGCCACCCCGGGCATCCAAAGCAATCCAGAACACAAGTGCGTCCACAAGTTCACTCGCAGTTTCAACAGAGCCACCCTAATTTTAAATGTTTGTTTCCAAAGTAAAAGTGCAGGCTCCCCATCTTTGCTACTACAATGAAAATGCCTTAGACTTCAAATCAGCATGGTCCTTGAAAAACACATGTATCTGGGAATCAGTCCCGTAAGGACTTCTGTGATCTTGTCCACAAGTACTAAAGAGTGACAACGGCACTAAGAAGTACGTGTCCCCAGGGTCTAAGACCAGTCACACCTAGCCCCGATGGGAAACTCGACTCGTGAGCAAGGTAATTATGAAGTTGGTTTGAAAGGAGATGGACAGCAAATGCTGATGGTCACACGATGACATGCACAACCAACAGCTAAAGTGAGACCACAGATACTGTACATCTGCCTCACACTAAACAGAACAAACTGGGAAACTGAGCTGTTCCACTCAGTGAACGGGCCCTTGTGGGTCTCCCAGCACACGCAGCTGCTGCTGCAGTGCAGGGCGCCACCCATGGTATGCACTTGGCAATACAGTGAAGGAGCTCTCCACTTCAGTCACTAACCAGCTCACTAGCTGAGAACAAAGGAAGACACAATGGACAGGAAAGCACTGCAGACAGAGGGAACAGGACAGTGCGGACAAGGAACCCAGATGGGGGGCAAGCTCTGCATGCTCTTCAGCATCGGAGCCTGCCTCCCGCCACAGTCTCCAATGCCTGTGTGTGGGGAGGCAGCTCTGTTCAATATAAGTGTGTCAAGTCCCTCTGTGCCTCCCGATGAGAAGGCCAGTGGTCCCATGTGCCTGCTCTGCCCACTAGCTTAGCGCTGCATGTCTCTGTTCAGCCTAGGTAGACACACTAGTACTCGGCCCAGTCTGCAGGAGAGGCATGGGAAGGTGGAGTTATGGATAGAGGGCAGTTCTCAGGGACTCAGAGCCAGCTCTTCCCAGTAAGACTGTCCTAGACACCAGGGTCAGCCACCCAATGGTAGGACAAGAGACGCCTGCCACACAGCTCTTGGCAGGTGCAGCGTGTACACATGACTCACCTGGACAGTGGAGATCTGGACAGGTGGGGCACTTGTGGGGGTTGCAGGGCGGGGTGCCATGGTGGTCTGAGGCTGGGCCTGGGCGTGGGCCTGGGCCTGCATCTGGGCCAAGGCCTGCTGAGGGATCATTAACAACTGCCCATTCTCGCTGCGCACGAGGACCATACCTGGGGACAAAGGACATCTGGCATCAGAGCCCAGGAAGCAGTGGTTCTATGGGGAGGCCTAGCGGCTCTGAGGAGAAATGGGACCTGTGACGACACATGGAGTCACCGGACTCTGACATGCCTGATGCCTGCCAGACGATGCACAGGACAAGGTCACACACATGGCAGTTTCATGGATTCAAAGAGCAACTGACTGATGCCCAGCCAGTGTGTCTCTGTGGTAGAGTGTGGACTTATGAACCAGGACGTCATGGTTCGATTCCCAGTCAGGGCACATGCCCAGGATGCGAGCTCAATCCCCAATGTGGGGCATGCATGAGGCAGCAAAACAATTAATGATTCTCTCTCAGCGCGAATGTTTCTCTCTCTCTCTCTCTCTCTCTATATATATATCTATCTATTTTTTAGTTTTATAAAAAAGGGGGGGGGGGCAACCGAGCCTTCCTTCTATAAGCCAGACACCACAGCTCTGCTAGCCCCACTATCGGCCCATAGCCACTCCACACTGGCCTCAGCATGCACCCACTCCAGAGGAGGAAGCCAGCAGGGACGCTGAAGGCCTGGCAGAGTACCCACAGGCATACACTCTCCCTGATACAGATTGCCAAGTGCTCATGAGGCAGTGGTGTCGAAGAGAGGTCGGAGGTCCCGCTGGAGCCGCAGACCCCAGCTATGCCCAGAACAGGTCCCTCCACCCTGCCCCCACTGGTCCTATGACCATGGGCAACTGGGACCTGTCTTATGAAACCCCAAACAAACTTCCCCTCCAGCACAAGGACCCTGTGGCACCCAGGCCCCTCACCTCTCTGGATGTGGGCAGCATGGTGCCCATGGCTGACAAGGAGGGGGCCCCACAACACAGATGGACAAGGAGAACCACTCACACAGCACATGCTTGAGCTCCATCACTGGAAAGCAAATCCAATCATGCAGGGTTAGCATTAATTTTAGCTTCAAAAACCAGCAGCAATCATAGCACATACACCATCAGACACATAACACAAGTGTCTAAGTTTACATTTAATTCCATGAGAATCAATGATGGAGCTTTGAGGGGAACTTGCACTCTTCTTCTGGTGGAGCCTCAGCATACCACTGGCCAAGCTGAAAAAGGTGCCCTTGGGAAAGGAAAAGCCAGGGCAAGGGCATCCTATGGGCATCACACCTCTGAAGGTGCTGGGCTCTGGCTCCTTCAACACCCATCAGGTCATCAAGAGTCCTCTCTCTGGACTCTCACCTACAAGGCTTGATCCAAAAGAACCATATAGGGACTCTACCCATGCACAAATTTCATGCACCGGGCCTCTAATATACATACATACATACGTATACATTAAAGCCCTGGTACACGGGATTCGTGCAGGGGGGATGGGGGGGAGGCGGCCTGCTGGGATCAGCCTGCTGTGGGAGTGCCACTCATCCCAATCAGCCGAACACTGTGGACCTGCCCTCTGAGTGGCTGCTCCTGCTGTGGAAGCACTACTCACCCTGGTCAGCTGAGTGATGCTCCCACTATGGGAGTGCACTGACCACCAGGGGCAGCCCCTGCATTGAGCATCTGCACCCTGGTGGTCAGTGCGCATCATAGTAAGCAGCCGACTGGTCGTTCTGGTCATCCCACCATTCGGTCACTGGGTTTTTATTATATAGGATATCTGTGAGTGGATAAGCAAGAAATGACAAAAGCCACTGAACATACAGGCAATGCAAAAAGCTGTAGAAACAATTGCTCTAGCCTAATGGCAAACTTGTGGTTCCTTAGGGAAAAGAAAGTTTATTTGCATTCATGGGTGGTAGGCCTGTAGGTTGTAATAGGGTTTGCTTTCCTCTGCCTTCTCTAGATACGATGTATCACAATCACAGCCAAAAGTCAGACATACTGTGATTGCCTGGGGAGCATCTGAACACCAACAGCTACGTCAATGCATGTTTTAATGATATTATCACAGCTCAGGATCTTGTGAATTGACTATAATCACTCATTTCAAAAAGACCCATAGCATACTAGTACAGTATCTATTCATGCAAAAGCAAAGAAACACACATTGCCTCAAAATGCAACTGAAGAATGTTGGAGAAAAGGTTGTGAAGAAGCAATAGCCTGAGTTCACAAGATAGCTCCTGGCTGGGAACACGCATCCGTCCTATTCCACTCCCACCTTACAGATGGGACCACCAAGTGATTTCTCCCAGAGCGCCCAGAGCGCCCAGGGCAGAGGCTGGCATACCCGTGCCTTCAGTTCCACACATACCCTCTGGGCTTCACTTCAACAATGACCAAGGAGGACTGTATACCATAGACCATATTCTTCCAACCTTTAAATTGGAAATGAAAAGGCCAAACCTCACACAGTAAACAACTTCAACTTGATTCACCTTCCCACCAAGGGAGTTCCCAAACAAAGGCAGTTAAAAGGGATGTCAGAGTGTGGCCTGGGGCTCTGCTGCCTAATCAAACCACCCTTCCTTGTCTCCCTTCTCTGCACTGGGGCCACTGAAACTGGGGCAGCCATCTCCATGAGGAGTGGTCATGATGTACCCCGATCAAGCAGACACAAGACAACAGAGTTTCATTTTGTTCACGACAGAAAACAAGAAATGAGGAATCAGAACCTCCTGAAACCCCATGTTCTTTGGTTACTAGGGCTGCACTCAGATTCTTCCACTCTGTCCAGCATTCACAGTACCGTGTGTGCTTTGATAACTGTGAAAAAAAACCGAGGTCACTTTGTTGATGTTCAGTTTTTTATTTTCTTCTTTTCGCTTTTTTCAAAACATATTTTTATTGATTTCAGAGAGGAAGGGAGGAGAGAGAGAAACATCAATGATGAGAGATAATCATTGATTGGCTGCCTCCTACATGCCCCATACTAGGGACCAAGCCCACCAACAGGGCATGTGCTCCAACCAAGAATCAAATCATGACCCCTGGTTCATAGGTCAACACTCAGCCACTGAACCACACTGGCCGGGCTTCTTTTTACTTCTCACATCATAAGTAATTCCATGTCATTCTACATTCTGCAAAAACCATTTTCAGTGCCTACAAATTCCATCTAAAATGTATTTTTAATGTCCTTCTTGGTGAAAACTCAGCCTGGTTTCCCTCTCACATTATTAGGAAAGCTCCAGTTTTAAAGGTACTTGTGCAGCATCACACCCTCCTCCCAAAGTTAGAGAGGCGACACTGTGGGCCAAGACTGAGCTGCGCAAGCTGCTCACTGGTACAATGGGGCCCTGAAAACCACCAGTTTGGGAGGCCAGCCAGGGCCCATCAGGGTGAGGCATGGCACCAGCAGAGCAGCAGGCAGCCCAAGGCCACCAGGCCACCCCCATCTTCACCTAAACATGATCACTATGTCTTAAGGACTGAATGAACCCTCCCCTCCTTGACTCACCAGATTTCAAGGAACACTCAAGTGTTTTTACCCAGTTAAGCTTTTCTGATCCTTCTCGTGCCAATGTTTTACTGTATGTGGAATGAAAATCTAGGTCAGCCCAGCTGCACAGCACAGTGGCCAGGCATTTTTGGACTTGCCTGAGCTTCCACGTGGAAGAATCCCACGTCACGCATATCAGCATAAGCTTACCTGTGACAGCCCCTCACACATACTGTTCTCACATGTGGTTCAGGGCCTCCCCCAGCCCTGGGAGAGCACATCACCTGGGAAAATGGCCCAGGCGTAATGACAGGAGCAGGGACCAAGACCCCTGCACTCACCCCCATGAAGGTCCCTAGACTGTCACCTGTCAGACAGCAGAAAATCTGCAAAGACAATGGTACAAAAGGCAAGGCCCCTGCAGTTAAACATGGGCAGAATGAAGCTGTTCCCCTGAACACTGACGCAAAGCAGCCAGGAGAGGAATTGGAGCAGAGAGCATGAGGCACTGTCTGAAATACTTGGAGAATCTGACCTGAGGTTGCCCCGCAGAGTTATCGGGGGGAGGGGGGGGGGCTTTCAAAGATGTCACTATAGGGATAGGAGGAGGAGTCTGGACAGAGCCAAGAGATCAGGAGGACAGCCACCCTCAGCCCACGAAGTCCTTCCCACCATACTGTCCTCCTCAGCTCTGTGCCTTCAGAACAGGATACAGTGTACTTGGTAAATACACTTCTGCACTGGTTTACCAAAAACCCACTAACTTCACCTTTACAACTCACATCATGCCAGGCACACAGTGGTGAGCACAGGTCACGTCACCCACTGACCAAGAAGAGGAGTGCCCGGCCCCTCCCTCTCATCCCCCAATGGCTGCAGGGTCCTTCACTCTCCACCTCAGTGGCCCTGCCATGGTTTGTGACCAGTCTGCTCAGGCAGAAACCACAGCCCCCTGCAACTCGCAGAGTCAGGCAGGGGGTGACTGGACTGTCCATGTGTCAAGGACACAACCTCCATGACGGCCAGGCTATCCAACAGTGCGGGCTGAGGCTCCAGAAGTGACCCTAGGACCCCCATGCAGGGCCTGCTCCAGCCTCCACCCCTGCTCAGGGGAGAGCCCTCAGCCTGACCGTGGCGACAGCAAGGGGTTCTGTCTTCACTGTAGCATGCAGCTGTTTCCAGCCCTCGTCCCCCCAGGGCTGCTTTGGGCCAACACCTCCTCACACACGTTAGTTCCTAAATTCTCTTCAAATACAAGTTAGCTTTGATGACTAGTAGTACACTTTGCTAAGATTACAAAATTATCAATGCAAAAAATGTGATTACAGTATAAAAAATTTAATTAAAAAAGTTTTAAAACAGACAGAAAAAAAAATAAAATGTGTTAGTGGGATTCAAAAAAAGAAAATGTGCTTACATGTAATATACAATTCATGTGAGTGACAGTGAAAGTGTATTTGACTATGAGTGTGTGTGTGTGTGTGTGTGTGAGAGAGAGAGAGAGAGAGAAAATATGTGTGACAGTGGGTGAGTATGAATGTGAATGTGAGTGGGTGTCAGTGGGTGAGTGGCTGAGTGAGTGTGAGTGGGTGTGAGTGAGTGTGTAAGCAGCTGGTGCTGGACGCAGCGCTGTTGTGAACTATCACCGAAATCTCCTCAAGACCCACCCAACGCCACAGTGCACTCACTGCACATTGAAGATGTGGAAGCCACATGGCCTTTTGCCTAATGACCCCAATAGCATGTACCAGCACGAGCTGGACCCCGCAAACGCCCACCCATGTCAGCTATGGATTAAGTCGCTTGGATAAAATGGTTAGGACAGGTGAATCAGGGAGAGAGAGTACAGAGCTGATCCCTGGAGGCCTTTTGTATGAGCCTGAAATTTGTCAAAATACAAACAAGCCAGTACATGCTTTGCTCTCAAGGGATGCACACTCAGGTGGCAGGAGCGGGATTTGGCGGGAGGTGGGGGGGGGAAGGTGCGGGCAAGGCAAGCACATGCAGTCCCAGGCCTGACTTTTATGCTGGGGCTTGGCAATGAGTCTCCAGTGGCAAGACCCCTGCTATCTCAGTACCCCAGGACCTCATACCCCCAGGCACACAGTCTCAGACATTCAGTCCTGGGCATGAATGGCCCCTGACCTCCAGGCCCTGACAAAGAGAAAACACTTTCATCGACCAGAGGACTGTAGGTGGCCAGGGATATGCCAGAATCTGGACAAGCGGGGAGAACAGAGTGCTATAGATGCGTGAAGATGACATGATGGGCGTGTGGGGCATGTCAGGGAGAGGATGACAGTATGTCAGGTAGGGGAGGTGGAGGAGTGGTGGAGCTCAAGAGTGACAGGCCACAGGGGCACCAGGCAGACTGTGAGCAGCATTGTAGCACACGACCCACACCCACACTTCTAAGCACTAGGGGACAGTGGCTTGTGTGCTTTTGTGCCTCCATGGAACAGATGCAGTAAATGGCATCAAGGCCACAAATGTCACCCGAAAACTACACAGAATGGTTTCTTCACACAAAAGCCTAAAACTAATTCAGATTTGCTTTTTGATATAAATAGACACATAATTTAAAATAGCCCAAAATATTAGAATCATTTTCTGTCATGTAATAATACTGGTAATAAAAAGTCCCCCACCTAGCAGTTGCATTATGACTTTTTCTTAAAATCACCATTTGGTGGCCCATTTATGCTCTGTCAATGAGGGCGGGCTGAAGGGAGCCTCCCTCGAGGACACACACTCAGATGTCACCTTGGAAGACCTGGGCACAGCATCATTACAGGAAAGTACCCAAACAGTCAACAACATAGTGCCTTTTTATCTGATGTGCAAACCACACCCTTCAGGCCAACTCCAAACACAACGAACCAGAGTAAGGCAAACAGCCCAGAAAAATAAGAAGCAAGTGTCAACCTGGCTGATGCATACATAAAGAATTATTTTTCTGTACTATAATGCTTCCAAATACTAAAGGTTAGAAACGATATCTGAAATAGCTGATTAAAACAAAAATAAAAACACACACACACAAAGCCCACGACTGGCAGATCCCTACCATCTTCCTCCACGCACCCCGGTCCCCCATACACTATTGCTGATCCATCAGAGTCTACAGGCTGGTTGAAGGGACTAAGAGGTCAGTGTTCAGCCCGCTCACGAATCACCAGTCCCTAGTCCCATCCTGCCACCACTCGTGGGTATAGGGTACAGGGGTATCAAGAGGTGGTCAGTGCACCTCATGGTGACTAGTCCAGCAGTCATTCCAGTCATTACGCTTATGGTCCCTGGCCTTTTATTACATGGGATGGCATATGACAAAATCAAACATCATTTGTGACAAAATAATCTTCAACTAGCAAGAGAAGGAAAGTCCTCCACCTCACTAACAAAGGCATCTCTGAAAACCTTAATCTAATGAAAGAGGTGGGAAAAGAGGCACACATGTCCCTTCTCGTCACTTCTGTTTCATGTGCACTGGGAGTTTCAGCCAGGCAGTACAACAGAAACAAAAAATTAGAGGATAAAGGGAAACCAAGATGGTGGCATAGGTAAACACCTAAACTACTACCTTGCACAACAATATCAAAACTACAACTAAAAGACAAAACAAATACCATCCAGAACCACAGGAAAGCTGGCTGAGTGGAAATTCTACAACTAGAAGGAAAGAGGAAAGCACATTGAGACTCAGAGAAGCTGCAAAAGGCTGAGATACAGAGACGCGCATGCGCAGAGAGGTCAGGCAGCTGAGTGCACGGATGGCTGAGTGTGTGGCTGACTTCCTCAAGCGGGAGGGCAACGGAAGCTCCCAACTGTGCTGAACTCCAGTCTCAGGTAAGACTATGGGAACCCAGGCCCATTCAGGGGGAATCTGGACTGTCAGGAAAAGAGAAAGCACACTGAGACTCAGGGAAGCTACAGGAGACAGAGCTCCAGAGGCGTCTGTGCACGCAGAGAGGACTGACTGCTGAGTGTATAGGCGGCTGAGTGCACCGCTGGCTTTCTAAAGCGGGAGAGAAATGGAAGCTCCTGACTGCACTGAATTCCAGTCCAAGGGAGAGACTTTAGGAACCCAGACTCATTTGGGGAGAAAATGGATTGTCTGGCAGCAGGCAAAACTTGAGGGCAGCTTTCTCTCAGAGGTGCTTGCAGCAATTATTGAAGGACACTGAAACTCAGGGGCCTCATAGGACAGGGCTGACGGGAAGCCAAGGCTGTCTGCTACGCCTGAGACTCCATCCCATCCAAGCTGAGCACAGAGGCTTTTGCAATCTTGCAAGTCTTCTCCCATAAAGGTGTCTCCAGTACAGAAGTTCTCTGAGCATAGATAGCTGATCCTCACAGCCAATTGACCTGGAGGTCAATTCCTCCCAGTGATACCAACAACAATCAGGACTTAACAACAAGGCTGTGGACATCTACCACACAAAGCTAATCTACTAACTCAGGGAAGCAGCAAAAATGCAGAGACAAAAAAGCAGATCACCAATAAAAGAAATGGAGGAAAGCAAACGACTAGATATGGAGTTCAAACCCATGGTTACAAGGTTTTTCAAGAATTTACTAGAAAAGTCGATAAATTTAATGAGACCCTAGAGGATATGAAAAAGGACCATTAAACATAAACTGACTGAAATAAAAAAATACAGAGACCTAACAGCAGACTAGAGGATACCAAGAATCAAGTCAAAGATGTGAAATACAAAGAAGCAAAAAACACTCAACCAGAAAAGAAAAAAGAAAAAAGAATCCAAAAATTTGAAGCTAGCCCTAGCTGGTTTGGCTCAGTGGATAGAGCGTCGGCCTTCGAACTGGAAGGTCCCAGGTTCGATTCCAGTCAAGGGTACAAGCCTGGATTGTGGGCTCAGTCCCCAGTGGGGGACTTGCAGGAGACAGCTGATCCATGATTCTCTCTCATCATGGATGTTTCTATCTCTTTCTCCCTCTTCCTTCCTCTCAGAAATCAATAAAAAAATATTTTAAAAAAAATTTTGAAGATAGTGTAAGGAGCCTCTGGGACAACTTCAAGCATATCAATATCCAAATCATGAGGGTGCCAGAAGAAGAGAGAGAGCAAGATACTGAAAACCTATTTGAAGAAATAATGACAGAAAACTTCCCCCACCTGGTGAAAGAAACAGATTTACAAGTCCAGGAAGTGCACAGACCCCAAACAAAAGGAATCCAAAGAGGACCACACCAAAACACACGAAAATTAAAAGGCCAAGGGCAAAAGACAAAGAGAGAATCTTGAAAGCAGCAAGAGAAAAACAGTTAGTTACCTACAAGGAAGTACCCATAAGACTGTCAGCTGATTTCTCAACAGAAACTATGCAGGCCAGAAGGGAGTGGCAAGAAATATTCAAAGTGACGAATAGCAAGAACCTACAACCAAGATTACTCTACCTAGCAAAGTTATCATTCAGAAGTGAAGGTCAGATAAAAAGCTTCAGAGATAAGAAAAAGCTAAAGGAATTCATCACCACCAAACCAGTATTATATGAAATGCTGCAAGGTATTCTTTAAGAAGAGGAAGAAGCTCTAACTGGTTTGGCTCAGTGGATAAAGCGTTGGCCTGCAGACTTAGGAGTCCTAGGTTCAATTCTGGTCAAGGGCATGTGCCTTGGTTGTGGGCACATCCCCAAAGGGGGGTGTGCAGGAGGCAGCTGATTGATGTTTTTCTCTCATCAATGTTTCTAGCACTCTATCCCTCTCCTTTCTTTTCTGTAAAAAATCAATTAAAATATGTTCAAAAAAAGAAGAAAAAGGTAAAGATAAAAATTAAGAACAAATACATATCTATCAACAAGTGAATCTAAAAATCAAGTGAGTAAAAAATCTGGTGAACAGAATAAACTGGTGAATATAATAGAATCAGGAGCATAGAAAGGGAGTGGACTGACAGTTCTCGGGGAAAAGAGATGTGGGGGTGCGGGAAGAGACTGGATAAAATAGTAACCTATGGCTGAGGACAGTGTGGGGGGGCAGGTAAGGGCAGAGGGTGGGGTGGGAACCAGGTGGAGAGGAGCTATGGGAGGGAAAAAAAGAGGAACAATTGTAATAATCTGAACAATAAAGATTTATTAAATCAAAAAAATAAATAAATATGAGAAAATATATATATACTATTTAAAAAAAAGAAATTAGAGGGTAGACGATGCAAATAAGGAAGGATAAAATGCTGCAGACACTACACTTGTTTTTATAGAAAATACTGAGAATGCCACAAAACCCAGTATGTGAGTTAAGCGGGACCACAGGATTTAAAGTCAATACGTACTTAAAAAAGAGAGAACCAAGATGGCAGCATAGGTAAACAACTATACTTGCTGCCTCTCACAACCACATCAAAATTACAAGGCTCAGTGTATAGAGCAGAGCCCTGCAAACTGAAGAGTCCCAGGTTCAATTCTGGTCAAGAGCACGTATCTTGGTTGCAGGCACATCCCCAGTGTGGGGGTGCAAGGCGCAGCTGATCAATGTTTCTAACTCTCAAGGAGAAAAAAAATGGCGGCAGAGTAGACAGATGCATCTGGAGCTTTGTTGCTGGGCAGAGGGAGAGAGAGTGGCTGAGAGTCGCACTGGGAGTGTTTGTTGGCAAGTTAAGAATCAGTTATCCTCCAGGAGAAGGTGGGGGACTGCTGGACGGGGCTCTCATGGCCAGGCAGCCCCACTGCCACGGAGATTTTGTCTGCCGGAGTTACCAGCACGAACGCGGAGACCGCGCCATCTTGCAGAGGGAGGTGAAAGTCTGCGGCGGTCTGAAGCCTGCGGCTGGGACACCCATCGAGCAGCCAGGGACCCGGGAACCCAGAACTCCGCTCTCCAATCAGCGAAGACACGCGGTGGAATCAGAGATCCACAGAGCACACGGAAAAGTCAGATTGCGCCTGGGATAAGAGGGAGGTAGATGTCTGTGGAGGTCTGAAAGCTGCAGCTGGCTAAGGCACCCACCAAAGAGCGGGGGACCCAGAACACCGCTCTCCAAATGGCGCAGACACGCGGGCGGCGGATTCAGAGATCTACAGGGACACGGAAAACTCAGATTTCGCCTGGGATAGGGTGAGGTCTCCTACCCCCACAGAACAGAGACGCGCACACTGTGGGAGCCGGGCTACGGGAAAGCTGCCTCTGGAGAGGTCCGCGGAGGTGGGGCAGTGCGTGATCCCTAAGTGTGAAGGCAAACTCTCCGAGCTGTTGACAGAGGGGAGCTCTGGAAAACGACTCGTTTTTTTCTGGGACAGAGAGACAGCCTGGGAGTTATTACAGTGTCCCGGCTGCAAAATCCCCACAAACCGGCTTTGAGAACCACAGAGTAGCAGGATCTGAGCACAGCCTAAAGAGGTCCTGTGCTTTGTCTCAGAGATGAATTCCAAAACACTGCCACCCAGTAGATAACACACAAATTGACTCTCGCATAACCACAAAAGAATAGAGATTAAAACACCAAACCAGCAATGCAAGAAATGTTAAAGGGTCTGCTGTAATAAAAAGAAAAAGGAAGCGAAGAAGGAACTCGGGGGTAAAGACTAAAAATGGCAACAGAAAAGTACTTATCAATAATAACTTTAAATGTAAATGGATTAAATGCTCCAATCAAAAGACATAGGGTAACCGATTGAATAAGAAAACATGATCCATATATCTGCTGTCTGCAAGAAACCCACCTCAGGAAAAGAGATGCACACAGATTGAGGGTGAAGGGATGGAAGATGGTATTTCAGGCAAATGGAAATGAAAAAAAATCTGGGGTTGCAATACTTATATCTGACAAATTAGATGTCAAAGTGAAGGATATAACAAGAGATAAAGAAGGCCACTTCATAATACTAAAGGGAACAATCCAACAAGAAGAAATAACTCTGGTAAACATATATGCACCTAATATAGGAGCACCTAAATACATAAAAAAAATTCTTGGAGGATATTAAGGGAGAGGTTGACAGCAACACAATCATAGTAGGAGACTTTAATACCCCACTGTCACCATTGGACAATCCTCTAAACAAAAAATCAGAAAAGAAACACCAATCCTAAATGACTCACTAGACCAGATGGAATTAATTGACATCTTCAGAACATTTCACCCCAAAGCCACAGAATATACATTCTTCTCCAGTGCACATGGGTCATTTTCAAAGATAGATCATATGTTGGGTCATAAGAAAAGTCTCTTCAAATTCAAGAAGATAGAAATCATATCAAGCATTTTCTCAGACCACAGTGTCATAAAACTGGAAATCAACTATAATAAAAACAATAGAAAGAAATCAAACACATGGAAACTAAACAGCATGCTATTAAACAACGACTGGGTAACCAGAGAGATCAAGGAAGAAATAAAAAACATCATGGCAACAAATGACAATGACAACACAACAGTACAAAATTTATGAAACACAGTGAAAGCAGTCTTGAGAGGGAAGTTCATAGCCCTACAAGCCTACAGCAAAAAACAGGAAACAATGGTAACAAATTACCTAACCCGACAACTCAAAGAGCTAGAACGAGAGCAACAAGAAAAGCCCAGTGTACTCAGAAGGAAGAAAATAGTGAAGATCAGAGTGGAGATAAACAACTTGGAGACCAAAGGAACAATTCAAAAGATCAACAAAACAAAGAGATGGTTCTTTGAAAGGATAATCAAGATTGATGGACCTCTAGCCAGGCTCACCAAGAAGCAAGGATAGATAGATAGAAGACGTAAATAAACAAAATCAGAAATGAAAGAGGAGAAATAACAACAGACCCTCTGGAAATACAAAGGATTGTTAAAAAATACTATGAACAACTCTATTCCAACAAATTGGACAACCTGCAAGAAATGGACATTTTCCTAGAAAAATATAATCTTCCAAAACTCAATGAGGAGGAAGCCAAACATCTCAATAGTCCAATAACTATGGAAGAAATTGAAGCAGTCATCAAAAAGCTTTCAGCAAATAAAAGCCCGGGACCAGAGGGCTACACAGAAGAGTTTTACCAAACATTCAAGGAAAAATTAAAACCTATCCTCCTCAGACTATTCAAAAACATTCAAGAAGGAACACTTCCAAACACCTTCTATGAAGCCAGCATCACCCTAATGCCAAAACCAGATAAAGACAACACAATGAAAGAGAATTATAGGCCAATATCTCTCATGAACATAGATGCCAAAATCCTCAACAAAATTCTAGCAAATCGCATCCAACAGTACATCAGAAAGATCATACACCATGACCAAGCAGGATTCATCCCAGGAATGCAGGGATGGTACAATATCCGCAAATCAATAAATGTGATACATCACATAAACAAATTGAGAGATAAAAATCACATAGTCATATTAATTGATGCAGAAAAAGCATTTGACAAAATCCAACACCCTTTCTTGATAAAAACTCTCAGCAAAGTGGGAATAGAAGGAGCATACCTCAACATCATAAAAGCCATATATGATAAACCCACAGCTAACATCATACTCAATGGGCAAAAACTAAAACCATTTTCCCTAAGAACAGGAACAAGACAGGGATGCCCACTCTCACCTCTCCTGTTCGACATAGCACTGGAAGTATTAGCCATTGCAATTAGACAAGAAGAAGAAAAAAAAGGCATCCAAATTGGAAAAGAAGTAAAGCTGTCCTTATTTGCAGATGACATGATACTGAACATAAAAAGCCCAAAGGACTCCATTCCAAAACTAATTGACTTAATTAATTAATTCAGCAATGTAGCAGGATACAAAATTAATGCTAAGAAGTCTGTGGCATTTCTATACACTAATAGTGAAATTACAGAAAGAGAAACTAAAAAAGCAATCCCATTTACCATCACACCAAAAAAATTAAGATATCTAGGAATAAACCTAACTAAAGAGGTAAAAGACCTATATGCAGAAAACTATAGGACACTGAAAAAAGAGATAGAGGAAGATGTTAACAGATGGAAGAGCATACCATGCTCATGGATTGGGAGAATCAACATCATTAAAATGTCCATACTACCCAAAGCAATCTACAGATTCAATGCACTACCCATTAAAATACCAACGACGTATTTCACAGAACTAGAAAGAATTCTTCATAGATTCATCTGGAACAAAAAAAGACCACGGATAGCTACACCAATTCTGAGAAAGAAGAATAAAGTAGGTGGGATCTCAATACCAGATTTCAAGCTATACTACAAATCAACTGTTCTCAAAACAGCCTGGTACTGGCACAAGAACAGACATATAGACCAACGGAATAGAATAGAGAACCCAGATATCCACCCAAACCACTATGCTCAACTAATATTTGACAAAGGAGGCATGAACATTCAATGGAGCCAAAATAGCCTCTTCAATAAATGGTGTTGGGAAAATTGGACAGATACATGCAAAAAAATGAAACTGGACTACCAACTTACACCAAATACAAAAATAAACTCAAAATGGATTCAGGACTTAAACATTAGAAGGGAAACCATAAAAATACTAGAGGAATCCACAGGCAGCACAATCTCAGATATATGCCGAAAGAACTTCTTCACTGATACTGCTCCAAAGGCAATTGAAGCTAAAGAAAAAATAAACAAATGGGACTACATCAAAATAAAAAGCTTTTGCACAGCAAAAGAAACCATTAACAAAACAACAAGAAAGACCACTGTATGGGAGAACATATTTGCAAATGTTATCACTGATAAAGGTTTAATCTCCAAAATCTACAGCCAACTTATACAACTTAATAAAAGGACGATAAATGATCCAATAAAAAAAATGGGCAATGGACTTAAATAGAACCTTTTCGAAAGACGACAGAAGGAAGGCCAAGAGACACATGAAAACATGTTCAAAGTCACTAATCATCCGAGAGATGCAAATCAAAACGACAATGCGATACCATCTTACACTGGTCAGAATGGCAATCATCAACAAATCAACAAACGACAAGTGTTGGCGAGGATGCGGAGAAAAAGGAACCCTTGTGCACTGTTGGTGGGAATGCAGACTGGTGCAGCCACTGAGGAGAACAGTATGGAGTTTCCTCAAAAAACTAAAAATGGATCTCCCATTTGACCCTGTAATCCCACTCTTAGGAATTTATCCTAAGAAATTACAAACACCAATCAGAAAGGATTTATGCACCCCTATGTTCATAGCAGCACAATTTACAATAGCTACAATTTGGAAACAGCCTAGGTGCCCATCAGCAGATGAGTGGATCAGAAAACTGTGGTACATCTACACAAAGGAATTCCATGCTGCCATTAAAAAGAAGGAATTCTTACCATTTGCAACAACCTGGTTGGAACTGGAGAGCCTTATGCTTAGTGAAATAAGCCAGTCAATGAAGGAGAAGCATCACATGATCTCACTCATTTGTGGATAATAAAGAACATTATAAACTGATGAACAAAAGGATAGATACAGAGGCAGTAAAGCTTCAAACAGATTGAGAAATTATAGCAGGAAGATTAAAGTTAGGTAAGGTAGATAAGAAATCAATTAAGGACTTGTATGCATGCATATTAGCATAATCAATGAACATAGTCACTGGGGTGTTGGGGTATGCCTGGGAGGGAAGGGGGGCAATGGGGAGATATGTATAAAAATTAATAAATAAAAAAAACTAATAATTCACAATTAAAAAAATGTTTCTAACTCTCTCGCTCTCCCTTCCTCTCTGTAAAAAAAAACAGTAAAATATATATATATATATATATTTTTTTTTTTTAATTACAACTAAAGGGCAGAATATCTACCACCCACAACTGCAGGAAAGCTGGCTTAGTGGAAGTTCCAAAACTGGAGAGGTGAAGAAAGCACATTGAGACTGGTAAGAGGTGTGGAGGTGCAGGAAGTACTGGCACCTAGATGTGCTGCTGTTTTAATCAGGAGGGAGATACAAGCTCTCGCTAGTTCTGAACTCCAGTTCCATGTGAGACTCTGGGGGACCCAGACACTTACAGGGAGAAACTGGACTGTCTGGCACTGGGACAGGAACACGAGGGCGGCTTTCTCTCAGAGGTACTCGCAGCGATCATTGTTCCTGCACTGGGGAGCGGGATGCGGAGAACTGGGACTTCTCTGGTTCAAGGTTGACTGGCAGTTTGCTGTTTGCTCTGTCCTGGTGATTCCCAGAGATCCCACCCCACCCAGTTTACAATCCCACCCAAGCTGTGTGCATGGGCTTTTGCAAATGAATGGCCTGTCCTTTCTACACCTAAAACCTGTCAAACTACAGCGGGGTCAGACAGCACCAGAGCTTCCAAAAGAAGGCCGAAGGCCTAGCAGCAGCAACCTGCCTTGCTTCACAGCTGGGCCTCATCTTGGCACTTCCAAACCCCATACAAAGGAATCTACAGATCTCTCTGTAGCTCCTGCTAGCAAAGCCCCAGACAGTGGCTGACCTTGCACCTCCTTGGAGATCCAAGAGCCAGTGTACTCAGTGGTCAGAGTGAGATCATACCAGATTACAACTTGTCACATCCATAAGTGACACACTCAAGGGGAAGACTAAGTGAGCACCAAAGCCCCACTAAGCAAGCCCTGCCCCTTTAGATCTTCCAATGTAGACACAGCTGGTCATCACAGCCAACTGGCCTGGAGGTCAATTCCTCCCAGTGATACCAACAGCAATCAAGGATTAACTACCTCAAAACTGTGCACACAGCCCACAAAGGGTTGCATCAAGAGCATCCACCTCAAGTGACTGGGGAGAATGAGCCACTGGGCCCTATAAGATACTTACCACACAAGGCCATTCTATCAACTTAAGGAAACTAGCAGCTATCCAGTACATAGAAACAAACACAGGGAAGCAGCCAAAATGTGAAGATAAAGAAACAAGTGACAAGTGAAAGAAATGGATGAAAGCAAAACACTGAATATAGAGTTAAAAACCAGTTATAAGGTTACTGAAGAATCTTCTAGAAACCTCTGAGAAATTTAGTGAGACCCTCAAGGATATGGAAAAGGACCAATCAGAAATTAAGCATACACTGACAGAAATAACGAATAATATACAAAGATTCAACAGCAGACTAGAGGATACCAAGAATCAAGTCAAAGATTTGAAATACAAAGAAGCAAAAAACACCCAACCAGTAAAGCAAAATGAAAAAATAATCCAAAAATATGAAGATAGTGTAAGGAGCCTCTGGGACAACTTCAAGTGTACCAATACCAGAATTATGGGGGTGCCAGAAGAAGACAGAGAGCAAGATATTGAAAACGTATTTGAAGAAAAAATGACAGAAAACTTCCCCTACATCATGAAAGAAATAGACTTACAAGTCCAGGAAGCACAGAAAACCCCAAACAAAAGGAACCCAAAGAGGGCCACACCAAGACACATCATAATTAAAATGCCAAGGGCAAAAGACAAAGAGAATCTTAAAAGCAGCAAGAGAAAAACAGTTAGTTACCTATAAGGGAGTACCCATACAACTAACAGCTGATTTCTCAACCGAAACTATGCAGGTCAGAAGGGAGTGGCAAGAAATATACAAAGTGATGAACAGCAAGAACCAACAACCAAGATTATTCTACCCAGCAAAGCTATCATTCAGAATTGAAGGTCAGATAAAGAGCTTCACAAACAAGAAAAAGCTAAAGGAGTTCATTACCACCAAACCAGTATTATATGAAATGATGAAGGGTATTCTTTAAGAAGAGGAAGAAGAAGGAAAAAGTAAAGATAAAAAATTATGAACAACAAAGTGACAACAAATACATATCTATCAACAAGTGAAGTAAACAAACCAAATGAATAAAAAACCTGATGAACAGAATAGACTGGTGAATGGAATAGAACCAGAGGCATGAAAAGGGAGTAGACAATTTTCGGGGGGCAGGAGTTGTGGGGGATGCAGGAAGAGACTGGAAAAAGAGCTTACACCTATGGACAAGGGGAGTGGGATGGGAGAGACGGACTGGAGTGTGGTGGGAATCAGGTGAAGGGTAGCTATGGGGAGAAAAAAGAGGAACTCTGCAATAATCTGAATAAAGATTAAAAAATAAATAAGTAAATAAATAAACAGACTTAATAAAAAGATTGTATTTCTAAATTTTAGCAACAAATAACCAGAAATTTCAATTTTTAAAAATACTATTTATATAACATAAAAATATGACTGTTTAACAATCTAGTTCACAAAACATGCAAAGGACAAACACTGAAAACTATAAAATAATACTGGTAGAAACACTAAAAGACTGGATAAAGGGAAGAGAAGGGAAGAGAATCCAAACATTTGAAGATAGTGTAAGGAGCCTCTGGGACAACCTCAAGTGTACCAACATCAGAATTATGGGGGTGCCAGAGAGAATCCAAGATGGCAGCATAGGTAATCACCTACACTGCTGCCTCGCACAACAATTTCAAAACTACAACTAGAATTATGGGGGTACCAGAAGAAGAGAGCAAGTAAGATACTGAAAAAACAATTTGAAGAAATAATGACAGAAAACTTCCCCTACCTGGTGAAAGAAATAGACAAATCCAGAAAATGCACAGAACCCCAACAAAAGGAACTCAAAGAGGACCACACCAAGACATATTATAATTAAAATACCAAAGTCACAAGTCAAAGCAAGAATCTTAAAAGCAGCAAGAGAAAAACAGTTAATTACCTCAAAGGAGCACCAATATGACTGTCAGCTTATTTCACAAAAGAAACTATGCAGGCCAGATGGGAGTGGCAAGAAATATTCAAAGTGATGAATATCAAGAACCTACAACCAAGATTACTCTACCCAGCAAAGCTATCATTCTGGATTGAAGGTCAGATTAAGAGCTTCACAAATAAGAAAAGCTAGGAGAAACCAAGATGGCAGCATAGGTGAACACCTACACTGCTGCCTCGCACAACAATTTCAAAACTACAGCTGAAACAGACATCATCCAGAACTGCAGGAAAGCTGGCTGTGTGGAAATTCTACAACTAGAAGGAAAGAGAGGGGCTCACGGAGACGCAGAGGAGCTGCAAAAAGCTGAGGTACAGAGACACACATGGAGAGAACGGGTGGCAGAGTGCCTGGCTGGCTTCCTCTTGCAGGAGGGAGATGGAATCTCCCGACTGCACCGAACCCCAGTTCCAACTGCACTGAAACCCAGTTCTGGGCAAGACTCATACAGGAGAGTCTGGACTGTCAGAAAAAGGGAGGAGTGCACAGAAACTCAGGGTAGCCACCAGAGGCAGAGGTCTGAAGTCATGCATGAGTATATGAAAAGAGGGCTACAGCAATTATCAAGGGACCCTAAGACCCAGACACCTCATAGCACAGGGCCGACAGAAAGCCAAGACTGTCTGCTCTGCCCTGAGACTCAGTCTCATCCAAGCTGAGCACAGAGGCTTTTGCAATTTTGCAAGTCTTGTTTCATAAGGCTGACTCCAGCACAGTAGTTCTTACAGTGTAGATGCCATTGATCCACACAGCCAATTGGCCTGAAGGTCAATTCCCCCCAGTGACACCAACAACAATCAAGACTTAACTACAACAAGGCTGTACACACAATCCACAAAGGAGTGCATCAAGTGTGTCCACCTCAGGTAACTGGGGAGGGGAGCTACTGGGCCATATAAGACAACTAGCACACAAAGCTACTCTACCAACTCAGGGAAACAGTGAAAATGTGGAGGTAAAGAAACAGATCCCAAACAAAAGAAATGGAGGAAAACAAAAGACTGGATATAGAGTTCAAAACCATGGTTATAAGGTTTTTCAAGAATTTCCTAGAAAAGATCAATAAATTTGGCAAGACCATCAAGGATATGAAAAAGGACCAACTGGAAATTAAACATACACTGACTGAAATAAAAAATATTATACAGAGACCTAACAGCAGACTAGAGAAACACAAGAATCAAGTCAAAGATTTGAAATACGAAGAAGCAGAAAACACTCTACTGGAAAAGAAAAAAGAATCCAAAAATGTGAAGCTAGTGTAAGGAGCCTCTGGGACAACTTTAAGTGTCCCAACATCAAAATTATAGGGGTGCCAGAAGAAGACAGAGAGCAAGATACTGGAAACCTATTTGAAGAAATAATGACAGAAAACTTCCACCTGGTGAAAAAATAGACTTACAAGTCCAGGAAGCACACAGAACCCAAACAAAAGGAATTCAAAGAGGACCACACCAAGACACATCATAATTAAAATACCAAAAGCAAAAGATAAAGAGAGAATATTAAAAGCAGAAAGAGAAAAACAGTTAATTAGCTAAAAGGGAGCACCCAAAGGATTGTTAGCTGATTTATCAACAGAAACTATGGAGGCCAGACAGGAGTGGCAAGAAATATTCAAAGTAATAAGTAGCAAGAACTTACAACCAAGATTACTCTACCCAGCAAAGCTATCATTCAGAATTGAAGAGCAGATAAAGAATTTCACAGATAAGAAAAAGCTAAAGGAGTTCATCAACACCAAACCAGTATTATATAAAATGCTGAGAGATACTCTTTAAGAAGAGGAAGAAGAAGAAAAAGGTAAAGATAAAAATTAGGAACAACAAATACATATCTATCAACAAGTGAATCTAAAAATCAAGTGAATTGAAAATCTGATGAACAGAATAAACTGGTGAATATAATAGAATTAGGGACATAGAAAGAGTGTGGACTGACAATTCTCAGGGGAAAAGAGGTGAGGTGGGGGGTGCAGGGAGAGACTGGACAAAAATCAGACACCTATGGATGAGGACAATGCGGGGAGGTAAGGGCAGAGGGTGGGGTGGGAACCAGGTGGAGGGGAGCTGGGAGTGGGGGGAAAAGAGGAACAACTGTAATAATCGGAACAATAAAGATTTATTAAATTTTTTTTAAAAAGCTAAAGGAGTTCATCACCACCAAACCAGTATTATATGAAATGCTGAAAGGTATTCTTTAAGAAGAGGAATAAGAAGAATGAGGTAAAGATAAAAATTATAAACAACAAATACATATCTATCAACAAGTGAATCTAAAAATCAAGTGAGTAAAAAATCTGATGAACAGAATAAACTGGTGAATACAACAGAATCAGGGGCACAGAAAGGGAGTGGATTGACAATTCTCGGGAGCAAAGTGGTGTTGGGGTTGCAGAAAGAGACTGGACAAAAATCGTAACCTATAGATGAGGACAGTGGTGGGGGAGGTAAGGGCAGAGATAGGGGTGGGAACTTGGTAGAGGGGAGCTATGGGGGGAAAAAAGAAGAACAACTGTAATAATGAGGATAATAAAGATTTATTAAATTAAAATAAAATAATAAAAAAGATGTCAATATCATAAATCTAATATACAGATTCAACATAATCCCAGGCAAGATATCGGAAAACTTTTTGAAGAAAATGGCAAGCTGATTCTAGAATTTAATATGGAAATATAAGTAGCCAAGTAGCCCCCAAACACTTCTGAAAAAGAAGGAAGGCTCAGTATAAGTCCAGGCCTTCCACCAAAGGGCTACAAGGATCAGGTTCTGTTCCACAGTCCAGAAACTCAATACACACACACAAGGTCCACTGATTTTCAATAAAAGTTGCAGGAGAGCCTTAGCTGGTTTTGCTCAGTGGATAGAGCATTGTTGGCCTACAGACTAAAAAGTCTCGGGTTCAATTCTGGTCAAGCACATACCTGGGTTGTGGGCTTGATCACCAAGAGGGAGGCATGCAGGAGCAGCCAATCAATGATTCTCTGTCATCACTGATGTTCCTATCTCTCCCTCCCTCCCCCTTCCTCTCTGAAATCAATAAAAATATATATTAATAATAACAATAATAAAATAAAAGTGTCAGGAGAGGCTACCTGGTGTGGTTCAGTGAATTGGGCATCATCCAGTACACCAAGAGGTTGCTGGTTCGATTCCTAATCAGGACACATGCCTAGTTGTGGGCGAGCTTCCCAATAGAGGGTGTGCAAGAGACAGATGATTGATGTGAATTTTCTTTCTCATTGATGTTTCTCTCCCTTTCCCTTCCTCTCTCTAAAAATAAATAATTTTTTTTTTTTTTTTTTTTTTTTTTTGGTTACAGGCAAATTCAACAGAGACAGAAAGTGTTTTCAACAAACAGAGGCTGGAAGAACTGGAAATCCTATAGGAAAGAAAATAAATCTCAACTCCCCCATCTTTACAACTATCCCAAAATTAACTCAAATTGGGTCGAGTGAGAATTAAAACCATAAAAATTCTAGAGGAAAACTTGTGCTTGGAATTAGGCAAAATCTCTTTGATGAGACCCAACATAAACTCTGAAAGAAAGAAAATGATAAAATAGAAAGAAAATGATAAACTAGAGTTCCTTAATATTGAAAAGGTGCTCTTTGAATAAAAATGCACAGACTTAATAAAAATTATAAAACAATTCTGATAAAGGACTTGTATCTAGAATATGTTTTTAAAACTCTTTATCAAATCAATAATAATAAAAATAACCCATTTAAACACACAGGCAGAAGATTTAAATAGACGCTTCACAAAAGATATGTAAATAACAAATAAGGGCATGAAAAGATGCTCATTATTAGTCTTTGGGGAAATGCAAATTAAAACCCTACTGGAATCCGATAAAAAAAAAAATGGTCAAAGGACCTAAATAGACACTTCTCAAAAGGGGACATACAGAAGGCCAAGAGACATATGAAAACATGCTCAAAATCACTAATCATCTGAGAGATGCAAATCAAAACAACAATGAGGTACCATCTCACACGTGTCAGAATGGCTACCATCAACAAATCAACAAATGACAAGTGCTGGAGAGGATGTGGAGAAAAGGGAACCCTCTTGCAATGGTGGTGGGAATGCAGACTGGTGCAGTCACTGTGGAGAACAGTATGGAGTTTCCTCAAAAAATTAAAAATGGAGCTCCCATTCAACTAGGTGATCCCACTTCTAGGAATATACCCCAAGAAATCAGAAACACCAATTAGAAAGGACATATGCACCTCTATAATAGCAGGACAATTTACAACAGCTAGATTTGAAAACAGCCTAAATGCCCATCAGCAAATGAGTGAATTAGAAAATTGTGGTATATCTGCACAATGGAATACTATGCTACTGTAAAAAAGAAAGAATTCTTACCATTTGCAACAGCATGGATGGAACTGGAGAGCATTATGCTAAGTGAAATAAGCCAGTCAGAGAAGGGTAAGTATCACATGATCTCACTCATTTGTGGACTATAATGAACAATGTAAACTGAACAAAAATAGATCCACAGACATAGAAACATCAAACAGACCTTCAAACCTCAGAGGGAAGACAGGGGAGGTTGGGAGAGTGTGGGATAAGAGATCAACCAAAGGACTTATATGCATGCATATAAGCCTGACTAATAGACACAGACAGTAGGGGAGTAGGGCATGTGCTGAGGGATGGGAGCGGCTGGGGGGAAGTCAATGAGGGGAAAAGGACACATATGTAATACTTTCAACAATAAAGAATTTAAATTTTTTAAAAAATCATTAGGCCAGCATTACAGCCCAAAATGGCTAAAATTAAAGACTGACCACAGTAACGTTGGATATTGGGTGAGAACTCGAAACAGCTGGCACACACTGTTAGTGGGAAGAGCACAGGCACTCCTGTACCCAACAACTCATTCCTTGGGTCTCTCCAAGAGAAATGAAAACTCAGATCCATACGAGACTTAGAGGGATGTTTCTCAGAAGCATTATTCACAACAACCAGAGCTGGAAACAACCCAAAGCTGGGGGCTGGATGGAACCAGCAGTTATTCCATCACCAGCATGGAATTCTCCTCCACAGTAAGAAGGTGCAGATTCTCAACACAACTATAGAAATCTCACACAAGCCCTGCTAAGTGCAAGAAACCAGACAAGAAGCAATATGGTTGAATCGTTTCATTTACATTAAACTCGTGACAGCCCTAGCCAGTTTGGCTCAGTGGATAGAGAATTGGCCTTCGGACCAAAGGGTCCCGGGTTTGATGCTGCTCAAGAGCACGTACTTTGGAGCATGGCCTAGGTTGGGGCTCATGCAGGAGGCAACCTATAGATGTGTTTCTCTCAAATCAATATTTCTCTCTGTCTTTCCCTCTCTTCAACTCTCGCTAAAAATCAATGGAAAAAATATCCTCAGATTAGGATTAACATAAAACCTGTGACAGGGCAGCATTGGGTGCAGGGATGAGAGTGGAAACAGATAACCACCCAGGGCGAGAGGGATTCTGAGGCTCTAGCAGTGGTTCTCAACCTTTCTAATGCCGTGACCCTTTAATACAGTTCCTCATGTTGTGGTGACCCCCAACCACAAAATTATTTTTGTTGCTATTTCATAACTATAAGTTTGCTACTGTTAATGAATTGTAATGTAAATATCTGTGTTTTCCCGATGTCGTAGGCTCTACAGCAGCAGTTCTCAACCTGTGGGTCTCGACCCACAGGTTAAGAACCACTAGCAGGGACACCTAAGACCATCAGAAAACACAGATATTTACATTACGACTCATAACAGTAGCAAAATTATTATGAAGTAGCAACAAAAATAACTTTATGGTTGGAGGTCACAACAACATGAGGAACTGTATTAAAGGGTAAGTGGCATTAGAAAGGTTGAGAACCACTGCTAGAGTGTTTCTGTATCTTGCTATAGGGAAAGGTCTATGGTGTATGTGCTTGTGAAAAATCACACACCAGCCGAAACCGGTTTGGCTCAGTGGATGGAGCGTCGGCTTTCAGACTGAAGGGTTCCGGGTTTGATTTCAGTCAAGGGCATGTACAGTGGTACCTCGAGATACGAGTTTAATTCATTCCATAACCTTGCTCGTATATCAAGTTGCTCATATCTCAAAGCAAATTTCTCCATTGAAATCAATTGAAATGCCGTTAATCCGTTCCAGCCCCCAAAATGCCACCCCAGTTGTTCTTGTTACGTGTTTTTGAATAAGAAAAATGTATTTATAAATGACAAATATTGTATAAAAACATAATAAAAGAGAATGTAAAGGAATAAACTGGTTTTATAAAGTGTATTTACCTACTCGTTACACTCTTAATGCTACACTTTATCCCTAAACTGAATGTAACTTAACTAATCTTTACTGAACTTAATTGCTACTGGTCTTTGCATTTTTGGCCGATTTCAAAAAAACGTGTCCAGCGAGGTTTGCCTCTTCCTCCCTTTCAGAATGTTTCTGAAATGGGTGAGGCAAGTTTCATTGAACAGCTCCAATGCACAACCAGTAGCAACTTTTTCGGGTGTTTCTTTTCCACGAAGTGTGACACCCTCTCCCACATTCCTAAGATCTCCTTTATCTCACTTGTAGAGATCTCCTCCACCTCTGGCTCCTCCTGGAAACCAATTTCTTGGAGAACCTCCGCATGTTGTTGAGACTGAAACTCTTGTAACTCCTCCGTGGTGAGTTCCAGAGAGTGCTCCTCGACGAGCTCATTCACGTCTCTCTCATCCACCTCCAGGCCCATGGATTTTCCCAGAGACACTATCTCCTCCTCCACTGGCACCTCGGGTTCGAATCCTTCGAAGGTCCTTTCGGCTATGGCCTCAGGCCACAGCTTCTTCCATGCAGAGGTCAAAGTCCTCGTTGTAACACCCAGCCAGGCCTGATCAATAATTCTGAGGCATATCACAATGTTAAAGTGGTTCTTCCAGAACTCTCGAAGGATGAGGTTTGTGTCCTCCATCACCTCAAAGCAGCGCTGGAACAGGTGCTTGATGTACAGCTTTTAAAAATTAGAAATCACCTCTTGATTCATGGGCTGCAGGATAGGAGTGGTGTTGGGAGGTAGGTAAACAACCTTCATAAACTTGAACTCTTCGAGGAGTTCATCTTCGAGGTTTGGTGGGTGAGCAGGAGCATTGTCGAGGACGAGGAGGGCTTGCATGGTTAGGTTGTTTTTCTGTAGATATTTCTTAACAGAAGAGCCGAAAACCAGGTTTACCCACTCCACAAAGAACTGCCTGGTGACCCATGCCTTCAGGTTTGCCCTCCACATAACTTGCAGTTTATCTTTTAAAATCTTATGTGACTTAAAGACTCTGGGGTTTTCCGAATGGTATACGAGCAGAGGCTTGATCTTGCAGTCGCCACTCGCATTGGCGCACAGTGCGAGAGTTAGCCTATCCTTCATGGGTTTGTGGCCTGGCATCGCCTTCTCCTCTGCCGTTATATCACCTTCTCCTCTGCCGTTATATAAGTCCTATTCGGCATCTTCTTCCAGAAAAGCCCTGTCTCGTCACAGTTGAAGACTTGCTGGGGAATAATCAGTTCGGAAAAGTTTTGAGTTAATCCTCAGCTGCCTTCACATCCGAACTTGCTGCCTCACCATGCCTGACGATGGAGTGAATGCCGGACCTTTTCCTGAAGTTATCAAACCAGCCTCTACTGGCTTTAAATGAGTCTTTCGATGCTTCGTCCGTGGAAGTGAGCGGGGTCTGCTCCAGCAAATCACCATAAATCTCTCGCGCCTTCTCGCATATGATGCCCTGTGTTAATGTATCTCCTTTAAGCTGCTTCTCCGTCACCCACACTACCAGTAGATTCTCCATCTTTTCATGGAGAGAGCTACGGAGCTTAGAAATTATTGTAATGCCCTTAGCTGGCGTTATACCCTTTATCGACTCCTTCTGTTTAAGCACAGTGCATATCGTTGAAGTACTATGCCCGTATTGCCTCGCCAAGTCAGCCACTCGCACACCTTGCTCATATTTTTCTATGATTTCACGCTTTAATTCAATAGACATCATCCTCTTCTGAACACTGACCTTTCCACTCGCTTTCTTCAGATCCATGGTTATAAAAAGAAATGTGATAAAGTATGTAAATGCACAGAAGATGCTTCGCCAACAAGGTAAACAAGCACACTGACTGAGGCGTGGGAAACTATGAGACACTGGAGTTGCGGTAAACTGGTGGGTTGTGTGCAGCCGGCCGATCCTCGCGATTACTTCTATCTCAAATGTTGCTCGTATTTCAAAGCAAAAAATCGCTCGCTCGAGGGCTCGTATCTCAAAAATCTCGTATGTTAGGGCACTCGTATCTCGAGGTACCACTGTACCTTTGTTGCGGGCACATCCCCAGTAGGGGGTGTATAGGAGGCATCTCTCTCATCTATGTTTCTAACTCTCTATCCCTCTTTCTTCTTCTCTGTAAAAAATCAATAAAATATATTTTAAAAAAAAAATCACAGACCATACACTAAGGGTAAGAGTGCTCCTGGTCTAAACTATGACCATTAATGTGAGAAACTTGCACGTGCTGGTGGACAAGGACAACAGAACCCTCGGGCACTGCCAAGACACTTAGGAGAAGGGCTGACAGTTCCTGACGAAGCTAACCACACACTTGCCACAGAGCTCAGCCATTCCTCCTAAAGTGCACCCAAGAGAGGAGGGTCCACACAGGAGGTTTAGCACCCTGCCCAACAGTGAGTGGATACGTGTGGAAACATGGATGCTCTCACCAGAAAAACACATCACTGCTGCATACGGTGACATGCACAGAGTGAGGGGCCAGATACAACCACAGTATTTAAGTCATTTAGGTGAGATTCTAGAAAGAATCTGAGCAAAAGGCAGAAAGGTCTTCCCCATGGGGAGCATGGGCAACAAAGGGCATGCAGGGCCTCCAGGAGAGAGGGACATTTAGTCTGATGGTGATGGTGGAGAGATAGGTGCACACACTTCTCAAAATTCAACTGGGCTCTAGACAGTTGCTCAATGGTTAGAGCGTTGGCCCACACAGCAAAGGGTCACAGGTTTGATTCCCAGTCAAGGGTATGTATCTGGGTTGCAGATTTAATCCCCATCCCCCACCCACCTCCAGTTGGGGCGAGTGTGGGAGGCAAGCCATCCATGTATCTCTCTCTCGGTCATGTTTCTCTTTCTCTATCTTCCCTCCCTGTCCCTCCTGCTTCCTTTCTTTCTAAAAATCAATGGAAACCTCAGGTGAGGATTAATAAACAAAAAGAAAAACTTCAAGCTGCAGCCCTAGCTGGTTTGGCTCAATAGATAGAGCGTCAGCCTGCACACAGGTTCAATTCCAGCCAGAGGTACATGCCTGGGTTGTTCACTCAATCCCCAGTGGAGCTCATGCAAGAGGCAGCCAATCAATGATTCTCTCTCATCATTGATGTTTCTATCTCTCTCTCTCCCTATCCCTTCCTGTCTAAAATCAATAAAATATATTTTTTTAAAAATCAAGCTTCACATTGATGTCTGTCCCTGCTGGTGTGAGAAAAAAAACTAAGGGTGTGTATGTTCACACCTGCTTCAGAAAGCACTGAAGTTAACACTGGAAAGGTATTAATGGAAGCGGAACAGACCAAAAGTGAATCTAGAAAATTTGGCTTTTGTACCATGGCAATGTTCCACACACAGATTCAAAACATAAAATTATTATCTTTCACTTTTACTGAATTTGTTGGGTTGACACTGGTTAATAAAATTACATAGGTTTCAGGTGTACAATACACAATACATTATCTGTATACTGTATTGTGTGTTCATCACCCCAAGTCTCCTTTCATCATCATTTATTCCCCAATACCCTCTTCTACTTTCCCTACCCTTTCCCTCTGGTAATCACCATACTGTTGTCTGTGTCTGTTTTGGGGCTTTTGTTGTTATTGTTTTTGCTTAACCCCTTCACCTTCACCTTTTAAAACAAATGGAAAATAGAAACTAAAACAAACAAAAGTGAACTGTATATCGAAGTGGTAACATTACACACACAGAGAAACATTTCTGTGGAGTTTAAACACACAAAGAACCTTACACTGAGTCTCACTGCCGTAGCTAAGTATATGGTAGCACATGCTTAGTACATAGATGCTTCATTTCATCAGGATCCAAGGTTCTCTGTGCAAGAGGAGCGAGGCAAACATCATATCAAAGCATTTAGGGGCGAAACCTGCTGCATCAGAAACTGAACTAGCAATACTGTCTTGAGCTCATCCGTGTGACTGCAATGGACTTCCTGGCCACCTCAACTCAGACCCCAGAAGAAATGACATGTCGCAGCAACCCCAAGCCTGGCCAGAAAAGTCCCCCTGCAGGTCCAGGGCAAGGAGAACCCAGGACCCAAGAGCTCTACTGCTCCGGTGAGAGAGTGCTCACTGCCAACCAGGACAGAGATGTGAGGGGACCAAAAGAGGCCACCTCTGGGACCCTCCCAAGGCCAACTCACTATATGCAAAAATTGATCCCAGAGGTGTTTACTACTAACAGGAAAAGGACATTCAGGACACGCATATGAAGACGGGTAACATCCAGGTAAATTCAGGCAGGACCACTGCAAGGCAGGAGAGAAACGGCAT
The DNA here is from genome assembly GCA_011751065.1 of Lasiurus cinereus. Taxonomy (NCBI): domain Eukaryota; kingdom Metazoa; phylum Chordata; class Mammalia; order Chiroptera; family Vespertilionidae; genus Lasiurus; species Lasiurus cinereus. The sequence continues at coordinate 760,475 of JAAGEH010000023.1, forward strand.
ACTGTCCCCACTCACACCCGTTACCCACCACGCTCACCCCCACTACACTCACAGCAAGCCTGCAACCTCTTCAACCCGTGACCACTTTCCCCACCAGAACGCAGCTCCAGCTCAGTCTGCTGTCTGGTCTCTTTTCTCATGGAGCAGGACTGCTGAACATGGCAGTACACACGGCCAAGCTGTGCTCCTACCCACTGTCCCCAATGGTTCTCTATCCTCCAAATCAAACCCGGAACCCTTCAGTCCGCAGGCCGATGATCAGTCACTACCACAATCTACCAGCATTCAGGGGTTCCCTGTCTCACCTCAGGGAGGCCTCCCTAACCAGACCCGAACACCTGCTCCACTCCACACCTGCCTGCCTCACTGTGCAGTCACTACCACAATCTACCAGCATTCAGGGGTTCCCTGTCTCACCTCAGGGAGGCCTCCCTAACCAGACCCGAACACCTGCTCCACTCCACACCTGCCTGCCTCACTGTGGCTGAGCTTCAGGGAAAGGACACGTGCTCCCCTTCTGGCAGCACCCCCTTCACAGGTGACAGTGCCCGGCACAGAGAGTTGGCACTCAGTAAGCCCTGAAGAACGAACATATGAATGTTAAGTCACTACCCGTTCATTAAAGTCGTGCTGACCACAGAACAGGGAAGGATGTGGGAAACATCAAAACTTGGGACAACATCAGGGACAATTATAAAGATTTCTTGGTGACAGAACAATAGGTTACTACTCATTTCTTTCCCACAGTATTCTGTCTTTATCAAACTTTCCATGATGAGCATCTATTACTTGGGGGAGAAAGCAACTATTAAAGACTTTTAAGTACAGACTGTCTTCTCGTGGCTACCCTTAAAACCAGCGCACCCAGAGGAAGACAAGGCAGACCTGGAGTTCAGTGCACAGCCCCCAGAGACACCCAATCTTCTCTCTCCAGCGAAGACAAGGGAGGTTATCACCTGAGCAGACAAGTGAAAGTGGCAGATGCTACCTGCAGTCCCTACCAGGCTGCTCATGGCCTCTGGGCTGTGGGAACCTCCTTTCACAAGCACAAAAACTTCTTGTCTCACACACAAGAGACAGCAGACCTGAACTTCAAAACCAATAAACAGACACAAGTCATAACTCCCACTGCAGCCTGAAACACTGTGCAGCACCAAATCAGGAGAAAGAACCACGGTGAACTTTTTTGTAGAGCTGTGCTGAAGTGCAGCTTATGGAGAGAAAATGCACCCATTATAAATATACAATCGGATGAGTCTGGGCGAATGCACACATTTGCAGAGTCACTACCACAATCAAGACTAAACACACTTGAATCAACTTGAACAGCTCCAATGGAGCAGCAATCCCCCCTGGGGAGCTAAACTGCTTAGAACCCAACTTGGTGGGTCAGACAGTGATGGGCTGTTATATCTGGCTTCTCTAAGGCAAAGTATGTTTAGATCCCGCCCCCTCATTGCTGCAGGTGTTAGCACTCTGCTCCTGGTGTGGCTGAGGCACACTGTGGATGGACACCTGATACACCTCCAGATTCTTCCCGGTTTGAGCTATTACCAATTAAGGCCAAAGCTTCCCACCAGGGTCTCTTTTCTCATGGAACGGGACTGCTGGACATGGCAGTACACACTGCCAAGGTGTGCTCCTACTCACTGTCCCCATTGGTTCCCCACCCTCCACATTCACCACCAGGAGGAATGGTGGGTCCCTTAATGACAGCATGCTGAGAGTGGACTGATTAGGTATGCCATGCGGCTTTCACCTGCACGGCCTTGTGGGATGTGGGTATCTGTCACACACTTGCTGGTTTTTATATCTTTTTCCTATCTATGCACACCTCCTGCTGTTCTTAACAGAGCTGTTCTTACTGAGAGCTATGGGTCCTCCCCCTGCACCCTGGGCACACTCTCGCCAGCTGCACCCTCACTACACGCCCACTTTCCAGTTTCTGAACGTCTGTCAATCCTGAAGTCCACTTTGTCACCTCCTCCTTCAGGAGCGTGCAGCTCCTGTCCTAAGAAACCTCCCAACATGCAGTCACAAAAAGTCACCATCTGTTTTCTTATAGGTACTCTTTTCTTATAAGATAGGGCTTCAATGTCACTGTGCAGGGCACTCGCTCTCACTTCCAGGGACTCATTCTCACTTCTTGGAACTCTGAGGCAGTTGGTACCCCAGTCTCCTCACCAAGAGCACAGGGTGATATAAATCCACATGATCACACTTCAATTGTGGGAAGAAGTGACAGTCAAGGGAGTCCGCGCCTTTGACTTCCCCACCAGGGTATCCCAACTTGGGGCAGCTGACTAACCAGCCTCACCCCAAGCCCTTCTTCCTCCTACCTCCACCATTCCACCACTCTCCCGGGCACCCAGACAGACAGAGCCAACAACACTGCTTGGCCACCATGACCATGGTGCACCACGAGGCACCCTATTGTCATTGCAGAGGGTGGCTTTCTAATACAAGTACTGAAATCATCCTGAATGTCTTCTAAAGCCCCAGAGGGTTCAGGCTGAGCCAGCTGCAGGGGCATCTTGCTCTCTGAACCCCAAAGCAAGGCCTGCCTTGTGAGGTATACCAAAACCTTTTCTAAAGACAGGGACTCAAAATCAGGGACTGGCAAGAGGGACAGTTTAATGCTGCACTAAGCCCAGACAGACCTCCTCCCTCCCAAGGGGCACTGTCTCTGCCTAGTTACCGCTGGGACAGCTGACACTCCGAGGGTTGAGGAGCAGTGAAACCTGGCTCTCTCGGGACCTTTCCTGCCCTTGGTCCAGAGCAGTGGTTCTCAACCTTTTTTAATGCTGTGACCTTTTAATACAGTTCCTCATGTTGTGGTGACCCCCAATCTTAAAATTATTTTCGTTGCTACTTCATAACTGTAATTTTGCTACTGTTAATGAATCATAATGTAAATATCTGTTTTCCGATGGTCTTAGGCGACCTTGCTAGCAGTTTTCAACCTGTGGGTCGCGACCCACAAGTTGAGAACCGCTGCTATAGAGCCTAAGACCATCAGAAAACACAGATATAGTGATACCTCGAGATACGAATGCCCTAACATACGAGATTTTTGAGATACGAGCCGTCGAGCGAGCGATTTTTGCTTTGAAATACGAGCAACATTTGAGATAGGAGTAATCTCGCAGATCAGCCGGCTGCACACGACCCACCAGTTTACCGCGACTGGAGCGTCTCATAGTTTCCCACGCCTCAAGGTTACGGAACGAATTAAACTCGTATCTCGAGGTACCACTGTATTTACATTATGATTCATAACAGTAGCAGAATTACAGTTATGAAGTAGCAACGAAAATAATTTTATGATTGGGGGTCATCACAACATGAGGAACTGTATTAAAAGGTCACAGCATTAAAAAAGATTGAGAACCGCTGCTCCAGAGGAACAGAGACAGGCAGAACCACCTGCAGAGTGGAAACTGGAAATCCCCTCCCATCAACTTCTAGGGCTTCTCTTCCTATTCCCTCCCACGCAGGGCAACCCCGCCCCTGTCCCAGCAGAAGCCTGGAACTAATGAATAGTTGCAGCAAAGTTGCAGGTTATGAGGTTTATCATTTTCTTATAAACTGGCAATGAACAAGTAGAAATTGAAATTAAAAACACAACACCACTCACATTAGAACCCAAAAAATGAATTACTTAAGTACAAATCTAACAAAATACTTATGAGGTCTATATGAAGCCAACAACAAAACTCTGAGAAAGAATCAAAGAAAAACTAAGTTGCTTGGCTGGTGTGACCCATGAACCAGGAGGTCTCCTATTTGATTCCCAATCAGAGGACATGCCCAGGTTACAGGCTCAATCCCCAATAAGGGGCATGTAGGAGGGAGCTAATCAATGTTTCTTTCTCATCAATGTTTCCATCTCTCTATCCTTCTCCCTTCCTCTCTTTCTAAAATGAATAAAAACATTTTAAATAAAATTAAAGAACTAAGTCAATGGAGAAATATTTCATGATCATGTACAAGAAGAATCAATATTGTCAAGATGTCAGTTCTTCCCAACTTGATCTGTAGATTCAACACAATCCTCATCAGAACCCAGCATGTTATTTTGTGGATATGGACCAACTGATTCTAAAGTTTATATGGAGGTGAAAGACCTAGAGCAGCCTAAGAAACAATGAAGGTGAAGAACAGAGTTGGAGGACTGACTGTAAAGCTACAGCAATCAAGACAGCGTGGTTACTGGTGAAAGAACAGACACAGAGATCATCAGAGCAGGACAGGGAGCCCAGAAATAGACCCCCATAGATAGGGCCAACTGATCTCAACAAAGGAGCAAAGGCAGCTCCAGGGAGAAAGGACAGTCTCCTCAATAAATGGTTGAGGCATCCACATGCAAAACAATGAACCTGCACGCAGCATTAACCCAAAATGGACCTATACGTATGACACTCCTAGAACGTAACACAGGAAAACACTTAGAGGATCTTGGGTTTGGACATGACTTTTTACAAAAAGGCACCGCCCATGAAGGAGAAAAGTGATGAGCTGAACTTTAATTAAAGCTAAACACTTCTGCTCTACAAAAAACAATACCGAGAGTCAGAAGACAAGCCACAAAGAGGAGAGATCTTTGCAAAAGACTCATCTGATACAGGACTGTTTTCCAAATGCTACAAAGAATTCTAAACCCAAAAAGAAAACAAACAACCCAATTAAAAATGGGCCAAGATCTTCCCAGACCCCTTACCAAATAGATACACAGATGACAGTTAAGCAAGTGAAAAGATGCTCCACGTCCTAGGTCATCAGGGAAATGGAAATTAAACAATGAGGTTCCACTGCACACCCATCAGAACGGCCAAAATCCAGAGCACTGACAACACCAAGTGCTGGCGAGGACGTGGAGCAGCGGGAACTCTCCTTCACTGCTGGTGGGAACGCAGCTGGTGCAGCCACTTTGGAAGACAGCTTGGTGGTCTCTTACAAACTGAACAGACTCGTGGGACCCAGCAGTCACCCAGCTCCCTGGTGTTTACCCAAAGGAGCTGGAAGCTGATGTCCACACAAAACCTGCACACAGACGTTTACAGCAGCTTTGTTCTTAATTGACAGAACGGGAAGCAGCCCAGACATCCTTCTGCAGGTGGATGGATGAATCACTGTGAAACAAAAGTGGCTCTAAACAAACTGTATTTACTTCTTTTAAAAATGATGTTGCTAGTATTAGAGACTCCAGGAGACGGCCTAAACCTCCTAAGAAGTAGTCTCTGGTAGCTGATTGACCAGCAGAACTGGGATGTCGGGGCCCCAGTACAGTGGCAAAGCCTCAGGGCATGCGTCCAAGAGTCCGCACACATCAAGGAGACAGGACAGGACACAGGCTCAAGGTGCCTCCTTTCAGCTAGGCAAGGCTCAGTCCTAGGTGCCATGGGCATGCAGGGCACAGCCATCTGCTCACATGCAGCCTCCTCCACAGTGACCTGGGACTAGTCCCAGTAGGATATCAGCAGCAGGAGTGGGCAGCCACTGGACACTCTGGGATACCCTGCCCAAGATAATTCTTTTGCCTGGGCTCTTTAATCAGTGTCCTCCTTCTATTCTCAATAATACCTGGTGAACAATCCCCATCACACTGATGTGACCCACCTAATACTGGATCCCCCAGCCACTTTCGATCACTCTGCACTCACCAAATCCACCACCCTGGCATGGCGACGTGCTCTCCAGCCACAGTGTCCCAAAAGCTGACCAACAGCTTGGTGCTCTTCCTACTAAATTAAAGCTAAAATCAATCCATGTGTTTAGCCATGTCTGGGAAGAGGCCACAAGTAGGTGAGAAAGAGGAGTGAAGGTGTGGTGACCATGGGGTGAGACAGCGGCTGCCGAAGTTGAGGTGGGACGCTGGCCAGGTCTCAGCTCTTCTGGGGTGGTGTTTGTAGGTGCTTATTTTTTTAAATATATTGTTATTGATTTCAGAGAGGAAGGGAGAGGGAGAGAGAGATGGAAACTTGAATGATGAGATAGAATCATTAATCAACTGCCTCCTCCATGCCCCCTACGGGGGACCGAGCCCACAACCCAGGTATGTGCCCTGACCGGGAATTGACACTGAACAACTGAGTCACGTTGGCTGGGCTGTAGGTGCTTATTAAACTGTCTAAATGACATAAATAAGGCAGGCTGCACCAGGACCAAAGACTGTGACTAATTCAAAACCATGCATCTGACTCCTAAATAAACATGGGCCCTATCTCACCTAGTCCCCTGTCTCAATTAAAGGCCTTCCAAAGTCCCAGCCTGTCTGCCCAGTGGACAGACCATAAACACCTCCAGGAAACTCCCTGATTCAGGCCACAGGCACGCCCACCACCCGAGCACTACACTCATGCTCAGATTCCAGAATGAGACCAGTCAGTCATGCCCTGGCCCTCAGTGAACCCAGAGCCCTACCTCACAGGCTCAGGACCACTTGCCCCATAGCCAAACCCACAGACACCACCCCAGTGAGACACAGGGTCCTGAGAAAGCGCCAGGCGTCCAGCAGGCACACGGGACCTGGGGCCAGAGTGCTGAGCAGGGTGTCCAGAAAACCATGTCCTGGGCAGAAGGGCCAGCGACTGCAAAGGGCAGCTATGACCTGACCTGCTGACCAGTGAGGGAGGAAGTGGGCTGTGCTAGAGCTGAGTCGAGACTGTGACACCTCCCAAGTTCAGTCCACCATCTGGAGGCCGGACTTCATTCCAGAAGCAACAGAAATCGTGAGGTCCCAAGTGGAGCAGGCCCAGCCAGGGGACAAGTAAGGAGGAGCCAAGAGCACGCTCAACCTACACACTGAGGGGACTGAGACCACACCCTCCCAGCCAGAAGCCACCTGCCCACCAGCCTGCACAGAACACCCAGGGGCTGGATTGATAAAGTTTCAAAGATACCCACAACTATGAGAATAAGCACGCCAGGACCTCCCACCAGAACAAGTGGTTGCTAAAGTTATTCTAATAGCTCAGACCTCTTTCAGAGAAATAAGAACTCGCAGGTCAAGGTAAGGAACCCACCCTGAGGTCCAGGCCCATGTTCCAGTCCCCAGAAGGGGACACCTTCAGAGAGTCCTAGGACCAACACACCCTCGACACACAGGTAAACACAGACCTAACAGCATGTGGCCCTTCACAGATGCCAAGACAGACTCACACGGGACACCGTGCCCACTTGTGTCCTATACACAGATACCTCACCATCACACATGCAGACACAGAACTGAGTTTAGTGACTTCTTACTGCCTGTGCTCTCACAGGTTGTTGCTGCATGAGTGTATCTTCAGGGAGGTGAAATGCTGCCTGTGTCCCCAAAGCCAGGCCTCTGGCTCTCCCAACTAGGGATTCGGTTTAAAGTAATAGGTCCCAGTAGAGTGGCAGCTCTGCAGTCACCAAGCCATCCCAGAGCACAGTCTCAGGGACCCACAGAGGCATGTCTGGGCAGGGAGCCCCAATTCTGGGTGAGGACAGCCTCCACCAGGGATTCAGGGTCAGCAACCTACTAGTAGATGGCACCCAGTCAATGGTTTCCAAACTTCCAAGTGTGACATGAAAGTAGGGATGGCTGCAGGGTACAGAAGCCCACCTGGATTCAGGACACAGAAGGGTGCCAACTCGAGGCTGCCTGTGCCTCCTGAGCCCACAACTGCAGCTGGTCTGGGACCATCTTCGCCACCTCACTCCAGAGTTCTCAGAGCAGACTTTTTGGACCAAGTTTCCCAACTGTAAGTACATAAAGAAGTGGTACCAGCCTGACTGTTTCTAATCAGGTTAAAGTAGCAGAGAAACTGTAGTGCCCAAGTGAACATGACAGACAGAACACCAGCCTAAGACAGTGTGCTGGGATAAAGCAACTGACAAGACTCCATTCAGAAATGATACCACCAACTGGACACCCTCACCATACTCGCTGTGGTCCCAGCACAAGCCCATCAGAGGGCAGGACATGGGCCTGGCTGAAACTGATGCTCAGTGAACATTTGCTGTTTGAGTGACCAAACTCACAAGCCAGCGCCCAGCCACGAGGCCAGGTCAGGGCTGATGGATGTCCACTAAGGCAGCCCCAGGCACAGCAGCTTCTGCAGTTCTCTGTGCAGGAGAAAGGGACCACCCCCAGACAAGGGTGCCTCCAGACCACTCACCCTTCTAGCTGGTGTGATCACCATCGAGCCCACAGGAGCCGTTCAGACCTTCCAAGGTGAGACCATGAAGGACAAGTGCCTGCTAACCGAGGAAGTCCAGCAACCGCCAGATACATGCTCCCCTCCTAACCCCGGGTCTCTGGCACACATGTGCCAGCTCCTAGGCACAGTCAGCCTCTCACTGGACATGCAAACACTTCCCTTAAGTGGCATTTCTCTTTAAAAAGCCTGGTCCCTGTGTATCCACTGCCTCACGTGGACACCACCAGAAGAGATGCCATAGAAAGGAGCCAGCTCCAAGGGCCTCTCTCCAGGCCTCACTCCTCTGTTAAGTGCCATAAGGTCTTTGAAAAGCTCCTTACCTCTGCTGGGCCCAGTAGCTTCGTCCAAGGGAACTTATTTTCATGGGTCCATGTAGCTCCAGAAACCTATAGACTTGTGAACCGTCCCTCAGCACATGTCAGGAAGCCTAGGATTGCACACACAAAAACTGCAAGCCACCTGAGTCTATCAACTCAACTATCCATTCAAAGTAGTAACATCTATTCTAAGCCATTTTCATAAATACAAAAGCAAAGGAGCCAGGAGACAATTGCTACTCTTAATGACAAATATCCCTACATTATAAAATACTTTTATACCCTAGCCGGTTTGGCCAAGTAGATTAGAGTGTCAGCCTGTAGACTGTAGGATCTCAGGTTGGATTCTGGTCAAGAGCACATTCTTGGGTTGCAGGCTAGATCCCTAGAGGAAGGCGTGCAAGAGGCAGCCAATCAATGGTTCTCTCTCATCACTGATGTTTCTGTCTCTCTCTCCCTCTTCCTTCCTCTCTGAAATTAATAAAAATATTTTTTAATCTGTTAAAAACAAAACAAAGCAAAACAAAAAGAAAACTCTTAAGCCTAGCTGGTTACACAGTGTTAGAGCGCCGGCCCTCTAACTGAAAGTTCACAGGTTCAATTCCGCTCCAGGGCATGTACCTCGGTTGCAGGCTCAATCCCCAACACAAGTCAGGGCCTGTGTGGGAAGCAATCAGTCAATGTGTCTCTCACATCCATGTTTCTCTCTCTGTTGCTCCCCCTCCCAATCTCTCTAAAAATCAATGGGAAAATATCCTTGGGTGAGAATTAACAAAAAAACAAAAAAAATATTAAAACAAGTACCTCACATATACCTTTCTTTCCCAGAGACCTGGCAGCATGCAGGACCCACTCTGCCTGGTCCCAATCGCCGGCTCTCCCTTGTCACACTCTAAATTCTATCAGATGCCATGACTCTCAAATTCTAACCTCTTCTTACCTCTCCCTGCACCCCTACCTCATACACCTCTGTTCCTTCCTCTTGGAAACATGTCAAAATAGGAACACTGGTCCTCCTCCCCTCCACAACTGCCAGATTCCAGAGAGAGCAATCCCAATCTCAGTCAACCCTCACCTCAAATCTATCAGCATGTCCTGTGAATATGTCCACAGCACAGATGCCCCCTCATCAGCACCTTCGTTCCCCAAAGTGCTCAGTCTCACTGGCTGCCGCCACAACCTTTCCCCATTCTGTGCAGTCTGTTCTGGGCCAGCGCTGCCATACTGACATCGGGACACATACACACAGCCTGGAGAGGAGGGATTAGCTGTCCTGGCTCCTAGTGTCCGCTCCATCCACTCAGACCACTGACGTCCCAAAATAAGTCACCTCAGGCAAGAGAAGCTCCTATCATTTGCCACTCAGGTTCTGAAATCTGACATCCATCTGATGGCATCATAAAGAACTGTCTTCATTTCTCCCCAACCTCTGGATTCAGAAACCATTTGGACATAGGCCCTCAGGGATGCAAGTTCCCCAATGCCATGGGATATCCCACCCTATCCCATTCACATGGATACACATGAGATCGGGGGTCAAGAGAAGAACGTACATTCCTTTCTCTGAGGCCATGTGGGAAAGGCAGAAAGATCCCATCAAGGCTCTAACTTCAGGAGGGAAACTTGAAAGTCCAACCCAAGTTGGACACATGGCAGGGCTGCAGAGGGCTGAGCTCACGACACCCACAGTGGCAGGACGGGGAGTTCCATAGCATCCACCCTCTAACTCAGTTCCCTGCTCCCAGCCTTTTCCCCCAACCCCCATCCACGACCTCAGCTTCCAACTCCAGTCCCTGCCTCCAGCCATGGCCTCCATCCCCTTTTATTGATTTTTAGAGAGATTGGGAGGGGGAGCAACAGAGAGAGAAACATGGATGTGAGAGACACATTGACTGACTGCTTCCCACACAGGCCCTGACTTGTGCTGGGGATTGAGCCTGCAACCGAGGTACATGACCTGGAGCGGAATTGAATCTGCGAACCTTCAGTAAGAGAGCTGGCACTCTAACACTGTGCAACCAGCCAGGGCTTAAGAGTATTTTTGTGTGTTTTTTTTAACAGATTAAAAAATATTTTTATTAGCCGAGACCGGTTTGGCTCAGTGGATAGAGCGTTGGCCTGCGGACTGAAAGGTCCCAGGTTCGATGCCGGTTGGGGGCATGTACCTTGGTTGCGGGCACATCTCCATTGTGGGGCATGCAGGAGGCGGCTGATCAATGTCTCTCTCTCATCGATGTTTCTGACTTTCTATCTCTCTCTTTTCCTCTCTGTGAAAAATCAATAAAATATATTTAAAAATATATATATATTTATTAATTTCAGAGAGGAAGGAAGAGGGAGAAAGAGACAGAAACATCAATGATGAGAGAGAACCATTGATTGGCTGCCTCTTGCACACCTCCCACTAGGGATCTACTCACACACAGCAGTGTGTGGACAGGTAAGCAGCCAGAGAAGGAAATCAAACAAATGGGAGAGAGAGGGGACACCTATGCATTTTTCAATTCCAGTCAAGGGCATGTATCTCGGCAACTTTTATATCTGTTTCCTGAAGGCTTTGATTACTTGGACTAGACATTTAAGGACATGTAAAAATCAGAAGTTCAGCCCTAGTTGGTTTGGCGCTCAGTGGATAGAGCATCCGCTTGTAGACTGAAGGGTCCTGGGTTCAATTCTGGTCAAAGGCACATGCCCGGATTGAAGACTCTATCCCCAGTAGAAGGTGTGCAAGAGGCAGCCGATAAATGATTCTTTCTCATCATTGATGTTTCTCTCTCCCTCTCCATTCCTCTCTGAAATCAATAAAAATAAAAATCACAAGTTCTAACTCAGAGAGTTCATGGCCCCACCACAAAGATACACCCAGTTTCCAGTCTCACACACAACTTTATAGCACTTACTACTTCACAGGGGATAGAGGAATTATTCTAAAGCATGCCATATACACATGTGTTTTTACGCACCATGCCACCACAGGAAAGGACAGTCCCCGTCACCCTCCTGGCACATAGCACTCAGGACAAAGAAGCCTGCTGCAGAATCCCCTCCCCTCTGCCTTCTGACTTACTATACCTGTCTGATGACTGTCAGAGGTCCATCAAATCATGGCAGCAGGTCCATCTAGCCTGCAGCGACTGTCAGAGATGACAGCACTAAACAGTCACTATTTCCCAGGATCAGGGAGCCAGCCTGAGACTCCTGCTCCATCAACAGGAGAAGAAAAGTTAAAGTACTTTTGAGAACTGTGTGAAATTCCCCAAATCTAAGGCAACTTTCTCCAGAGCCCTTTCAAAACTCTGCTTTAAGATTTTCTCCTTTTTTTAATTTGTTTTATTGATATCTACAGAGAGGAAGAGAGAGGGATAGAGAGTTAGAAACATCGATAAGAGAGAAACATCAATCAGCTGCCTCCTGCACACCTCCCAGTGGGGATGTGCCCGCAACCAAGGTACGTGCCCTTGACCGGAATCAAACCTAGGACCCTTCAGTCCGCAGGCTGACGCTCTATCCACTGAGTCAAACCGGTTTTGGCTGCTTCAATATTTTCAAAACCAGTTGTTAGATTTTGATCAACTCACATATGACTAAAAAAGCTTTCAGTCATCAATAATAATAAAAGCATAATATGCTAATTAGACCAAACAGCCCCATGACCTTCTGGAGGAAGTTGGGGCTGCGAGACCGAGCCCCTTGCACAAATTTCGTGCATAGGGCCTCTAGTATATTTATAAATGTGTGGAACTCTGGGAAGGTGTTTAAGAGCAACTCCTTCAGTGCACCAAAGCCAGGCATTGGGCCTCCTAGTGATGGTAAAACTGCCCTGGGAACCAGCTCTCTGGCCCATTGGATCCACCAACCACCCATGTAGCCAGGATACCACTTCCCTAAATGCTTTATTATGGGTCTCCCACAAATAGGGCCCTGCCCCTCATGTGGCAAATTGTAAAGAGCTGGAAGTGCCGCTCACTTTTCAAACTCCGGTAATTTAGCCCTAAGCCCTCAGCACAGGGCAGTCAGCCCCCTTTACAGCGAGGTGAGAAAGAGGGATTTCCCTGCTCAACTCCAGGATCACCCTCCATTGGCAGTATGGAGGTACTAGGCCAAGGAGAGCTGTCCAGTGCTGGCCATGGATAGCTCTCAAAAAGTTAGTCTTTTTTCTTTTCAAACATCACTGTTATCTAAGTATAGCCAAAGAAAAATTCGGTTAAGGCCTTTGGCCTAAGCAAGACCCACTTATCTGGGACCCTCTGCAACAAGATGGGCTGGTTTCTTCTCATAGAACCAGCTTCAGCCACAGCAGCAGGTTCTTGGGTCCCTGAGAATACGGCCGTCTGGACAGTCTGAATGGGAACAAAGCTGTGTGGAGTCTTCGCTACCTCTACAGCCACATGAAGTTCTAAAACCAGTGAGAACATAAGGGGCCAGGACAATGTGTGAATACTAAAGGCTCCATGGTGGTGGTATACAAGGCTTACCAGATGCAATTTCACAGGCTTCACAAATGCTAACCACTCTTCCAACTGGAAAAGCTGAGGCTCTAAGGAAACATGTTCCACTCCAGGTCAGCAAGCAACAGTGTCCTTGAGTAACAAAATCTCAGCTTCTAAGAATGTCCCTCATGTCAAAGCACTTGCTACAAGTCAGCCACCAGAATTTTCATTTGTTGTAACTTCAGGGCTGGGCCCTACGTGCTCCACCACCCAGCTGGGGACCACACCCCCAACTCAGCTGGCCTAAGCAGCACTGGCAGCTATCATTAGATTCTCTCTTTCCCCACCAACAAATCATTCACTTCACCTGTCAGGGAAGCTACATGCAGACACTGTTCTCTATAAGCATATTACACTGGGAGTGTTCACTCTACTGATTTTAGAGAGGGAAGAAGAGAGGAAGAGGGAGGGAGAGAGAGAAACATTGATGGGTTGCCTCCCATACACACCCAGACTGGGATTCAAACCCAAAACCTGGGTATTTCCCTGACAAGGAATGGAACCCACCACCTTTTGATGTATGGATGACACTCCAACCAACTGAACCACCCGGCTAAGGAAGAAGTGTTCACTTCAAATAAGTCAAATGCCAGTGTCCCTGAGGGCAAGGTCCCTGGGCCAGTGTGGGAGACTGGTGTTGCCCTGGAATGAGAGCACACTCCGGCCAAGCCTTAGAGCAAATCCTCAGTGGAAGCAGAACAGACAAGGTGTAAAGGAGAGAGAGACAAGGGTCACCATCCCTTGGAGGCCATCCCTGGTCCTTGGTACTTCAGTGTTACTTTATGATAGGCGCGTGCTGAATTGGTTTTTGGCAAGCTCAGTCTTGTTAGTCTACCTGCCACCCAGACTGACCCCAGGAAGGAAGGGTTCTGGAAGGGCGGGCTTCCTTCACTCATTCCAACTGCCCATAGTCTGTTATTTCACTTGGCACCTATGTGTGTGGCTTTAACAATCCTGAGACTCCTAATATCTCCCTAGGCATTTGTATCACAGTTGTAACAAGAATAATCTATTAGCCAAGCAAGAGTCATATTTGTAAGTTATTTCAACCTCCGCTTTATATCTTTTTACGATGAAAGACTTAAATGAAAAGCAAACATCCAATAGGAGAATTTAGTATTTTCTGACCAATTATGTGATGTAGCTAAAATATTCACATCTCTCACTTTGGTTTACAGAATTAAATTGTACTGTTTAAAAGAGGTCACTGTTTGGGGGGCACTGGGAGAAGTTTCAACTCTACTTTTTTTGCTTCTACTGTTATTAAAATGGAGTGACTTAATTAATCATAGTTTCCTATCAGAATATCAACTGAGGAAGAGGGGTATGAAGAGATGTAAACATTTTGTTTTCAAGAAAACATTTGGCTCCTTTAAAGCACAGCTCTCAGCTTTTGTCACCCAAATGTCACTATGAGCTGTCCTGTGCTCTCACACACGGGACTAATGCAAAGCCTCACAAGACCTCGAGTACAATTTTTACTACGTTGTTTGTCTACCTGTCACATGAAGACATCCCTCACACTGACATTAGAACAAAAGATGCAAGTGAGTCTAGGGTCACTGTCCCTACACTAGGATTCACACCAAGGGGATCCCGTAAATCCGAAACACCACGCTTTTCACAGCCTCTGCGAGCCAGGCCCAGCGCCCACCTCACAAACTTCATGGTCAAACTCACAGCAGGTCTAGATAGCAAAAGTATTGCGTAGGCATTGTCCTTGCTGAAACAAGGCAAGTGCTGAAGCCAGCAGGGCCATTGAAGGGGCCTTCACCGACAGGTAAACCGCCTCCTGACAGCTTACATCACGTACCACAACCCCGAATTCCCTTTTGTAAATGGCCCTAACAACTAGCTATACCTTCTACTAAAAGGTCAAAATACACATAACAAGTAAAGCCACCAATAAAACACCCGTACAAACTCAGAAACAAACACAATGTGCTCAGATAACTTCCACCTCATGGCCTTTCCCCCTGGCATGCTGCCCCACCACCACCCACAGCACTGGTCCTGGTGACCAGGTCCCTCCCTGCCCAAGCCCAATCAAACAGATACCCGCCAAGCTCTGCTCCCAGGACCAGCTCACCTGCGGTGACAGGAAGCCTTTCCTTCTTAACTCGATGAATTCTTTCTCAGGGTGACCTGTGGCTCTTTCTAGCAAGCACAAGGGGAAATGAGGTGCTGTTTCTACTACTCCTGATATCTCTGCAGTTGCTACACCAGCACACGTTACTACACAGCAAGGGAGGAGCTCTCTAGAAGTGCAGTACTCAGTCCCCGCAGGCGAGGCGGAGAAGACAGAACAGAAAGCAGGCACCACAAGTGTAAAGTTTCTCTCTGCCTAAGAATCCCAGAACGAAGCAGGGGGATGAGTCAGGCTGTGGGGCCCTTGCACTGTCACACCCAAAGAACCTGGAAGGATGGCGAATTGACAGGAAACTGAGAGTGGAGGACACAGGGCTGTCCATCTGTATCTCCAAAAAACCCATTGCCTAGAGAGCACGTGCCCACCACTGATGTCACTGGATGGTAATAATCAAAGGAACTGAGGTCCTTTCAGTGGTCACACTGTGCTCAACAAGAAAAGAGCTGAAATATTCCTGCAACCCAGGAAAAGTATGTGCCCAGGAGTCCCCCAAAGTGCCCAAGACCTCTGTCACCCGAGTGTTAGCAGGGAAGCAGAAGCTCTCTGTGCAGACCTGCCCAACCTCAAGGAGGGGCGTCACTGCCTGACCCACCTTCACAGCCCCACAGCAAAGGAGCAGGAAAGTTCAGTGAGAACACAGGTCATATGCCTTATCATAGAAACAGAAGGGGAAATCGCCATGTGTGGAAAAACCACGGAACCAGGCTATGTAACCAC
This sequence comes from Lasiurus cinereus, assembly GCA_011751065.1. NCBI lineage: Eukaryota > Metazoa > Chordata > Mammalia > Chiroptera > Vespertilionidae > Lasiurus > Lasiurus cinereus. The sequence continues at coordinate 776,337 of JAAGEH010000023.1, forward strand.
ACCCTGTTGTAACCCAGTAAGGTGTGCCTGGGAGCCCCTGCTATTGCTCTCCACAGAGGAGACACCAAGCAAGGGCACACAGGGCCAGCAGAGGAACTGCGAGCACTGGCACAGAAACTTTGCAACGCAAAGACCTAAGCTGAAGCCAACGACTGCACAAAGTAACAGATCCCGACTGCCACATCACACTGGGTATGCAAGAACTCACACTCCCAGCATCTTGGCTGAGGTGCACCTGAGCTTACTGCAGGCCCGTGCAAGACCCATGACCTTAGGTCCTCCAGTCCTACAACTTCCTGGACTCTCTAGGGCAGCAAAGACCCTCCTCCCCGCCCCCCCAGTGGTCACTCACCTGGGGGCAGCTGGAAGTTCTGGATGTTCGTTGGGTTCTGGGGCGGCTGCGGCAGACGAGGGGCCAGGACCGTGGGTGTTAGCGTGGCCCGGATACCGCTGGTAGTGACTGAGGGTGTCCTAGGCAGACTCTGGGTGACCGCGCTGGCAGAGCCCTTGGGCAGCCCGGTAGGGGTGCCAGGGGCAGGAGGTGGGAGGCCAGTGGAGGTGGACAGCGCCCCTTGCATAGTTGGCCCGAGGATCATGCCGGCCCCCGCGCTGGCAGGGCAGTTGGCCGCCAGGGTCTGTGGTGGCGGGGGCGCCGGCTGCACCGCGGTCTTGGGTGAGTCCGCCTTGGCCACCTGCACCGGCGCAGCAGCGGGCCCGGGCGCAGCAGCGGGCCCGGGCTGACTGTTGGCAGATTGCGCGGGGGAGGGTGCGGGGGAGGGTGCGGGACCCGTG